>CM026397.1:28425900-28546354 GCA_014843695.1 Archivesica marissinica | reverse complement strand
GTTGTAGTAGTAGTAGCAGTTGTAGTAGTATTAGTAGTTGTTGTTGTAGTAGTAGTAGTAGTAGTAGTAGTAGTAGTAGTAGTAGTAGTAGTAGTAGTAGTAGTTGTTGTAGTAGTTGTAGTAGTAGTAGTAGTAGTAGTAGTAGTAGTAGTAGTAGTAGTAGTAGTAGTAGTAGTAGTAGTAGTAGTAGTAGTAAACATCATTATTATTTCGGATGTCGATATATCGAGATCTAAGGAAAGCTTGCAGAATGCAATGGGAGTTTAGGTGACTAAGCATGTAACGAGGAACGTCTGACTGTTGAAATATTCGCACACACTAATATAATGCACACTGATGGAATATCCATAGCATATTAAGTGGTGGTTAATTCATTATTAAAATGTGCATTAATACTTTTGATCATGTACCGTAGCTCTCTGAAATCATGTACCGTAGCTCTCTGAAAACGCGACGTCCTTAATTGATTTACCACGTTTCCAAAGTGTTTGGCGCCGGTCAGTGTTGAAGAATTTGACACCTACAAAGTAAAACGTTCAAAGATTCGGGTGTGATTAGTTGTAGTCATCTGGAACATATGAAATGCGTGGAACATTGAAAATCAAAGCATGACATACATGCTTTACAAAATGTACATCCCGCTGTTCTAATTCCTTAGAAACCGAATACCGTTTGTAACAACAAAATATCTCCATTAGACACTCGGTAAATGGTCGGAAAACACGAGGATCTATCAATCATTATAGTACAAGATGGACCCTGGGTCGGCATTACATTTATCTCCGCATTTTTATCATTAATATTCTCCACGCGATGTGCACGTTCTTAGAACGTTTGCAAACAGCTTGGTGATTTTTCAAATGTTCCCTGTCATATTTTATTATTGATGTTTAAAAGATGAATCATTTATGGCCCAGATTTATCTTTTCTCTCCAACATTTATGCTCTGATTTAATGCAAATTAGGAGAAATATTATTTCTTGGAAAGCAGTGTGCCCAAATCAATACTGAAGCAGAATGTTCTGCTTTGTTATGTTAAGTGTTCTCAAGCATATATCTGAATAGAAAACTACTGTATGTGCACGTCAATACGACACTATTATAATAATAATAATAAATAATAATAATATTATTAATAATAATAATCATGACAATAATAATAATAATAATTAATAAATAATAATAATGCTAATACTAGTAATAATAATAATAAAGACTTTATTTAACGAATTAAATAATTTGAACAATAAATTCAATGTAACATGAGGCTCTTATCTCGAACAAATTAATTACTGAAATAGCACAAATAAAATGTAAACAATGACCAATAATACAGACTGGCTTGGAATATGATAAATAAAGATGACCGCCATCCGAATTTTATTAACACCATTGTCTTTCTTGACCTAATAACTGTGGGTAAGGACACTAATAATGTGCAGATGCATTGATTAATAAGGGAGTAATACGGTACAATTGATCCGAAATGGTAGCCATTTTGAAATCCAAGATGGCCGCCATGGAGATGTCGTGAACATTTGGCAACAGCAATATTTTTATTCTATATGCTATTTAGAGCGATGTAAGCCTAGTTGCCAATAATCTAGCAAAACGGTCCACACATAAGTACATCTACATCTAGTGTGGCATCCGTGGTCCAGTAGTAGAGCGTCGTATTTGGAATCGAACGGTCCCGGGTTCGATACTCGGTCAGGCCACGTATGTAGTGTCATTGAGCAAGGCACCTCACACACATTGCTTAGTGCTGGTTAACCACTTAGGTCGGCTAAGCCTGCCCAGGAGAACATGTATAGGTCCCCGCAAGGGGTTTGACATTAATGGAACATACATACAAACATTGCTTAGTACTGGTTAACCACTTAGGTCGGCTAAGCCTGCCCAGGAGAACATGTCTAGGTCCCCGCAAGGGGTTTGACATTAATGGAACATACATACATACATACATACATCTACTATGAAACATATGCTGTATCTCCTGCGGGCAATTAAACATCGAGGTTGGTTCTTTTAATAAAACAAAACTTGCAAGTAAATATATTGTCTGTCGAACGACTGCATAGCGATTTAACCAATGTTTACAAAGGACGTATATGTTCCAACAACTGTTCGTACGGAATCCCATACATGTTCCAAGTACAGCTCGCGTAAAGCAGCAGCAAGCTGTTCAGCTGGAATGTATCAAAATATACTGAGTTATCGTTTCCAATAACCTCTTGTCCGAGGTCTTGTCCCGTACAACGGTCTTGTGTAAATACACAGACATTAACTCGTCTAAACTCATCTGTTTCTGGAATCCGTGCAAATGACAAATGATTTGGAGTCAGAAAAACATCACAATGTTTATATGCCAGAAACAATTAGGTACCGACAAGGTTTATGTAGTATTCAAGACAGATAGTTTACTCGATTAGACTCTATAGACCGGAACATAATCCGTGTATCAAACCTAGCTTATGGTGCATCATGAAGGTGCTTGCCCTCCGGTCTAGGAATCCGGTTTCAATAATTCTGAGCAACTAATAGTATCTGTTTGTTGTAGGGTTGTTTTTTGTGTGCATCGTTTTACTTTGAAAATGTCATGTACTTTGGATATATGGTAGTAGTAATAATAATAATAATACTAATAATAATAACAACAATAATAAAGATTATATTTAACTGGAGAACTCATTTGAACAATTAAGTCAATCTACCATGATGCCCTCAACAAATTAAAACATGAAATAGCATAATGAAACATGTAAACAGTGACCAGTAAGACTTTCATAGGAAATAAGATATAAGCTGCAAGAACTAATACTTACATATATGTATAATTATAATGTATCAGTTTATTAGGTTATTGGTCTGTTCTTTGCACCACCTGATATATAAAGCTTTGAAGTGTGGAACAGCATGTGTACAGACGGATCTGTAGTCCAGTGGTAACACGCTGGACTCGTAATCCAGGGATCGCAGGTTCGATCCCCCATCTGACCCTAATAAAATTAACAGTCTTTCAGATGGGACGTTAAACCGAGGTCTCATGTCGGTGATGTACACCGTGCACGTAAAAGAACCACATGAGACTCTGGAATGGGTCTCTGTCTGTATCATTGCACTATCCTCCAAAATCTAAAATTACTAATCTCTTCAGGAGGCGTCACTCATATGGGCAACCGGTTGCGACGATAAATAAACGTAAAAACACACACACACAAACACACACACACAACAGCATGTGCTGTTTTGAAGTGACAAGGGCGGGAATGCCACAAGTGTGATCCTGCATTTAGGAAATATTGTCTAAAAGGTTCACTATTTGGATTAGGAGGGTCAAGTTGGACGATGGTCTCACGTTTTGAATTCGAACATCGTAACTAAATCTGAATGACTCCCGTAGATAGACAGGTGCTTGGCCATTGAGTGTTTTAAACATTAAGACCACTCTTTGCTCGCTTACCCTTCCAGGAAAGAAATCACCCAATCGAGTGTCAATAAATATATTTTGATGTAATATTATACAGTAATATATACGGTTCAACAAACGTGCGTGAATGAACGCTCGATATTATGTTATCATCAGCAACACTATTTCCGAGTTTTATATCTGTGATAATTACCTATTATACAATTCTGAGATTATGCAGGATAAGAAATGCTGAACGATTTACCTGTTATCTATTACCGTGCTGTGCTTCATTTGTGTAACTTCTTCCTGGCCTGGTCATCAACCTGGTCTCATAAGCCTCCATATATCAGATACATATATATTATCCCGGATGCAGTGATGCAGCAGCAGCAGCATCCTCCTCATCATCATCATCGTCATCATCATCAGCAGCAGCAGCAGCAGCAGCAGCAGCAGCAGCAGCAGCAGCAGCAGCAGCAGCAGCAGCAGCAGCATCGTCATCATCATCATCATCAGCTGCAGCATCCTCATCAGCATCAGTATCATCATCATCATCAGCAGCAGCAGCAGTATCGGTATCATCATCATCAGCAGCAGCAGTATCGGCATCATCATCACCATCATCAGCAGCATCAGTATCGGCATCATCACCATCATCATCATCATCAGCAGCAGCAGTTTCGGCATCATCATCATCAGCAGCAGTATCGGCATCACCATCATCAGCAGCAGCAGTATCGGCATCATCATCATCATCAGCAGCAGCAGCAGCAGTATCGGCATCACCATCACCATCATCATCAGCAGCAGCAGAATCAGCATAGCATCAGCAGCATCCTAATGATCGTGAAGAGCTTAAGACTAAGTATGTGGGATATAATAACACCAGCTAATAGTTATCCATCCCGCGTGTCGTAATGCCAATAACACCAGCTAATAGTTATCAATCCCATGCGTGCCGTAATGCCAATAACACCAGCTAATAGTTATCAATCCCATGCGTGCCGTAATGCCAATAACACCAGCTAATAGTTATCAATCCCATGCGTGTCGTAATGCCAATAACACCAGCTAATAGTTATCAATCCCATGCGTGTCGTAATGCCAATAACACCAGCTAATAGTTATCAATCCCATGCGTGTCGTAATGCCAATAACACCAGCTAATAGTTATCCATCCCGCGTGTCGTAATGCCAATAACACCAGCTAATAGTTATCAATCCCATGCGTGTCGTAATGCCAATAACACCAGCTAATAGTTATCAATCCCATGCGTGTCGTAATGCCAATAACACCAGCTAATAGTTATCAATCCCATGCGTGTCGTAATGCCAACAACACCAGCTAATAGTTATCAATCCCATGCGTGCCGAAATGCCAATAACACCAGCTAATAGTTATCAATCCCATGCGTGCCGTAATGCCAATAACACCAGCTAATAGTTATCAATCCCATGCGTGCCGTAATGCCAATAACACCAGCTAATAGTTATCAATCCCATGCGTGCCGTAATGCCAATAACACCAGCTAATAGTTATCAATCCCATGCGTGCCGTAATGCCAATAACACCAGCTAATAGTTATCAATCCCATGCGTGCCGTAATGCCAATAACACCAGCTAATAGTTATCAATCCCATGCGTGTCGTAATGCCAATAACACCAGCTATAGTACCAATCCCATGCGTGTCGTAATGCCAATAACACCAATAGTTATCAATCCCATGTGTGCCGTAATGCCAATAACACCAGCTAATAGTACTAATCCCATGCGTGTCGTAATGCCAATAACACCAGCTATAGTTACCAATCCCATGCGTGTCGTAATGCCAATAACACCAGCTAATAGTTATCAATCCCATGCGTGTCGTAATGCCAACAACACCAGCTAATAGTTATCAATCCCATGCGTGCCGTAATGCCAACAAAACAGCAATTCACATTTTGCACGTCTTCATATATCTTCTTTGAAATTCAAGTTTAAAGCCAAGAACTCTAAAGCACTCTAAATAGTTTATTATCTGAGCAGAATAAAATAGGACGAGCTTAATTTAAAATTTCTACGGTATTCACTTAACGGCTCATTAAAGGGGTATTTGAATCAATTGAAGATGACACATTATTGCTCGCCCCTTTCCCTCTCAACAATAAAACACTGCCTTCTTATAATCAGGATAATGATGCGGCAATCAAGTATTCACAGTCCACAGAGAGAGGATTGGCGGTTGCTGAGGAAAGCCTTACAACTGGACATTACCACTCTCCACTTTACAACGGCTTAAAAACTATCATCGATTCATAGGAGAATATTCTCATTAAAAGTTTTATTTCCTGTTGTTTTTGTTTTTTTGCATTATAGCCAAAAAACATGCCATGACGTAATCACGCCAGACTCTTCAACAATCGGCTCCATTGTTTGTCTATATGACTAATTCTAGAGCACAACATATGCAAGGTGTTCTTGCAGCTTGTATATATCTTATTTCCTATGAAAGTTTTACTGGTTACTGTTTACATGTTTCATTATGCTATTTCATGTTTTAATTTGTTGAGGGCCTCATGGTAGATTAACGTAATTGTTCAAAGAGTTATCTGGTTAAATAAAGTCTTTATTATTATTATTATTATTATTCTATGCTGCGAGTTCCATCTTTTACAAATGCGAATTCCATCTTTTAAATGAAATAATTATATTTGCAATATTTTGCTTAAGCACACGAATACACTACATTGGTTAATACTTAGATAGTGGGGAGGGCAGTTTACTAATGTTGCTAGAACTTGTTGCCCAACCCATTTTGCATTTTATCACATATAATGAATGCTAAGTTTATATGTACTATATATGTAAAATAGCAAATAAAATATGATTAAACTTAGATAGTGTCGGTCGTAAAGTTTGTGTATTTTACGTTTATTTATCGTCACTACCGGTTGCCCAGATATATCCGGTTGCCCAGATGAGCGACGCCTCCTGAAGAGATTAGTCATTTTAGATTTTGGAGGATAGTGCAATGATACAGACAGATACCCATTCCAGAGTCTCCTCTGGTTCTTTTACGTGCATGGTGTAAAGCACCGACACGAGACCTCGGTTTAACGTCCCATCTGAAAGACTGTTAATTTTATTAGGGTCAGACGGGGGATCGAACCTGCGATCCCTGGATTACCAGTCCAGCGTTTTACCACTAGGCTACAGATCCGTCTGTAAAGTTTGTAAAATTTGCTTATTTTATATATTACAAACGGCGTGAAATGCAAATGGCGTAATTTTCGGTCATTTTAAAGGAAATAACTCTATATTGGTCTATTTCGGAAAACGCACCACTTATTTTTCTACAAGATTCATTGAATTGTTTCTGAAGTGTTTTTTTATACACGAAGTTATTTTTTATATTTGGCAAATGTAAATTATGCTAAATCTCACATTGAAGTTCACATTATTGAGTGGGTACGATCGTTGATTTCAAATCACTTGCAACTGTATGTTCGAATCCCGCTATAGTTTCGAATTCGTTCACGTGGTGAAGGTCGATAGTTCTACCAGTGTGTCCGTCGGTCAAATCACATGCCCCTCACCTCTGTAGGTTCGAATCCCACTGGGGTGTTGAATTCTTTCATGTGAGGAAGCGATCCAGCTGGCTTGTGGAAGGTCGGTGGTTCTACCCGTGTGCATGTCAGTGCCTGAAATACTGCTCGGAGGAGGGGCATTCAGAGCTTTCCTCCACCAATAATAGCTGGAGAGTCGCCGTATGACCTAAGCTGTTGGTGCGACCCAGGGTCTTCCTCCACCAATAATAGCTGGAGAGTCGCCGTATGACCTAAGCTGTTGGTGCGACTTTAATCCCCAAAAATGAACAAACTGCTATGTATGCTGGGATACAACTTCGCAGTAGGCTTTAAGGCAACTACATGTATTTCTGACTACAGTTAGCCAGGCACTGGAAGGTCGGCGTTCGTTTTATAATCGCTGTATTATCTTTATTTCATAACTTGAAGTTCTTTCATCTGTCAGTTTGTGAGAACGGATAAATTTGATTGATCAATTGGCCTTAAGATACGATTACATAGAGCCACCAACTGTTAGAAGTCATGTGGTGTTTGCCACATCACTGCACTTCATTTATAGTGATAACGTCAAATGAGGTATAGTTTATACACCATTTATTTTATCACGAGAAGCATTAATCGCTCTCGATACTTCATTCCTGATGGAATACATCGCAAAGAGGGAGAGAGAAGAGGCAATGTGGGATTTAAGTGGCTTGCCTAAGGACACACTCGTAACGACTACAGCTGGGCGCGCACTCCGGGCTGTATCATTGCACTGCCCTCCAATAATCCAAAATGACTAATCACTTCAGGAGGCGTCGCTCATATGGGCAACCGGTAGCAATGATAAATAAAACACACTCAGAAATAACCTAGGGTCAACATACATACGGCAATAAATGCCCAATGGTCTGGATGCCACGCTCGAATACCCTTTATGTCTGCTTTCTTTGATTTTTTTATTGACCCATAATGAAACAGGATATTGCCTATGAAGCTATGATTATGTTTTCATACTTCATATGCAGTGTGTCAAAAGATTGTGACATTATCAGATCAAATCTTTGTCCGAAGTATTTACAATTATTCTTCTCCGCTGTTTATATTGCCAATGCCTCACAATAAGCAATCCCGGTGTAGTCGTAAAATACACAGTGTCGTGAAGATAAGCAAAACGGAACATTTCCGTCGTAAAACGTGTTTGAGTCCACAAACAAACTCGTAAAATGTTGCTTCGTATTTTATTTGGGTCTGTTCCGTTTCAGTTTGAAAGTAAATGCCATATCGGAACATGGATATTGCGAATAACAAGAGAAAGGCAAACCACATAAAATGTATGAAACATGCAAATTCAACAACATATGATATTAACTCTTTGATATATTGCCAGTGATGTGTGTTTTTTTCTAATCTTAAATCTAAAAATCGATTTAATTTTAGTAACACAAAAAGTGCTTTTTCCAGTAAAATGAATAATGTAGTAGATGTGTGGGGAGCCGATAATTAAGGCATTGATCTGGAAAATCTCCCATCTTTCACCTCAACTTGCACCATCTATCACATTTATGCGCTATCATAAATCTACATACGCCTTCAACACATTTCACAGGGAAAGTTACTCTCTGTGTGCATATGTGTACACATAAATGCGCAGGTGTCACCCGAATGCGTGTCTATATTATCTGTGTGTGTTACGTTTATTTATCGTCGCTACCGGTTGCCCATATGAGCGACGCCTCCTGAAGATATTAGTTATTTTAGATTTTTAGAGGATAGTGCAATGATACAGACAGAGTCTCCTCTGGTTCTTTTACGTGCACGGTGTACAGCACCGACACGAGACCTCAGTTTAAAGTCCCATCTGAAAGACTGTTAGGGTCAGACGGATGATCGAACCTGCAATCCCTGGATTACCAATCCAGCGTGTTACCACTGGACTACAGATCCGTCTATATTCTCTTTCTGCAGGGCGGGTTATATGCATTACTATTTCCGTAATGAGATGCATTACTTGTTTTTTCTATTACCTCCCTTGACATATACAGTCCGATTTATCCCAAAATGTGCATTGGTCCTTTTAGTTGGAATCCTTTGTTTATACTGTTGTGTTCTAACCAGATGTTGCGGTAGGATAAATGTGATTTTATCGAAATCATGTTAATTAATTAATAACAAATGTGTACAGATAAGTATCCATTTAATAATTATCAAAATCCTATTCATTAATTGACAACCAATTTTTACAGCAAAGTATCCATTGCAGGATATCTGTCGAAATTTAATAATTTAATAACAATAAGATGAGAAACGGATGCAAATGGGTAGCATATGGTGTAACGGAAACAACGATAAAAACAGAGGACGTCAATTAATAGGACCAATCCACTTTTAAGAGTATTCAGGGGCGGTAACTGATTAATATTTCTCATTGTCTATTTCATTATTGTCTATATTATATGATTATATTATTCAGGTCCATGTTGGTATCAGGAATCATTCCAGTATGTATGCAGTCTTATCAGCGGTGATACCATTCTGCACACACTAGTCAGAGGTTAGTATTTCCATTGTTATTGTTTTCAATCGTGAGGCCATAGCGCTTGCTGGCGCCCACGTTCTCTTATCTGATGTATGTGCATGTACCATTCATGGAATTTGTGTTACAGTTATTTTTTTACGTTTATTTATCGTCGCTACCGGTTACCCATATGAGCGACGCCTCCTGAAGAGATTAGTCATTTTAGATTTTTGGAGGATAGTGCAATGATACAGACAGAGACCCATTCCAGAGTCTCATCTGGTTCTTTTACGTGCACGGTGTACAGCACCGACACGAGACCTCGGTTTAAAGTCCCATCTTAAAGACTGTTAATTTTATTAGGGTCAGACGGGGGATCGAACCTGCGATCCCTGATTACAGTCATTTGTTGCTGTAAACCTTTTATTTAAGATTATTTAACGTCACTACCGGTTGCCTATTTGAGCGACGGATAGTTTACATAACAACGCCTTTCCTGTGCAGGCTCCAGCAGTTAACCAGTACGTGGTGCACTAACCTCCGTAAGAAACTGCCAAATTTTTCATATAAAGAGACACGGTCTGAGCAGGGTTCGAACCCGTGACCATCAGTGATGAAAGGTTACAGTGGTCAGTGACCGTAACCACTCGACAACAGAGGCGGACTAAAAAAGCAAAATAGAAACATAACTTCTATTTAGACTAAGCACCATATTACACAATTCAACTGCAATCAATGCATGACGAGACCCGCTGCGTGATAAGTTTAGTGCAAAATAATCACTGCTTTTCTTAGAAATGATCTAGAACGTTTTTAATGGACGAATGTCCCATACAAGTATCTGTCCTATAATTGATAAAACATCCGTCGGGAGAATATGCAAATAACACAAACACAGCTGTACAGAATGTTCAATTGGAAAGGATATTTTAACAAAATGTAATTTTTCAATGCTAAGATAAAGAGAAAATGTGGTATTGGATGGCGCCATTTTGTATTTAATTCAACAGTGTCTTAGATTGTTTGAATCCCGAGACATAATGTGTATGTAAATAGTTGTAATTAAGCTGTAGACGCACGCACCAGATACATTTTACTGGAAACATTAGTATTGAATAGCGATCGAAAATAAGCTTTAAAATGCATTTGAAATTTTATAAGGTGTGCTACGTTACTGTTTCACGTGCTAGTGTTAATGCATTTCAGCTAAATCGGGACACTGTAGCTGTTAATTTGGTTTTGATAACAGTAGCTAAACGTCATCTGTCAATCAATATAACTTAGCCGAACATATTTGTTGTGTTCAGTCTACCTCCCTTTGTTAGTATTGTAGTGTAGTGATCTAGCTGTGTTAGTAGTGTAGTGTAGTGATCTAGCTGTGTTAGTAGTGTAGTGTAGTGATCTAGCTGTGTTAGTAGTGTAGTATAGTGATCTAGCGGTGTTAGTATTGTAGTGTAGTGATCTAGCTGTGTTAGTAGTGTAGTGTAGTGATCTAGCTGTGTTAGTAGTGTAGTGTAGTGATCTAGCTGTGTTAGTATTGTAGATATAGCTGTGTTAGTATTGTAGATCTAGCTGTGTTAGTATTGTAGATCTAGCTGTGTTAGTATTGTAGATATAGCTGTGTTAGTATTGTATATCTAGCTGTGTTAGTATTGTAGATATAGCTGTGTTAGTATTGTAGATATAGCTGTGTTAGTATTGTAGATATAGCGGTGTTAGTATTGTATATCTAGCTGTGTTAGTATTGTAGATATAGCGGTGTTAGTATTGTAGATATAGCGGTGTTAGTATTGTATATATAGCTGTGTTAGTATTGTAGATATAGCGGTGTTAGTATTGTAGATATAGCTATGTTAGTATTGTAGATATAGCTATGTTAGTATTGTAGATACAGCTGTGTTAGTATTGTAGATCTAGCTATGTTAGTATTGTAGATATAGCTGTGTTAGTATTGTAGATATAGCGGTGTTAGTATTGTATATCTAGCTGTGTTAGTATTGTAGATATAGCGGTGTTAGTATTGTATATCTAGCTGTGTTAGTATTGTAGATATAGCTATGTTAGTATTGTAGATATAGCTGTGTTAGTATTGTAGATATAGCTGTGTTAGTATTGTAGATATAGCGGTGTTAGTATTGTAGATATAGCTGTGTTAGTATTGTAGATATAGCTATGTTAGTATTGTAGATATAGCTGTGTTAGTATTGTAGATATAGCTATGTTAGTATTGTAGATATAGCTGTGTTAGTATTGTAGATATAGCTGTGTTAGTATTGTAGATATAGCTGTGTTAGTATTGTAGATATAGCTATGTTAGTATTGTAGATATAGCTATGTTAGTATTGTAGATATAGCTATGTTAGTATTGTAGATATAGCTGTGTTAGTATTGTAGATATAGCTGTGTTAGTATTGTAGATATAGCTATGTTAGTATTGTAGATATAGCTATGTTAGTATTGTAGATATAGCTATGTTAGTATTGTAGATATAGCTATGTTAGTATTGTAGATATAGCTATGTTAGTATTGTAGATATAGCTGTGTTAGTATTGTAGATATAGCTATGTTAGTATTGTAGATATAGCTATGTTAGTATTGTAGATATAGCTATGTTAGTATTGTAGATCTAGCTGTGTTAGTATTGTAGATATAGCTATGTTAGTATTGTAGATATAGCGGTGTTAGTATTGTAGATATAGCTATGTTAGTATTGTAGATATAGCGGTGTTAGTATTGTAGATATAGCTATGTTAGTATTGTAGATATAGCTATGTTAGTATTGTAGATATAGCGGTGTTAGTATTGTAGATATAGCAGTGTTAGTATTGTAGATATAGCTATGTTAGTATTGTAGATATAGCTATGTTAGTATTGTATATCTAGCTATGTTAGTATTGTAGATCTAGCTGTGTTAGTATTGTAGATATAGCTATGTTAGTATTGTAGATATAGCGGTGTTAGTATTGTAGATATAGCTGTGTTAGTATTGTAGATATAGCTATGTTAGTATTGTAGATATAGCTGTGTTAGTATTGTAGATATAGCTGTGTTAGTATTGTATATCTAGCTGTGTTAGTATTGTAGATATAGCTGTGTTAGTATTGTATATCTAGCTGTGTTAGTATTGTAGATATAGCTGTGTTAGTATTGTATATCTAGCTATGTTAGTATTGTAGATCTAGCTGTGTTAGTATTGTATATCTAGCTATGTTAGTATTGTAGATATAGCTGTGTTAGTATTGTATATCTAGCTATGTTAGTATTGTAGATATAGCGGTGTTAGTATTGTAGATATAGCGGTGTTAGTATTGTAGATATAGCTATGTTAGTATTGTAGATATAGCTGTGTTAGTATTGTAGATATAGCTGTGTTAGTATTGTATATCTAGCTGTGTTAGTATTGTAGATATAGCGGTGTTAGTATTGTATATATAGCTGTGTTAGTATTGTAGATATAGCTATGTTAGTATTGTAGATATAGCTATGTTAGTATTGTAGATATAGCTGTGTTAGTATTGTAGATATAGCGGTGTTAGTATTGTAGATATAGCTATGTTAGTATTGTAGATATAGCTATGTTAGTATTGTAGATATAGCTATGTTAGTATTGTAGATATAGCGGTGTTAGTATTGTATATCTAGCTGTGTTAGTATTGTAGATATAGCTATGTTAGTATTGTATATATAGCGGTGTTAGTATTGTAGACATAGCTATGTTAGTATTGTAGATTTGTAGATATAGCTATGTTAGTATTGTATATATAGCGGTGTTAGTATTGTAGACATAGCTATGTTAGTATTGTAGATGTGTGGATATAGCTATGTTAGTATTGTAGATTTGTAGATATAGCTATGTTAGTATTGTAGATTTGTAGATATAGCTATGTTAGTATTGTAGATTTGTAGATATAGCTATGTTAGTATTGTATATATAGCTGTGTTAGTATTGTAGTGTAGTGATCTAGCTGTGTTAGTATTGTAGTGTAGTGATCTAGCTGTTCAGGATCTATGTTGTTTGCTATTCGGAGAGATGCTTCAGCTCCACGTTTTGAAGAGCAATCAGCATATAGTCTGCACATACGGCGCGTTCTGTTCAGATCGGATTCTCTTTTATGCGACATTGGCGGTGAAAGAGTTAAATAGCTTTGAAATTGCTTTCGACATATCGTATGTGATTGACAAATAATTACAATATATAGGGTCTTACATGAGTTGTGAATTCATACCAGCTTTTATGAAACTCGTTTTTGAATTTGGCTATTAAGCTCGTCCTTTTGCTAAATAGCAAAATTCCAAAAACGAGTTTGATAAAATATGATATGAAATCACCACGCCATTACTACAGTAACAACCATAAATTTTTAAAAAAAGTTTACTTCTTGTATGTTGTTGAGACTTATTACATCTCAAGGGGTGCATCCGTACGCCGTAGTAAATAGTCCCTGATAGCCAAACAACTCCACGCAGATAATCCACACAATACTTTTAATCCCTATATACCATTAGTTCATTAGCATTTTCTTGTGGAAGTCGTGATAGCGCAGTGGATGCGCGTTCGCTCCACGTTTGAAGTGATAACGAGTTTCATAAAAGCTGGTATGAATTCACAACTCATGTAAGACCCTATATATTGTAATTATTTGTCAATCACATACGATATGTCGCTTCAGGTGCGAAAGGTCAGGAGTTCGAGCCGCACTGGAGCCGTTACGATTGTGCCCTTAGGCAAGGCATTTAAATTCCAAATTACCTCTTCTCTCTCCCACGTGGCGATGGATTCCATTAGGAATGAGGTCTCGAGAGTGATTTATATAAGTTAAAATAACTTGTTTCGCAGTCGAGCTAAAATAAATTTGTATATCATTTTCTTGATTTAAACAGTTGATTTTCAACAAATAAAGCATGAACACAAACTATTAACCCATTTCATTCTGGATACCGTTCAAACGGTATCTGCAAAGAACATAGAGCCAGATCAACCGCCACGGAACGTGCCGTCTGATCAGGATCTATGCTGTTTGCTTTTCAGCTAAGACACTTGGCTATGCAGCAAACAACATAGATCCTGATCAGCATGCAGCGTCACGCTGCGGCTGATCTGGATCTATGTTGTTTGCAAAAGCCTTTAAATATATCCAGAATGAAATGGGTTAATGTCGAATGTGTAAAGCAAGCTGTCATACCGCGACCAATCAGAATAGAGTCCCGGTTGTATTACACGTGTGTACATACAAGGAAATATGTCATAGCTGTATTAAAAGGAATTCAAACAATGTTGTGTGATAAAATATGATACTATAATATAATATTAACCCATTCAACACCAAGTAACTCACATGGACTGGTCCATGATATTCATAAACCAATAAATGAATCAGAAAATCACATTTGGACAAGTTCATTTATCAAAATGGGTAATTATGTCTAAAAATAGTCATATCACTGGCAAAAAGTGCAGATCCTGATATGCGGCTCCACAGACCTCTAAATAGGCTTACAAAAAGTGCAGATCCTGATGAGACGGCTCGTCACGAGCCGGCTCATCTGGATCTACACTTTTTGTAAGCCTATTTAGAGGTCTGTGGTGTTGAAAGGGTTAATTATGGAATTAAAACGCTAGGGATTGTCTGTAATGTTTCATCTTGTCTTATTTCCGTGCGCTTATCACCCGCATATAAACATGTACACATGGCGCTCACGGGAACCAGTGTTGGGCTATAATTGCCGAACCATCTCATATTAGGCAAAATTAACGCTGGTCACTCAGTATGTTTGTAGGCCCAATCACGCTGGCTTGATTTAATTTGGTCAACACTCATTTGCTATTACCGAGCACATCTCTGGGAGAAAATGGAACAATTTGATCATGAAATATGGCAAACTTTGGCTCCATCTCAATCATGGGGAGCACATATTTAATTGCGGAAACTTGTCAACATTAGGCATCATTGCTGGTACTACACACGATCCGAGCTCTGTACGGCGAGCGTAACCTTACAGCTCGATGCTCCAACTATACTCGAGTATTTACTAGACTTAGAGTTAGTATGCTACATAAACTTAAAGCGACATAACATTAATGAAACCGCAACTTTCTACAGAATGTATTTTCCTATTATATGGTAAAATTGTTTTACAAATATTTGCCTCAAATACTGAATATTTCAACTAATAAGCAAACGTCGTATACGTGGTTTGTTGACATAATAAAATAATGTAAATAGGGTCGACATTCGTGCGTAACACAAGTCGTGTATCCTGAATAACACAATTATGGTACAGATGTACCGTTATATCTATCATATGTGCATATGCATATTTATTTGTAGACTAGTCTTAGTTAAATTATCTTTAAACGACAATTATATCTCGCGTTTAGTATTGACTCCGATGACAAACAAACGTCAATTCACGAGCATGGATGATCGTTATATGAAATCCTACTTTCAATTTTGAAAGTTTGTAGATCACAAAAACACTGTTTATTGATTCAATGCTAGTGTTCGAATGTATTCGGAAGAATTTGTAGTAGCAACGCATTTATACGTGAAAAAAAAGCATTTTATTTACTTTTGCGATGTAATGTCGCTTTAAGGACACACGTTTTGCACGGGTGTTTTTAATATCTGCAATTAAAGTCAACAACAAGCACTACCATATTAAACATTATGTAATCTAAATTGTCAATATATCATACATAGTCTCTGTCAAAATCAATCAGTCATGAAACCATATCAAGTTCTCTTTGACCTTTCTAGTTAGTATTACGCTCGCCCACATGGTTAGCCGGTGGCGAGGGCGAATAACCTCAATCATCATTAGTTAGCATTGGCACATTTGTTTCATTTCTGAGTAACGGTTTCAGATGGGAGGCCTTGGGTGCTTTACGTGTAGTTATCGTTGATATAGGTTATTGGCTAAACTATTGACCAAACAGGGTTTAAGAGATATTAATAAGTTACTAACCCTAATGACTTTTTCAACAATTTTAAACTGAAAAGTTAGCCACTGATCCACACATATTTGCCTGGACAGACAGACAGACAGACGTACACACATTTGGTTTATGAGGTACACTATTCGTCCAGAAGTGGTTTAATACTTAAACAGAACTGACATACATTATAATTTATATATACATTGTACAGACGGATCTGTAGTCCAATGGTTAACATGTTGTTGTTTTTTGTTTATACAAATTTATTTTAGCTCGATTGCGAAACAAGTTATTTCAACTTATATAAATCACTCTCGAGACCTCATTCCTGATGGAATCCATCGCCACGAGGGAGAGCGAAGAGGCGACGTGGAATTTAAATGTTAATGACTGGTAATCCAGGGATCGCGGGTTCGACCCTTAAAACAATTAACAGTCTTTCAGATGGGACTTTAAACCGAGGTCTTGTGTCGGTGCTTTACACCGTGCACGTAAAAGAACCAGAGGAAACTCTGGAATGGGTCTATGTCTGTATCATTTCACTACCTTCCAAAAATCTAAAATGACGATTCTCTCCAGGAGGCGTCGCTCATATGGGCAACCGGTAGCGACGATAAATAAACGTAAAACACAAATTGTATGTACACATTGTTAGACATTGACGTAGCTTCCAATAGGCCGTGTAGGCCGTGGCCTACACTTTTCCCGGAAAAAATAAAAATGCCAAATCTGCAACAAAAATCGGAAGGCCAGTATTAAATTATATACCCTATAAATAGTTTTCCTGGGGACTACCCCCGGTCCCCCCTCCTGTCTTAAGTTTTAAGTTGGCCTACACATCGATTCCAGCCAAGCTACGCCCCTGTTAGAGTTGATGTAACTAAACGCTGGTAAATAATTACAAAATTACGTTATTGTAATTTTAATGTAGCGATATGGACACGATAGACCCAAATATAATAAACTACAAATAAGGACACGATAGACCTAAATATAATAAACTACAAATAAGGACACGATATACCCAAATATAATAAACTACAAATAAGGACACGATATACCCAAATATAATAAACTACAAATAAGGACACGATAGACCCAAATATAATAAACTACAAATAAGGACACGATAGACCCAAATATAATAAACTACACATAAGGACACGATATACCCAAATACAATAATCTACAAATAAGGACACGTTAGATCCAAATATAATAAACTACAAATAAGGACACGATATACCCAAATATAACAAACTACAAATAAGGACACGATATACCCAAATATAATAAACTACAAAGGACACTATAGACCCAAATATAATAAACTACAAATAAGGACACGATAGACCCAAATATAATAACAAATAGGACCGATAGACCCAAATATAAACTACAAATAAGGACACGATAGACCCAAATATAAACTACAAATAAGGACACTATAGACCCAAATATAATAAACTACAAATAAGGACACGATATACCCAAATATAATAAACTACAAATAAGGACACGATAGACCCAAATATAATAAACTACAAATAAGGACACGATAGACCCAAATATAATAAACTACAAATAAGGACACGATAGACCCAAATATAATAAACTACAAATAAGGACACGATAGACCCAAGTATAATAAACTACAAATAAGGACACGATATACCCAAATATAATAAACTACAAATAAGGACACGATAGACCCAAATATAATAAACTACAAATAAGGACACGATAGACCCAAATATAATAAACTACACATAAGGACACGATATACCCAAATACAATAATCTACAAATAAGGACACGTTAGATCCAAATATAATAAACTACAAATAAGGACACGATATACCCAAATATAATAAACTACAAATAAGGACACGATATACCCAAATATAATAAACTACAAATAAGGACACGATATACCCAAATATAATAAACTACAAATAAGGACACGATAGACCCAAATATAATAAACTACAAATAAGGACACGATAGACCCAAATATAATAAACTACAAATAAGGACACGATAGACCCAAATATAATAAACTACAAATAAGGACACTATAGACCCAAATATAATAAACTACAAATAAGGACACGATAGACCCAAATATAATAAACTACAAATAAGGACACGATATACCCAAATATAATAAACTACAAATAAGGACACGATAGATCCATGTATAATAAGCTACAAATTACCACCTTAACGTTAATGGTCAAGCGGCTATCAACATTATTAAACTGAACGTTAGCATCTAATGTTCGCCTGGACAGGCGGACGGACGAACATTTCAAATCCATACACCCTTTATTGACATAATAATGTATCTGTTCTCTTCAGTGTTAGGAAGCCACTTAACCCATAACGTTAACCTGCATACTATATCCCTAATTATCTACATACGCATGCATTTCGCGCATAATTGCATTTTATTATGTAAGTTAATGAATTCACAAGCACGCTCGCTTATCTCGTGCTACTCGCCCTATGTTCAACAAGTTGATACTTTATCCTGTATAAAATTCATGAAATCAGTTGAGTCGTCAATGTGAGTCACAATATCTTTTCTTCTCATTTTCGATCCCGCTTTTCCAATATAAGAAATGTATCTCGCAGAATATTAGCAGTCAATTTGAAAGCAATTTATCTGGTTTAGTACTGGGCTTAATTAAGCGTGCATGCCTGATTGATACGTTCGCTGGCAATATTCGTAACTCTATCTATACATGACGCTAAACTGAAATCAGATTCATCGTTTGCAATCAATATAAGATGGCTGCATCTATTTTTCAACACCGTGTGATCAATTGGTGATCAAACAAAGTACAGTAAGCCACCAGGGGGTATGGTATTATTACAAACATATGAGGTGTCTGGACCCTCTGCCTAATTGGGTATTTGCTTATTTGTTACAATGCACGGAATGTAAACATTACATACATAATTATAACCTCATAGTCAAGTATTGTGATACATACATGTATTTACAAGAGGCAATAACCCTTAAAATCGATCATCGGACCGGGAAGTGTGTGTATATAAGTATTTATTACCGAAAGGAATAAGGAACAGACGGATCTGTAGTCCAGTGGTTACACGCTGGACTGGTAATCCAGGGATCGATCGCAGGTTCGATCCCCCTTCTGACCCTAATAAAATTAACAGTCTTTCAGATGGGACGTTAAACCGAGGTCTCGTGTCGGTGCTTTACACCGTGCACGTAAAAGATCCAGAGGATACTCTGGAATGGATCTCTGTCTGTATCATTGCACTATCCTCCAAAAATCTAAAATGACTAATCTCGTCAGGAGGCGTCGCTCATGTGGGCAACCGGTAGCGACGATAAATAAACGTAAAACACAAACTACTTGCCTACACTCTCCACCAACATGTACATAATACCATCTTCAATTGACGTAGCGCTCCACTATCTGAATAGCAAACAGCACAGAGCCTGATCAGACGGCTCGTACTGTGTACATGCTGTTTGCAAAAGCAACATTAGTTGTGAGTGGCAGGTTACGGGTTAAAACAGTAGGACTATCATGCAGGTTTTTTTCTCTGGCTAATCCGGTTTCCTCCCACACGAATGGAAGCATGCGTTTTCAATCATGTCAGCGCTAGTAATGAACACGTGTTTGGTAATCGTTGTGAACTTTCAAAGAGTGGTAACTCTGTCATACTTCTAACATACTTTGCGCATGCGTTTATAGCCGTTCCAATTCGTGTATGATTGGTCTTCTAGTCGTATGCAACAGTCTTTCAGATGGGACGTTAAACCGATGTCTCGTGTCGGTGCTTTACACCGTGCACGTAAAAGAACCAGAGGAGACTCTGGAATGTGTCTCTGTCTGTATCATGCACTATCCTCCAAAAATCTAAATTGACTAATCTCTTCAGGAGGCGTCGCTCATATGGGCAACCGGTAGCGACGATACATAAACGTAAAACACACATATATGCAACGGAATTGAATCGAGGATACTCGACAATCTACGTCGGAGACGACGGACATGAGCGATGTTTCCCGGAGCAATGTTGTCGTGCATGTGTTTTGTTTGTCTTATGAACACTTGTAAGTCAATGTCGTGTGCAATTGTTTTGTTTGCTGTATGTGTATGAATGAAAGATAGTATGAACAACACAATAACATACGATAAACCGAAGATAAAACCATAGTATGTTCTGTAGCTCATGTCATCTTCATAAACATTAAAAGTATTGACAAGAACATTCCCTTATAAAACCTAAATTAACTACTATTTTCTATGACAAAGAAATGCTTTCCACATAACCAAATGCTATCTTATCACATTAGTTTAGATATAAAACAGGCTAATAGAAGCTGACTACAGATATCTAGGTTCTATGCGTTGCGACCGGGGCTTCATTGAATTATCAAACTCAATTTCTCTTCCATTAAAGATCGTTGCCTTGAGATAAACGTGTCTATCTACTCTATATATAGACGCCTTCGAAGTATACATTAGTAGCACGCGCTTCAATCGTACACTCTCATAGTTTATCCATTACATTCAATGATTCAAGTAAAGTACAGTAATACAGGGTAAAAACAACTACGGTTACACCGGTATATAAGGACCATCCTCTGCAATAGCAACATGTGTATAATACAGTGTACGGTTACACCGGTATATACTAACCATCCTCTGCAATAGCAACATGTGTATAATACAGTGTACGGTTACACCGGTATATAAGGACCATCCTCTGCAATAGCAACATGTGTATAATACAGTGTACAGTCACACCGGTATATACTAACCATCCTCTGCAATAGCAACATGTGTATAATACAGTGTACGGTTACACCGGTATATAAGGACCATCCTCTGCAATAGCAACATGTGTATAATACAGTATACAGTCACACCGGTATATACTAACCATCCTCTGCAATAGCAACATGTGTATAATACAGTATACAGTCACACCGGTATATACTAACCATCCTCTGCAATAGCAACATGTGTATAATACAGTATACAGTCACACCGGTATATACTAACCATCCTCTGCAATAGCAACATGTGTATAATACAGTGTACGGTTACACCGGTATATAAGGACCATCCTCTGCAATAGCAACATGTGTATAATACAGTATACAGTCACACCGGTATATACTAACCATCCTCTGCAATAGCAACATGTGTATAATACAGTGTACAGTCACACCGGTATATAAGGACCATCCTCTGCAATAGCAACATGTGTATAATACAGTGTACAGTCACACCGGTATATAAGGACCATCCTCTACAATAGCAACATGTGTATAATACAGTGTACAGTCACACCGGTATATAAGGACCATCCTCTGCAATAGCAACATGTGTATAATACAGTGTACAGTCACACCGGTATATAAGGACCATCCTCTGCAATAGCAACATGTGTATAATACAGTATACAGTCACACCGGTATATAAGGACCATCCTCTACAATAGCAACATGTGTATAATACAGTGTACAGTCACACCGGTATATAAGGACCATCCTCTACAATAGCAACATGTGTATAATACAGTGTACAGTCACACCGGTATATAAGGACCATCCTCTGCAAAAGCAACCTGTGTATAATACAGTGTACAGTCACACCGGTATATCAGGACCATCCTCTGCAATAGCAACATGTGTATAATACAGTGTACAGTCACACCGGTATATAAGGACCATCCTCTGCAATAGCAACATGTGTATAATACAGTGTACAGTCACACCGGTATATAAGGACCATCCTCTGCAATAGCAACATGTGTATAATACAGTGTACAGTCACACCGGTATATAAGGACCATCCTCTGCAATAGCAACATGTGTATAATACAGTGTACAGTCACACCGGTATATAATAACCATCCTCTGCAATAGCAACATGTGTATAATACAGTGTACTGTCACACCGGTATATAAGGACCATCCTCTGCAATAGCAACATGTGTATAATACAGTGTACAGTCACACCGGTATATAAGGACCATCCTCTGCAATAGCAACATGTGTATAATACAGTATACAGTCACACCGGTATATACTAACCATCCTCTGCAATAGCAACATGTGTATAATACAGTGTACAGTCACACCGGTATATAAGAACCATCCTCTGCAATAGCAACATGTGTATAATACAGTGTACAGTCACACCGGTATATAAGGACCATTCTCTGCAATAGCAACATGTGTATAATACAGTGTACAGTCACATCGGTATATAAGAACCATCCTCTGCAATAGCAACATGTGTATAATACACAAGCGTAATTCGTGTGGGAGGACACTGGAGTACCTGGAGAAAATCCACCTGTCCGATCTGGCGACCACCGTACCATCTCACATTTCCCGGTCCGAGAATCGAACCCGGGTTGCATTGTGAAATATTTCCAACTTATATATGTTTAGGCGTATATAGTTGTAATTTAGAAGAGGATCGAAGAAATAAGATACTTGTCTATAGTCGTACAGTCATTTACAATGGTCATTTATCTTTTACAATATAAATATTAGCCTGGGTTCCAGTCTGTCGATTGTTCACCTTTTAACTTCTGGCAAAATGATATGATCAGAAACTCAATACGGCCCAATTAATAGTCTCGGTGTTAAAATATATGTATTTGACTGACCAGGCAAAATATATCGACGCCTGTACCCAGGCTATATAAATATGACCTTACTAGGCTATATAAATATGACCGTACTGTATTTAGGAGGCGTCGCTCATATGGGCAACCGGTAGCGACGATAAATAAACGTAAAACACACACATTTAGTGTATATATTACCATGTTTGGTCAATGCTAGATTATGCCCGCGTTTTATTGTCTCTTATAGGCTATGTGCAATTATATTTAGAATTTTATGCTTATATATTTGTATTGTGCATGGAAGAGACATGTACTGTTTTAGTATTTTACAACGACGTACCTCTTATCTTTGTAAATAATGCCTATTGAGTGTTTTATATGTCGTCTTCATATTTTATTACACCTGAAAAGCATTTGCTAATTAGGCTAATCCCAATCTGATTGGAATTGGTATTTGATCTTTTAAAACAGTTTTTAGTTTGCGTAGTAGTGCTTATTTTGCTTTCAATATTTTTCATTCCATTACATCTTAATAAGATTTAAATTTTCAATAAGCAATTGCCTTTCAGCTTTATCTCACATATGTAGTTATCACATGTGCATGTATATACTATAGTAGTGCAATATGTTATAGATGAATGATGTATATATGCATAGTCTCTTGTAACTCTGAATTGAGTGGCAATGTACTTTTTAATATGTAAACTATATTCTGTGTTTGTTATATGAACAGAACAGAACATATGTTTATTTTGACGTATACATAAGTACATAGTCATTAATAGAAATATACATACATGCATATAGATATATATTCTGTGCATTGGTGAGACTGAAATAAAGAATAAAATCTAAAATTCTGACATCAAGCATACACATACATATACAGTGTTGACAGGGGTCATTATCGGCATCATCCCAGCTTTATGAAAAATAATCATATTTTTTCACCAACTAAAACCAATGACTCATTAGTTCGATGATGATGATGATGATGATTCCGTTTATTCACCCTCGCCACCGGTAAACCATATGGGCGAGCAGACTCATTAGTTCTCTAGATAACTAACTAATAACTGAGAGTTGCTATACCTTTGCTAGCGGCCAAGTACTAATTGGATTGTGGGTATGCTATACGGGGCGGAGAAGCCCATAATCAGCGCCTATTGCAGCCATGTGAAGCGTGCGTTATTAGACGTGATTCTGGCTGCCCCTAATCTAATAAATACCGAAGTTTGTCAGGCATAATTAAATGTGTTTTCCAATCAGGAATAATTATTTGAAGGTAATTTTAGGGCGAGTGACACTGAGATTATTCCTGTTGCTGTAAAATTTGTAAATTAGACGTTTTCCAGTGAAAATGGTTTTTAATGTGTCTTAATAAGGCTCTTTTGCAAGCAAGATGATTATTTTCAGCAGTATTGCGTATTTTCCCCTGGATTATATTTGTCTAATGATCTGAGACAAACGTCATTACAAAACTTCTGTTTTCAAATCAATTTAATAATGATACACGGTGTTGTTTTTGTTAAAGGGACACATCGTTGTAATTATACGGTTAGCTTAAAGGGACACATCGTTGTAATTATATGGTTAGCTTAAAGGGACACATCGTTGTAATCATAGGGTTAGCTTAAAGGGACACATCGTTGTAATAATAGGGTTAGCTTAAAGGGACACATCGTTGTAATTATAGGGTTAGCTTAAAGGGGCACATCGTTGTAATTATAGGGTTAGCTTAAAGGGACACATCGTTGTAATTATAGGGTTAGCTTAAAGGGACACATCGTTGTAACACTACATCGGTGAAAATGCAAATCTCTACAGAAAGTAATTTCTTATTGAGAAAACTTTACATAAAGAAATATTATTTTGTAAGACCAAATATGCTTAAGTTTATTGAATTGTTGCAATCTAATAAAAGAAATATCCTATATAATTTAGCTTTATTCTATAATAAAGCAGTTGACATTAAAATAACACTTTTAAATAATATGACATAAATCCAATATCAGCACTAATTATTGTTCATCCTCATAATTAAATGCATTTTCTTATTATTATCAGATTCAATATGCCACATGATCACGATAAAATTGTTGTATATATGTACATCATATATATTTGTATATATGTATTTGACGATGTACCATGTACAAGTCTTAATAAAAATAAAAAATTCTGTTCTGTATGTTTTTCAAAATAGTTTCTTCAAAAACACAGTTTTACACAAAAAGTACATGTAGTTTAATAACAAAACAAAATAATGTAAATATGATCAACAGACATGCGTGTTTTCGGATTAACACGAGTTATGGTAGATATACACATATATCTCACATTTGTTCATATGCATATTTATTTTTTAGACTAATCCGATTTCAGTTATCTCTAACGGCAAGTATATTAGTATATACTCCAATGATAAATACACGTCAATTCAGAAGCGTGGCTGACCGTTTTATGGATTCATACTTTCACTTGCGAGAATTTGTAGACCGCAGCAACACTGTTTATTGATTCAATTCTAATTATTTCAGAAGAATTTGTAGTAGCAATACATTTATACGTCAGAAATGCATGTTTTAGTTTTTGCGGTGTTGTTTTAATGGATAGCAAGTACCACGTTGGTATAGGCACATATTAGCATCATAGTGAACCTATACAGCTCATATTTTGTCAATGTGAGACATCGGTCAGTTACTGCCCCTGAATACATCCCATTCGTATGTAGGTCCTCTTAAGTGGTGTCCTTTGTTTTTATCATTGCGCAAAATGTTATCAATATTCTACCACTTTCTCATCTAATAAATATTAAATTACTATATTCTGCAGTATATCAAATGGGTACTTATCTGTACAAATTTGTTATCAAGTAATTAACATGATTTCGATGAAATCACATTTATCATACCGTAACATCTTGTTAAGGGAACACCAGTAAAAACAAATGCATCCAACTGAAAGGACAGCTATACATTTCGGGATAAATCGGACTTTATCTACCAAGGGAGGTAATAGAAAGGCAAACGATGTCTCTCAATATTTACAGCAACAACATTAATACAAAGTATTGGTTGTTTGATAGAGAATATAAAATAATTATGATAATACTATTACTAGTAAATACTCATCGCTTAAGCATTGTTGAAGATCACTCCATGAAGATAAGATAAGAATAGAACGTATAGATGATACAGACACTGCTCTTAGTATTTCAACAGCAATAGACCTCGAGCAATAATCTAACCGAGCGAGAAACGACCGAGGTTAATATCCCAATTCTCATTGTCGGCGCGGAATTGTGTCCAGCATTTTGTGAATGCTTCATTAAGTTTCCATTTTCAATATTAATAGCAAGTTCATTGATAATAAATGCAACACCACCAACGGTAAGGTGATCCCAGCAACCATATTTAATTATCTAAAATACCAACCACCAACGGTAAGGTGATCCCAGCATCTAAGCAACCATATTTAATTATCTAAAATACCAACCACCAACAGAAAGTGACAGCATCAAAGCAACCATAGTATCGAAAATAACACCAACGACCAGCTGATCCCAAGATCGAACCCTGGTTGCATTGATGAGAAACGAGCGTGCTAACTAATATGCTAATCGAGCAACCGTTAAAGGGAAACACACACAGTATGCAACTGAAACAAAACTATGTAAATGTGTTCAATATAAATAATAGTATGTAGCTACACAAATAGAATGTAATAGAAATGTTAAATTAAATAGTGTGTGTTGATAAATTGAGCATAAATTAATTTTACTTGATAATCACGTGACTTGGTTAATCCAAGATGGCCGTCTCCATTATTTTCTATGTGAGATAATCAACCTGACATCATTTCTGTATTTGCAGTGTGATTTTCAAAATTCTTTCACAATAGTTTATGTTCTAATGAGCTTTATTTCTCATGTTTTCTTGATGCTGCGTTTCGTTTAATTAAGCTTGCAGGGTTAAAGCGACAACATATCGCAAACAGCCAAACAAATGCAATGTTCACGTATAAATGCATTGCTACTACAAATTGTTCCGAATACATTCGAACACAACTATTCAATTAATAAACAGTGTTTGTGGTCTACAAACTTTCAAAAGTGAATGTAGGATTTCATATACTGGTCATCCACGCTCCTGAATTGACATTTCGTTGTCATTGTAGTCAATACTAAACGTTTGATACTGTCACTTAGAGATACTGAATTTAACTAAGATTAGTATACAAAGAAATATGCATAGGCAAAAAAGTGAGATATAACGGTAAATCTGTACCATAAATCTCGTTATTTGGGGTACACAGGTTGAATTACGCATGTATGCCGACCCTGTGTACATTATTTTGTTATGTCAACAAACCGCTAATACGACGCTTGCTTATTAGTGAAATACTCAGTTTTTGAGGCAAATAAGTAAGTAAAATTTTTATTATAGTGACATGTGCATATATACAATGACAAAGAACAAATAGTTAAAAACATAATCAAGCACTCGGCCCAATGGGCCTATATGTCACCAACATTATATACAAAATGTATGGTTCAAAATTAAACATTTGGAAAGAAATTATACCATGTAATAGGAAATTACATTCTGTATAAATGTTCGTTTTCACTGATGTAGTGTCGCTTTAAGAGTTATCCTTTGTGTGTTGTACTGTCTAACGTAGGTAGCACAGTTATATCGGTCGCATAGTTGCATACAGTAGTAGTAGTAATCTTTATTTACATCTCATCATTGTACGTACAATATTTACAATAATATTACATGTATAGTTTACATAATAAAAGTACAATGCCACTCCAACATGGAGTTATAGGAGATGAACAAAACTATACATACTCATATTTATCACAATATGTTAGGGATAAAGCTGCAATATCCCTGCTAATCGGATATTAAAAACTGCTCTAAGACAATTATAAAACACTGAAATACAAAATAGGTACTATTGCACACTGATTAAGAATTGGTCATATGAAATCTAACTTCGCTTTGATCAGATCATAGCGAATATGATTAGCAGTGATATTACAGACGAACTAAAAAATGCAGTTAGAGATACAAGTAATAATGACATTATTCACAAATTAAAAAATTATTTACATAATAAAAACTGACTCCTCTGTAGAATAATAAAACAGGTTTTGGCACAATTACGAATCATCTCTTGGTTTGAAAACAGGAAACAATATTTATCATAATCAGACATTGAGTAAAAATTGATATTACACGCATATGACTTTGATAATAATTCTTGTCTTAAATCATTGTAAACTGGACACTTCAATAGTACATGCATCTCATTTTCAATAGTAGCAGTATCACAAAACGGACAAATCCTAGATTCCTCTGGCAAACCTTCATACCGACCAGTCTATATCCTAATGGGGGCAATCCCCAGTCGAAATTTGCAAAAAGCAGAACGATGTCTGGGTGGTAATACAATTTTGCAATATTGCTCTGCAATATAGTCAGTTTTAAACAAATTATATACTCTCAATTTATTCCACCCGCGTCCAGAATGACCTATGACATTGTTTATCTTGGTTGACCAAGAGTTTATATACTTATCATATGCTTTGACCTCTATATTATGTGTGAAAGAACGAGATATGGGATTAGCAAAGCTAGTGTACATAGGAAAATCATTAGCCTCATAATAGCTCTTAACATTAAAATGCCAATTTCTACATGAACGACTAGCTTTACTATATGCCCAGAGTGCCACTCGCTTATTGATCCTTGCGGTATCCATACCTGAAAGTCTCGACCAATAAAGCGAGATATCTTTCCATTGTCGGACTATTGGGGGTTTCCAACCCATATCTCCTGAAATACCATTGTTTGGTGAATATTTGCCGACACCCAGAAAATACCTTAATGCCCTATTATGGATGGCTTCGAGACACGAATATGATCGAAACCCCCACAAAGGAGCACTATAACTGATTACAGGCCAAACTACCGAATCGTATAACTTTGTAAAAACATCATAGGGCACACCACCCATTAATTTACATTTTGCAATAAGTAAGCCCAATGCGCGACTGGCAATCTGAGAAACAGATTTAACTGTAATATTATTATCTAAATGTTCATGCAAAACAACACCTAAGTAAGTATATCTGTCAACAATATTAATCTGATTTATTCCACACGTGAACCTAAACTGTGTGCTTAATTCTGACTTGGGACGAAAGTGCACAACATTACTTTTAGACGCATTTACAGTCATATCATTTAGAGCACACCAATCATTTAAAGCATTCAGTAGCACTTGTAAATCATCAACAGACTCCGCTATTAACACAATATCATCAGCATAGAGCATTATACAAACATTCTCATCCCCAATTGTGATACCAATACCAAATGTCTTAAGATATAGAGACAAGTCATTTATGTATAAATTAAACAAAAGAGGTGAAAGTATACAACCCTGACGCAAACCGCACTTGACATCAAACCATTCTGTCTTAAATTGATTAACCCTTACACATGACTTTACAGATGCATATAATGACTGCAATGCGCCAAACATTTTACCAGATATTCCTATATCAGATAAATGTTTCCATAAAATATTTCTATTAATAGTATCATAGGCCTTCTTAAAATCTATAAATGCACAGAACGTGGATTTGCGTAACTTTTGTCTTGACTCGATTATATTATTTACACCAAGTATCTGGTCCGTTGTACTTCGACCTCTTCTAAAACCATTCTGATCATCTGATACTTTATCATTTGCCTCGGACCAAGTACTTAATCTACTGTTCAAAATGGAACAATATACTTTATACATAGCAGGGGCAAGTGAAATACCTCTGTATGATAACGGGTCCCTTCTGTCCAATGTAGAAGATTTTGGTATGGGATTAATTATACATTTACTCCAAACTGATGGTACAATGCCATTATCAAAGCATATATTAAATAAAATGTGAAGAAACGATAGCGCTGCATCGTTATTAAGTACTTCTACAGGGATACAGTCTATGCCACATGCTTTGCCTTTATTGACAGAATTAATAGCTTTATGGACTTCGATACACCGATACATGATTATTAAGATTAGCATCATTATCAGATATATTGCTGGTAGCATTAGTACCAGTAACATTATGTGCGGTTTTGAACAGAGAGCTAAAGTCATTTTTCCATCGTGATAAAACAATATCGATATCATTAGAAACAGACCCATCCTCTAAAACAACTTCCATTGGAATTCTGTTATTTTTCTTACAGTTTACTCCAATTTTACCAATTGATTTCCAAAACTTAGTAGTATCAACAACGCATTCATTTAATAGTTGAGATTGTAATGAGTACCAATGGAAACGCTTAGCTCTCTGAACCTCGCGGTCAAACAACTTACGGGTACGGACATACTCAGATTTTAGTGTAAGCCTATTACTCTTATCTGTACATGATAACCAAACCTTTTCAGATTTACAAACGTTATTCCATAAATCAGTCAATCTGTCCGACCACCATGGTTTACCTGGGCGGCGTTTTTTTATTATACATACCATATTTAATTTCCTTACAATGTAAATTATCCGACATATTCTGTTGGACAATCCCACACCAATCTTTGTAAACGTCATCAATATCAGATTGAGTTCGAAAACTACATTCCAGTTTTGTAATTGTTTGGTTAACATGAAACAACGATTCTTGACTGAGCATAAAATCAGATGGAACATTAGTAACATCATATTTATAATGGCTATCTTCCTGTTTATTAATATAATGCGGTACTTGATCATGAAGGTAACTATCGATCATAATAGTCCACATAAGTAGCGAATGGTCTGGCAATGCACTAGATGTAATAGAAGAAACATGTTTGGTTTTATTAATAAGATCTGTCACTCTGATAACTTTAAATTGTTCAAATTTAGATAAACAGTCATGACTGACAAAGCAATAATCCACAACAGAACTTCCTTTAGTAGAAATAGAGGTAAAATCATTAACCCCATTACCACGACCATTCAACATACACATATTTACATTGACTAAAAAGTCTAACAATAATTCACCATACTTATTAAGACTAAAATCAATTACTTCCCGGTCAGTTACAACATCGATTCCTTTAATGTAATCATCATCATCTCCACATCTACTGTTAAAGTCACCACATATATACATAGTTCCGCAATCTTTATACAAGTAAATAATAGAGAGCAGCGAATCATAAAAGTTATTGACATCAAATATCCTAGACGAATTTTCAGGAGGAAGATAACATACACAAGGCAGGATTGTAATATTATCTGACTTGTGACACAATTTAAGCAGTAAAATACCCTCATTAGAATTATCAACTACAGACACATTAAAATGTTCAAGTAAAGTATTTCTAATAAAAAATCCAACACCGCCGGAGCCGATCCTGGCATTTCTATGAATGCGAGTTCTGTTGTGGCCATACCATGTAAAACCCTCCAAACGAAGCACATCGTTGGCAAGTAAATGGCTCTCGGCAATACCTAAAATATCTAAGTCATTTGATAAAACACACGAAGACCTAAGCATGTAATTGTCAGAGTTCTCATCTGCTTTCCAACCTCTCACATTCCAAAACCCGGCACGAATCTACCTACGCCCACGGTTGTAACCACCAGTGCGGCCCCGAGAAAACGAACCTCCAGATCGACCATATCCTCCAACCATGCCACACTGAACACGTTGGACATCCCGGCGTTCGTCAAGAGGAGTATCTCGGTTTTCATTACGGTGTTGATCGTCGTGGGAATCAGGGCAGTTTTCCCGACGGTTCACAGAGTAATGCGGATTGTGGTGTCCAGATGCGTGACTACGATTATCCTTGCTCTCGTAGTTCCTATTAATGATTCGAGATCCCCTCATTTGTAAATTATCAGCATTCAGGGCACCCAAAATAGTGGCAAAGTTCACATTCGCAGCACGATCCGCAGGGGCTTGATCATGATGAATGAACACCTTGGGGAATTGACGGCTATCCCTCAACTGAGGTTTGGCTTTCATGACTGCTTGCTTGTCACTCCTGGTCTTTAACGTTGCAATTATCACACCAGGTTTAGAGTCACTATAAGACTTCTTTCGGTCGGCTTTGCTCACAGTAACGTTGGCAAGTCTTAGTCCATCTTTGATCAGGCCATTAACTTTGGCCTGTGTACTCTCGCTGGCACTCTCTGGCATGTTGCGAATAACAATGTTCAGTGTCCGATCATAAGATGAGTGTTGTCCTGTGGAAGATGTAGAAGAAGTTGTAAGAGATGATATATGATCACGTATATCAGTAAGATCAGCAGTTAGTTCTGCTTTCATAGATTGTTTGAAATATTCAAATTTAGAGTCCATTTTCACGTCCACATCACGTTTGAGTTTACTTATTTCGCTATTTACACGTTTGTCAAGAATTTGAGAAACTTTGTTTGCAATGCGATTCTCTAATGAAGCTTGCAGATCGTCAAAACGTTCATTCAGTGACATATACATCATATTAACATCAGCGGACAGCTTGTCAAACATCTGTTGAAGAGTAGGTGTAGCGCTGACGTGCACTTCTGCTTGTGAAACAACAATATTGCGAGGTGCTGGCTGTGGAGCAACAGGATTGTACAGGTTCCGCTTGGCTCTAACAGGAGTTCGTTCGGTAAGTATGTCGGGTGAAGTACTACTTCTGGCTTTCTTGGACGCAGTATCACAAGTACCTGATACTGAACGATGGCGTTTACGTTTACTAGCCTCAGGAGTGTCCACTCGTGAGATTAACTGCGACGACATAATAGACTGCACATAGTCGGCAGCCTCAGTAGCCTCCAATACAACGCTTGAATGGGTCGATTGCGTAGACATTATACTGAATAGTTAGTTAACTAGCTAAAGCCAATGGGCTCACTGTGCCTTTATGTAATTTCCAGCGCGCACCAACAGACCGCACAATCTATGTGAACGATCAAATTTTACTGCTACATTCACGACCTTTATCAAATATGTCCAGCGATTAAATGTATGCTCCCATGCGTGACGAATTTGTCTCGATATAGGATCTTTACAAACCGAGAGCGCTAATCTGGAATGCTAAAGCATGTACCTGTTACTAAATATAGTAACACTCAATATACACACGGTAAAATGTCACAAAGTCATCTAAAACAAAGTCACTATTCACAATCACAATCACAGAATTTCAAAAGTACCTTTCATCACGTCCTTACAAATATAAAATATATCCAACAATCACTATAAAACTAGTTTCACAACGCAAATACTGATCTCGATAAGAAAGTAAACAACTAGACGACATTGACCGGAAGTATATGTATTGCTTCATTTCAAAGTTCATAGAACCATGGCAACCAAAGTGAATGTTAACGATGGATATATGATAAAAACCTAACCATAACAGGTCGCTTTGGAAAACCAGCCAGTCTCCAATTAAGTTCTCCAGCACAGTCTGCATGACGTACTCACAACGTAATAAAACCGCTAGAATGTTTCACTCATCTACTTTAGCCATCCTAGCAAAATAAATAAATGATAACGTTTCATGTTTTATTCTTCTCTAAAGAAAAACCATCAATTTTCAATTCATTATAAAGCCATTTATAAAACCTCGTTAACTGTTTTAGTTCTATATAATGCCTGTCATAAACCGTTCCGGCTTCCAAATCAACCATGAAACGGATATTAAAAAGCTAGAATTTCTATAGTGACAAGCTTACACAATGATACAAATATTGCATGCAATATGTAATGTCTCCATGATAATTTAGTGATGCATAGTGATGTAGCAAAGCATGTAGTTGTGCACCCGTATTTTCAGTGGCTGACCAAACATTTAGTCATGTGCAAATTCTCTATTTGGAAATGACGTTTACAAATCATATGCAATGACTTGGCGTACTTAGTAACACGTATCTGTATTTTATGATTCACGTTTTTGTACGATATATTTCAGCACCCAGTTCGCCATCAACCTTGCCACGTCTACCAGTCGCGTGTCCATTCCACGGGTCGTACACTTTCTCATATACAAACGGAACTATGAGCAACCAGCAATGTGATTCGCCATATTCAGAAGTTCGCGCATGCGCTGATGAATCTAGATTCAAATTTATTTTCAAGAGATGCACTAGGATTCCAGGAACCTACGATAATGGTAAAATTAGATATAAATGTTACTATGTTGTGTTAAAATGTATACATGTACACAGAGAAGGAAAAACTAAATAAAGAATCAAACCACAATGCATCTGGACCATGCCGGATGTATACGAATGCAATGGCGATCGACATATTGTTTAATGCAGCATGTCGATAAACTGTTAGTAGTGGCATACAATGTGCACACTGCATAATTCTCCGAATACATGTATCCTTTATGAACCATTCTAGCATTTTGTCCGTAAGAAGGAATGTACCGTGTTTAAATCTGCAATAAACCATTGCTTAGCGAATGACGCCAAAAGTGACGTCATTTTACTGACATTTTTATAGTTTTATGACGTCACTTAGAGCCTACGCACTGTTAAAAGCAACACCAACTATTTTGTTACGTCCGTCGCAAAATCCTACGTCACCGTTTGAGCGTTTGCGTTTACTGACTAAGTGTTCGAATGATGTCGGCATTAAAGAATGTGTACCGTAGTAGTACTGTTGTTTATTCGCGAAAAGTACATTTGTTTGGTGACGTTTCTGACTCTCGTTATAGCGGTTATAAACAGAAACTACTTTAATTACATGTAATTTCCTGCTGCTGTTCTAAGACCTAAATTAATGCCTCGAAATGTCACCATATGATACATTTAGCTAAACATCGGTTTGTTTGAATATAATATCATAAAGAGCAATCTGAAATCAATTAAATGTGTTTTATGTGCACCTGTTACCATCTAAGCTTTGTGAAATAGTATTTTACGTGGAAAATTCAAATTATTTCTTTCTAAAGATCGTATTATATTTCCCAGAAAAAACATGAACACCTTACTATTCAAGGATTACTGTGATGTATGTCGGAATTCTAGAGTTTTAATTGCAAGAAACTGTCACGCGCCTTTGTCATTGTACTCGAGCGACTAATGCTGTTGAAAATTACTTTTGTTAATTAGTATTTCGAAGCACGGACTAGCATCAGGTTTTACGTATTTTTATTCTATAAATATTGTGCTTGTCAGATATTATATTACAGCATAATTAGTTTTCTCTCGCATACGAGTACAGTCAAACCTGAGTTAGTGGTCACCTCTATTAAGCAGCCAACCTGCATTAAACAGCCAGTTTTCAAATCCCCAATATGTTACTTTGTTATACATAATTAGTTTTCTCACATGCGAGTACAGTCAAACCATGCGTTAGTGGTCACCTCTATTAAGCAGCCAACCTGCATTAAACAGCCAGTTTTCAAATCCCCAATATGTTACTTAGTTTTCTCACATGCGAGTACAGTCAAACCATGCGTTAGTGGTCACCTCTATTAAGCAGCCAACCTGCATTAAGCAGCCAGTTTATGTTGCTATACATTTCACCTCTATTAAGCAACCACATGTGCTATGCAGCCACTTTCTATGAGTCCTTTGGCTGGCTGCTTAAGACAGGATTGACTGTATTGACAGCATTCTGTTTATCATTGTGCCATACTGGCTACTAGTACAAGTAGGATGGTAGATGACTTGTGATTTCATACCATATTTTATGAAACGAGTTTTGGAATTTTGCTATTAATGCGAGCCATACTTTTGACTCTTGAGAGAGAAACAACCGTTTCTGTTTACCCGTATAATTCCTTATAACATTACATGGTCACCTCCATTAAGCAGCCAACCTGTATTAAGCAGCCAGTTTCCAGATTCCCATTCGGTTGTTTTATTATATATTTGACCTCTATTAAGCAACCACCTGTGCTAAGCAGCCACTTTCTCTAACTCACTTGGTTGGCTGCTTAAGACAGGTTTGACTGTACATACATAAATACAAATGATATAGCACTACATATAAATGTTCTAATGTACACTATGCACTGGTATTAGTATAATTATGGTATTAGTATAATTATGGTATTAGTATAATTATGGTATTAGTATAATTATGGTATTAGTATGGTTATTAGTATAATTATGGTATTAGTATAATTATGGTATTAGTATAATTGACTTGATATGGCATACGAATTGTTCCATTTTGATCTACGCACAATACTCTTATATCTCCATTTATTAGTGTATCCAGGGATCGCGGGTTCGATCCCCCGTCTGACCCTAATAAAATTAACAGTCTTTCAGATGGGACTTTAAACCGATGTCTCGTGTCGGTACTTTGCACCGTGCACGTAAAAGAACCAGAGGAGACTCTGGAATGGGTCTCTGTCTGTATCACTGCACTATCATCCACAAATCTATAATGACTGGTCTAAATTTAGCTTGATTGCGAAGCAAGTTCCTACAACTTATATTAATCACTCTCGAGACCTCATTCCTTGTTGAATCCATCGCCACGAGGTATCGAGAAGAGGTAACTTGGAATTTAAATGCCTTGCGTAAGGGCACACTCGTAACGGCTACAGCAAGGCGCGAACTCCGGGCCTTTCGCACCTGAAGCGAATAACACGCTATCACCGTGCTATCATCGTGCTATCACCGTGCTATCACCGTGCTATCACCGTGCTATCACCGTGCTATCACCGTGCTATCACGTCGTTCACGATTACAAGCTAGGTTCTTCCCATACACTACAAATGCCTCGAAACTTTAACAGCTCGTTAAGCTGTGTAAAACAAAAGGCTTTAACCAAAATATCATTTCATTTTCTATTGCACACTTGCACACTAAATAAATAATCACAAAGCGAACATTGAAATGGTTTGGTAACACCTTTAGCAACATGAGCAAAATGCCGTCACTACAACCAACACGCTGGTTCTGTACTCCAGGTGTTGCAGGTTCGACCCCCGCTATGCAATATTAAAATACTTTAAACCGATGTCTCGTGTCGTGCACGTACAAGAACCAAAGGAGACCATGGAGTGTGTCGCTGTCTGTACCATTGCACTAGTATCCAACATCTAAAATGACGAATCTCTTCAGGAGGAGCCGCTCATATGGGCAACCGGTAGAGACGATAAATAAACGTAAAACACACATCCAGGAAATGCGGTCATTATAGGTCACCATAGCACGTATTGATATTTGTATGAGCAAGAAAACACGTTGAACTCGTATAATTTTACACTAGTATCTGACAGGCTATTATTAGAGTTGTTTTCTATGTTGTAGCCATGGATTTCCAATGTCTGGCTTCGTGGGAGAACGGGGACAAGTACATGTATGGTAGTTTCTCTGATTCTTCGATGAGTAGCGTGGATGACTACCAGTACCGGTGCTTCGTAAGTATATCACATCTGTGCTTTCTGGTCGACAATGAGTAGCGTAGATGACTACCAGTACCGGTGCTTCGTAAGTATATCACATCTGTGCTTTCTGGTCGACAATGAGTAGCGTAGATGACTACCAGTACCGGTGCTTCGTGAGTATATCACATCTGTGCTTTCTGGTCGACAATGAGTAGCGTAGATGATTACCAGTACCGGTGCTTCGTGAGTATACCACATCTGTGCCATCTGGTCGACAATGAGTAGCGTAGATGACTACCAGTACCGGTGCTTCGTGAGTATATCACATCTGTGCTTTCTGGTCGACAATGAGTAGCGTAGATATTACCAGTACCGGTGCTTCGTGAGTATACCACATCTGTGCCATCTGGTCGACAATGAGTAGCGTAGATGACTACCAGTACCGGTGCTTCGTAAGTATATCACATCTGTGCTTTCTGGTCGACAATGAGTAGCGTAGATGACTACCAGTACCGGTGCTTCGTGAGTATACCACATCTGTGCCATCTGGTCGACAATGATTAGCGTAGATAATTACCAGTACCGGTGCTTCGTGAATATACCACATCTGTGCCATCTGGTCGACAATGAGTAGCGTAGATGACTACCAGTACCGGTGCTTCGTGAATATATCACATCTGTGCTTTCTGATCGACAATGAGTAGAGTAACGTAGATGACTACCAGTACCGGTGCTTCGTAAGTATAGCACAGCTGTGCTTTCTCGCTTTCTCGTCTACCACAAACTGCACTACCAGTATAGGTGCGTTGTAAATGTACAACACTATGTCTCTTGATACAGCCGATCAAGCTGCAACACCAGTAGAGGTACGTATATGTGCAACACCAGTAGAGGTACGTATATGTGCAACACCTCTCCCCTTGGTATGCCTTGTCTAGCGGCAATACTGTCAACAGTAGAGATGTGCTATAGGTGTGCAACACTGTTCAAATTGAGCACCGTGTATAACTGTATAACAAGTGAGTTGTAAGTATGCAACGCCGTTCCATTTTTATACACCCTGTATAACTACAGAACTACGCAATGCTTTCCTTTCCATTAATTGTGGCCCTTTCCAAAAATCCAGAAAAAAACTGGGTTACTCCGAAAGAAGACATGGGCCCGAGTGGTTATAATACTTTTCTCAGATCTCAAACTCGAGCTCAAGGAATATGACGGGTTGAGTCTTTTTTTTTTTTAGTAGTGTGGTAGTATTTATTAATGAGGTATTGCCTCAACAGTAATACTTCATGTAGTTGTTGGTGCCAGGTTTATCTCCCCTGTAGCTGTGTGGATTGCTATTCAAATGAGCGACACCTCTAATTTTCTATTACCTCCCTTGGCAGATAAAGTCTGATTTATTCCAAAATGTGAATAATTATGTCCTTTTAGTTAGAATCCTTTGTTTTTACTGTTGTTCCCTAACCTGATGTTGCGGTGGGAAGAATATGATTATATCCAACTCGTCTTAATTAACTGAAAACATTCGTTTATAAATAAGTACCCATTACATATACTGTACGAGAGCTGTCGAGATATAGTACTTTAAAGAAGTGCTAACATGTTGTGCAAAAGAAACAACGATAAAAACAGAGGAAAACACTTAACTTAATCTACTGTTAGAGAGTATGCAGGGGCAGTAACTATATGAATAGTGTACCATAGGCACGTGTGTCTATCATGCGACAATGTACAAGTATATCGATTTTCTTAATTGATACACTGCGGAGTTATGATTTTAATTGTTCGATTTTATTTTTTTGAATTTCGATGTTTTTTTATTCAAACAATTGTACATATTACGTAGTTATATACACAAACAACAATTGTACACAAATGGTATAATACAAAAGTTTGCTTTTTAATAAATAAGCTTGAGACAAACTATTCCATCAATAAAGCGTTGTTCAACGAGACTGAATTTGGATTTTAACAATTGTCAAATGAATTTTTTTTTTGTGTTACGGAAAGAATTCCTAATTAAAACAACAACATAAGTTAAAACTAGGCATGTTCACTAGTAGTGTTAGTGGAATTGAGAAAATCTCTCCATTGGGTTTCAAATTTACGATTGCTTCCTTTCATAAATGAAATGGTCTCCTCTATATTTAGTTGAGTCTTAGATGTTCTCTTCGCTCAACCAAGCAGATGCTTGAGACTTAGTTTGAGAATGTAGACATGTTTAATAACCACCAGGCATGAAAAGCCCACAGTTTTATCAGCTCTCAGTGTATATCATGATACATCAGCTATGGACAATATTAATACTAAAGTATTAAGATATCTCTAAGTGCACGCCATTGTTTACGTGATTCAAGTTAAGATTATGTGGCAGGAAACTCGAAGTAACTCAAGTCAAACCAGCATGTTTTCCCAGAGATAAACAGCACCAACAGCCGCCCTTTAGCGCTGTTGGCAAATATTACAATTATTAAATTACAAAAATGCTGAAGTTTAGATATGCAACCAATCGACAACCACAATGAAAACCACAATATGTTAATGACTTGTTTTTAATTGCTACAACTATATGAAATTTATTTCCTCTAAGTGCAGGTTTTATCACACGAGCTGTACATAAAAATGCAAGTCAGTAAGAACTAATTTATTACAGTGATAAAGTATTTTGTGGCATATATGTTAGAACACTAAAATGTCAGAAAACGTATGATACTAAATGTTATCTATATCTCACAGAAGGAAACTGACGCCATATTTCATAAACTGAGCACAGCATGCCTCTTTGTACCGTTGAGGTTACGTCATAAAGATGTCGTAAACCGAACATGCACATCACAGCACGTAGTCAAACGATACCGCCATTAAAACGCAGCTAAACATTTTGTAACTAATTATATTTCCGATGTTAAGAAAATACTAAATGTTGCTATGACTGTAAACATAGACTTATTTCAAGGGGTCTGGTTACGGTCGTTGGTTTCAACTCACTTTACACTCACCACTGAAGGTTCGAACCCCAGTGTTGGATGTCGGATTCTATCACGTGAGGAAGTTATCCATCTGGCCTGGGGAAGGTGGGTGGTTCTACCAGAGTGCTCGTCCGTGCCCTAACAGAATGGGCACCCAGGGTCTTCCTCAACTACTAATAGATGGTCGCCATATGACCTAAACTGTTGGCGTGGTTTTTAACCCATTCAACACCAAGTAACTCACATGGACTGGTCCATGATATTCATAAACCAATAAATGAATCAGAAAATCACATTTGGACAAGTTCATTTATCAAAATGGGTAATTATGTCTAAAAATAGTCATATCACTGGCAAAAAGTGCAGATCCTGATGAGACGGCTCGTCACGAGCCGGCTCATCTGGATCTACACTTTTTGTAAGCCTATTTAGAGGTTTGTGGTGTTGAAAGGGTTAACTCCCCACACAAGCAGACAAATGAACATGCACTAATACAGGGGTCGCGTTGTACACGCGCACATGCATCTCAACTATGTATTCGTTTATATCTGGAATATAGAGTTACGTATATGCGTTTAATTAGACACAGCATATTCTTGCATTTTCGATTATTCTGTTACACCAAATGCTCTTTTCCCAGAATCTCTACATGTTTGCATCCATCTGGTTTTATCATTCGCTCCGCCATTAATTCAATTCACAGTCACTTAGGCCCCCTTACACGTGAATTATCATTTTATTAAGATATTATACGCAGCTTCGATGGAGGTCAACACTTTGATTAAAAATCAGGAGAGTTGTTTCATAGGTATATAACATAAGGCAAAACCAACAGCGCGATAAACCACAAACACGTTCCTGGTGGTTCTTGATGGTTCAAGAAGGTGGTAACAAATAAGTTATTAATCTAACATCGTTTAAAGCGAGAGTCTCACTCAATTAATGTATCTTGTAATAACTATTGCAATAAGTCATAACTAATGATTGTACGTATACTCACACGAAAAAGAAAGTGTGCACTTGGTTAGAGGGAACATTTTATACTTATATATAGAAGCAATTATTAGGCAAATTTAGTATCAAAATATGCAAAAATGTATTGGCTACACGATGTTTTACATTTAATTAAAATTTGATAATTATCAGAACATTGTTTTACGTATTTAAGTATATAATGTTCCCTCTAACCAAGTGCACACGTTCTTTTTCGCGTGAGTATATAAATCATCTGTTATTATACACATATGCTACCGAGATTGCAAAGAAAACTAATTTTGTGTCACAATAAACACGAGAACTATGACGTGCCTCTGCACGTGTTCTGGTTTGGCTATCTCTGACAATGTGGGAATTCTTGTCACAGTGTTGGATGATTCTAGTCATGCGAGTGTCACAATACGCAATGATTTGAGACAGAAGTTAGAATCAGTAGGAATATATATAGACAGAGAGAAAGAGAGAGAGAGAGAGAGAGAGAAAGAGAGAGAGAGAGAGAGAGAAAGAGAGAGATAGAGAGAGAGAAAGAGATGAAAGAGAGAGAGAGCAAGAGAGAGAGAGAAGAGAGAGAGAGAGCAAGAGAGAGAGAGAGAGAGAGAGACAGGAAGAGGAGATGAGAGGAGAGGGAGGGGAGAGGAGAGGAGAGGAGAGGAGGGAGAAGGAGAGGAGAGGAGAGGAAAGGAGATGAGAGGAGATGAGAGGAGAGGAGAGGAAAGGAGAGGAGAGGGGAGGGGGATCTAACCTGCGATCCCTGGATTACTAGTCCAGCGTGTTACCACTGGACTACAGATCCGTCTGTGTTACAATATAAATACATGTAGATACATGGTCACCCTCTCCACCACACGCCCCAACGGGTTCCTTAACAGCATCGCTGTAGTCCCTAGTTATTTTTTCTAATGCTGGCAAGACACACCAGAGAGTTTTGTAATATAAAAATTCTATAAAAAGAGTTACCATCTTTCAATCTAAATCTCTGCAATCTATCGCGGATAATGCAATAACTCTGATAATCACCGTTCCCGGCATGCACCACAATTACGAGCTGTTTTTATGTGCCTCTACTTTGTGGGAGATTTATATATCTGAGGGCGCTGTCAGAAAATCTGAAACCACTTGTGGATCAACAGGGGCTGCACTCGCAATACACTTATTTATATTAACACACAGTATGAATGATTTAAAAGCAAATAGGGCGTGTCTGATAGTACCGGTTGATAATTCTATATATATATATAAATATTCACACTGCGCATGCGTGCAATAGAAGGTGGTGGAATGTGTCGGAATATTATTCCCGAAATTTGACGAACGACTGGACCGCCATTGCATGGAGTGTTCCAGCTAGTTGCGTGATATGCAGCATGCGGAGTTGATGTAAAGTCTATATAATAAGCCATAAGTAATGCTTTTTTTGTTGCCGCCAGAATGCCAGTGTTTAGTGGCAGATGTAGCAACCATATAGCATGGAACATCGGTGATCAGGCATTTTACGTTTGTACGAGAATGCCTATGTTGCGTAGGAACTCCTCCGATAAATGTTTGATAATTACTGTGTCTGCCCAAAGCAATACGCTATGCATATAAACATTCATTGCATAATTTAAGCAAACTGATTTCATGTTGTCCATATATTTTGGTACATGCAATATTACTACATTGTCCTGTTGCTCTAAATTTCCACAGTGTCTTGTTAACCCTTCGATACTATGCATCATATATCTGTCCTTCAATATTTATATTTTATTCTTTATTTCAGTCTCATCAATGTACAGCATATAACAAACAATGCTACCTTGTATTGTTGCCCGTTCAATGCTACATTGTATTGTTGTCCGTTCAATGCTACATTGTATTGTTGTCCGTTCAATGCTACATTGTATTGTTGCCCGTTCAATGCTACATTGTATTGTTGTCCATTCACTGCTACATTGTAGTGTTGCCCGTGCAATGCTACATTGTATTGTTGCCCTTTCAATACTACATTGTATTGTTGCCCGTTCAATACTACATTGTATTGTTGCCCCTTCAATACTAGATTGTCATCTTGTCCCTTCAATACTAGATTGTCATCTTGCCCCTTCAATACAATATTGTCATCTTGCCCCTTCAATATTAGATTGTCATTTTGCCCGTTCAATACTAGATTGTCATCTTGCCCTTTCAATACTAGATTGTCATCTTGCCCCTTCAGTACTAGATTGTCATCTTGCCTCGTCAATACTAGATTGTCATCTTGCCCCTTCAATACTAGATATTCATCTTGCTCCTTCAATACTGCATTGTCATCTTGCCCCTTCAATACTACATTGTCATCTTGTCCTTTCAATACTAGATTGTCATCTTGCCCCTTCAATACTAGATTGTCATCTTGTCCCTTCAATACTAGATTGTCATCTTGCCCCTTCAATACTATATTGTCATCTTTTCCCTTCAATACTAGATTGTCATCTTGCCCCCTTCAATACTAGATTGTCATATTGCCCCTTCAATACTATATTGTCATCTTGTCCCTTCAATACTATATTGTCATCTTGTCCCTTCAATACTAGATTGTCATCCTGTCTCTTCAATACTATATTGTCATCTTGTCCCTTCAATACTAGATTGTCATCTTGTCCCTTCAATACTAGATTGTCATCTTGCCCCCTTCAATACTAGATTGTCATCTTGCCCCTTCAATACAATATTGTCATCTTGCCCCTTCAATATTAGATTGTCATTTTGCCCCTTCAATACTAGATTGTCATCTTGCCCCTTCAATACTAGATTGTCATCTTGCCCCGTCAATACTAGATTGTCATCTTGCCCCTTCAATACTAGATTGTCATCTTGCCCCTTCAATACTAGATTGTCATCTTGCCTCGTCAATACTAGATTGTCATCTTGCCCCTTCAATACTAGATATTCATCTTGCTCCTTCAATACTACATTGTCATCCTGCCCCTTCAATACTACATTGTCATCTTCTCCTTTCAATACTAGATTGTCATCTTGCCCCCTTCAATACTAGATTGTCATATTGCCCCTTCAATACTAGATTGTCATCTTGCCCCTTCAATACTAGATTGTCATCTTGCCCCTTCAATACTAGATTGTCATCTTGCCTCGTCAATACTAGATTGTCATCTTGCCCCTTCAATACTAGATATTCATCTTGCTCCTTCAATACTACATTGTCATCTTGTCCTTTCAATACTAGAGTGTCATCTTGCCCCTTCAATACTAGATTGTCATCTTGTCCCTTCAATACTAGATTGTCATCTTGCCCCTTCAATACTATATTGTCATCTTTTCCCTTCAATACTAGATTGTCATCTTGCCCCCTTCAATACTAGATTGTCATATTGCCCCTTCAATACTATATTGTCATCTTGTCCCTTCAATACTATATTGTCATCTTGTCCCTTCAATACTAGATTGTCATCCTGTCTCTTCAATACTATATTGTCATCTTGTCCCTTCAATACTAGATTGTCATCTTGTCCCTTCAATACTAGATTGTCATCTTGCCCCCTTCAATACTAGATTGTCATCTTGCCCCTTCAATACAATATTGTCATCTTGCCCCTTCAATATTAGATTGTCATTTTGCCCCTTCAATACTAGATTGTCATATTGCCCCTTCAATACTAGATTGTCATCTTGCCCCTTCAATACTAGATTGTCATCTTGCCCCTTCAATACTAGATATTCATCTTGCTCCTTCAATACTAGATATTCATCTTGCTCCTTCAATACTTCATTGTCATCTTGCCCCTTCAATACTACATTGTCATCTTGTCCTTTCAATACTAGATTGTCATCTTGCCCCTTCAATACTAGATTGTCATCTTGCCCCTTCAATACTAGATTATCATCTTGTCCCTTCAATACTAGATTGTCATCCTGTCCCTTCAATACTATATTGTCATCTTGTCCCTTCAATACTACATTGTCATCTTGCCCCTTCAATACTAGATTGTCATCTTGTCCCTTCAATACTAGATTGTCATCTTGCCCCTTCAATACTATATTGTCATCTTTTCCCTTCAATACTAGATTGTCATCTTGCCCCCTTCAATACTAGATTGTCATATTGCCCCTTCAATACTATATTGTCATCTTGTCCCTTCAATACTATATTGTCATCTTGTCCCTTCAATACTAGATTGTCATCCTGTCTCTTCAATACTATATTGTCATCTTGTCCCTTCAATACTAGATTGTCATTTTGCCCCTTCAATACTAGATTGTCATTTTGTCCCTTCAATACTAGATTGTCATCTTGCCCCCTTCAATACTAGATTGTCATCTTGTCCCTTCAATACTATATTGTCATCTTGCCCCTTCAATACTAGATTGTCATCTTGCCCCCTTCAATACTAGATTGTCATCTTGTCCCTTCAATACTACATTGTCATCCTGTCTCTTCAATACTATATTGTCATCTTGTCCCTTCAATACTAGATTGTTATCTTGTCCCTTCAATACTATATTGTCATCTTGTCCCTTCAATACTAGATTGTCATCTTGCCCCTTCAATACTATATTGTCATCTTGTCCCTTCAATACTAGATTGTCATCTTGTCCCTTCAATACTAGATTGTCATCTTGCCCCTTCAATACTAGATTGTCATCTTGTCCCTTCAATACTAGATTGTCATCTTGCCCCCTTCAATACTAGATTGTCATCTTGTCCCTTCAATACTATATTGTCATCTTGCCCCTTCAATACTAGATTGTCATCTTGCCCCTTCAATACTAGATTGTCATCTTGTCCCTTCAATACTACATTGTCATATTGCCCCCTTCAATACTAGATTGTCATCTTGCCCCTTCAATACTATATTGTCATCTTGTTCCTTCAATACGATATTGTCATCTTGTCCCTTCAATACTATATTGTCATCTTGTCCCTTCAATACTAGATTGTCATCTTGCCCCTTCAATACTATATTGTCATCTTGTCCCTTCAATACTAGATTGTCATCTTGTCCCTTCACCGTGTAAGCTTTCTAAGCTCCCAGGATGGCACCGTCTTGTGATTAATCGACGTTCCTGAGTGTGCCCAACTTGGTTACTAACTCGGCATCTCTACCATTCCAATCACGTGTCCTTTGAACGACACATTTTCAAATTCAGCGAGACACGTTAATAGCATTGGTCTTGAATAATGTCAAATGAAATTCTATTAAAGATGCATGCAGTATATCTTGAGCGAGTAGGTTATCGAAATAATATACGACCAAACCCATTTCATTTGCGTGGAATGCACTTGCAAACGTCATACAAAACTTAAACACAGGGCTACTTTTGCCTTATTACAGAGAAAATGTCAATCGGATTTTTTTTATTCCGTTGCCTTTATGGATTTCAAACGACGTTCAATGCAAATTTCGTAATGACTACTGGAGGAGTCTCCTTACAAAGCTAGATATTTTATAACACAAACATTGCTTTAGTTTGAAAAGTGGATGAATTATATGTCTATAGTGATTGTTGCTGGAGTGTGTTGGTGTGTGTTTTACGTTTATTTATCGTCGCTACCGGTTGCCCATATGAGCGACGTCTCCTGAAGAAATTATTCATTTTAGATTTTTGGACGATAGTGCAATGATACAGACAGAGACCCATTCCAGAGTCTCCTCTGGTTCTTTTACGTGCACGGTCTAAAGCACCGACACGAGACCTCGGTTTACAGTCCCATCTGAAAGACTGTTAATTGTATTAGGGTCAGACATGGGATCGAACCTGCGACCCATGGATTACCAGTCCAGCGTGTTATCACGGGACTATACAGATCCGTCTGGAGTGTATTTCTTGTTCACATAATTTTTATTTGGTTACGGTAAGCAACATAGCAATCTGTCTTATGCATTGTCATAGTAATATAACAATATAACATAATAGTTCATGTCTTCGTCTTCAACTCTCATTGTCCAGTACGGTTTATATTTATGGTTTATATTTTCCAGTACGGTTTATATTTTCCAGTACAGTTTATATTTTCCAATACGGTTTATATTTTCCAGTACGGTTTATATTTTCCAGTACGGTTTATATTTTCCAGTACGGTTTATATTTTTATATTTTCCAGTACGGTTTATATTTTCCAGTACAGTTTATATTTTACAGTACAGTTTACATGTTCCAGTACAGTTTATATTTAACAGTACAGTTTACATTTTCCAGTACGGTTTACATTTTCCAGTACAGTTTATATTTTCCAGTACAGTTTATATTTTCCAGTACAGTTTACATTTTCTAGTACGGTTTATATTTTCCAGTACAGTTTACATTTTCCAGTACAGTTTATGTTTTCCAGTACGGTTTATATTTTCCAGTACGGTTTATATTTTCCAGTACGGTTTATATTTTACAGTACGGTTTATATTTTCCAGTACGGTTTATATTTTCCAGTACGGTTTATATTTTACAGTACGGTTTATATTTTCCAGTACGGTTTATATTTTCCAGTACGGTTTATATTTTCCAGTACGGTTTATATTTTCCAGTACGGTTTATATTTTCCAGTACAGTTTATATTTTACAGTACAGTTTGTATTTTCTATTACTCGGTCAGGCCACATATGTAGTGTCATTGAGCAGGGCACCTCACACACATTGCTTAGTACTGGTTAATCGCTTAGGTCGGCTAAGCCTGCCCAGGAAAACATGTCTAGGTCCCCGCGAGGGGTTTGACATTACAGGAACATACATACATATATACATACTTTCTTACAGATGCATAGTTTCTATGGTACCAACGGAGATATGTCAATGTCGGCCGACTCCACGTGCCAAGGTCTGCAGAGTCCCACACTTGGAGTTATAACTATGAAGTTTTTTAAAGGTAACTATCACTATGTGTTCGTATAAACTTTATTTACTTTACAACAATTGCGAAACAAATTTCAACAACTTATATTAATCACTCTCGTTGGTGCGTATGAAAGCGTATTTATAGTTATTCGTGTTGGAGCAAACCGAAGTACCCGGAGAAAACCCACTTGTCCGATATGGCGATATCGATGTGTTGGATCTACGTCACGCCATGTGACACTATTATCTGCAGTAGCTCAATTAACTATATATACGTTTTATATATCATGACACTTCGCTCGCCCACATGGTTCGCCCGAGGCGAGGGTAAATAAGCTCAATCATCATCATCATGACACTTAATCATTACTACATTCGAAGTTCAGAGCATGATCACTCATCATCAGTACAGGAAGTGGTTGTAATTTGGGGGGAAATCGATGAACGCCTGTGGTCAGGGCGGTAAACGAAGTGTCCAATTTACTATGAAAATCAACCGGCGTGAACACTTCGCGGACCACCATGACCACAGGCGTTGACAGATATCTCTCAAAATCGAGCCACTTCCCCCATGACCAACCCTCTGTATTTCCAATGTTATTGCGTTTCCTTCGATGAACGTATAAATTATGCTCTGTCTGTATCCATTTTCGTATGAATTTCCTCACTAATGATATGCAGCTGACATGCGTATCCGAAGTTACGGGCATGCGCATTCGCAGTGTTGGGCAGCATTCTTCCCAAGAAAAGGGATGACGTATTTACCAGTTCCGACACACGACAAGTCGCAAATGTGGATTAATTACATTATATGTTCTGCTATATCTTTCTTTGTGTCAATGAAAAGAATAATTAATGTAATAAGTAATGAATGTTGAGTTAATAGTTTCCATATGCGTATTATCACCATAGCCACGCCCAATGTAGTCCATACCCCGATGGAAACTATTAACCCGCGATTCACTCCTTAAATATACCCACGAAGTTGATCAAAATCTATCACCTGTCCACAGACAGTGTAATATACCAGCGTTGTAGTTTCGCCCCTCTCGAGTGCTAGTCTTTGGTGTGTTTTTGTAATTGCAAGAAATTAAATATGTGAAAATCACATATAGCATATACTAGAAGACATAGAAAACGCACACCTACATTATATACTAGAGGACATAGAAAACGCGCACCTACATTATATACTAGAGGACATAGAAAACGCACACCTACATTATATACTAGAGGACATAGAAAACGCGCACCTACATTATAGACTAGAGGACATAGAAAACGCGCACCTACATTATAGACTAGAGGACATAGAAAACGCACACCTACATTATATACTAGAGGACATAGAAAACGCGCACCTACATTATATACTAGAGGACATAGAAAACGCACACCTACATTATATACTAGAATACATAGAAAACGCACACCTACATTATATACTAGAGGACATAGAAAACGCGCACCTACATTATATACTAGAGGACATAGAAAACGCGCACCTACATCATAGACTAGAGGACATAGAAAACGCGCACCTACATTATAGACTAGAGGACATAGAAAACGCACACCTACATTATATACTAGAAGACATAGAAAACGCACACCTACATTATATACTAGAGGACATAGAAAACGCGCACCTACATTATATACTAGAGGACATAGAAAACGCGCACCTACATCATAGACTAGAGGACATAGAAAACGCGCACCTACATTATAGACTAGAGGACATAGAAAACGCACACCTACATTATATACTAGAGGACATAGAAAACGCGCACCTACATTATATACTAGAGGACATAGAAAACGCGCACCTACATCATAGACTAGAGGACATAGAAAACGCGCACCTACATCATAGACTAGAGGACATAGAAAAAACGCGCACCTACATTATAGACTAGAGGACATAGAAAACGCGCACCTACATTATAGACTAGAGGACATATAAAACGCGCACCTACATTATACACTAGAGGACATAGAAAACGCGCACCTACATTATATACTAGAAGACATAGAAAACGCGCACCCAAATTATATACTATAGGACATAGAAAACGTACACCTACATTATATACTAGAGGACAAAGAAAACGCGCACCTACATTATAGACTAGAGGACATAGAAAACGCACACCTACATTATATACTAGACGACATAGAAAACGCACACCTACATTATATACTAGAGGACATAAAAAATGCACACCTACATTATAGACTAGAGGACATAGAAAACGTACACCTACATTATATACTAGAGGACATAGAAAACGCACACCTACAATATATACTAGATGACATAGAAAACGCACACCTACATTATATACTAGATGACATAGAAAACGCACACCTACATTATATACTAGATGACATAGAAAACGCACACCTACATTATATGATTATTATTATATGAAAACGAAATATGAAGGATTCCATCAAAGATATATCACAGATTTATTACAAAACACAAACTGAAGAACTAAAAATATTCCAAAATGTTTAAAACTATGTATTTATATAGTTATTGTTTTTCATGTAAAAACACACTTATCCAAAGTGTGCGTTTTCTATGTCCTCTAGTATAGTTACAATGATTTATGTTGCTAGGAAACCTCATCCATGATTGCCGATATTCAGATATATGTAAAGAAACGTATGTACGAACGATACAGTTTTCTTTATAGTCGCCTCCGCCGAGGCATTTTGGGCGACTGGTTTCTCTAAGTTGATTACGTTGTCAAAAAAACATACATAATGCAAATAATCATTAGTTATAATACATAGACCTACATAGCAACCATGTGTTATCATGCCGAGCATGGTGACCGAGTCCCAGTGGTGTGGGATTAGATAGGTGGATTTGTACCAATTTCTCACAATCTGTTTTCTTGTCTTTCTGTGGTGCTAAGCATAAAATCAGTGATTCCAAAGTACCGCAGACATATGGAACGATAGCAAAGATAATTTCATTGAATTTTAATATTCAGATCTGAACGAACCACGAGGATCGTGCAGTTTCCCGGATGTTCTAGTCAACAGAAACAAATGGCGGGATTTGAGCGGGAAATGGTTGTTGGATGTAGAACAGGGTTTGCACGTTCTGCGTCTTAAAGACAGGCAACCAAAAGATGTGATACGCTATTCAGAATACACAGGCCAAGACGTATCAACTACAAAGCTAGTGATAAGATGTGTTAAGAAAACATACCAGGCAGAAACATTGAGTGCAGACGTTCTCCAAACAGATTACGTCACATATGTGACAGACGACACTTGGTAAGTATTTGCTCTCAGTATAGTTAAGAACTATGGTCTCCCAACAGACGTGGACCTGTCCTAATTTCTCACACACATTATGCGAGAAATGTCTAGGCAAGTACAATTCCAACTGGGCTTCCGTGGCCGATTGGTTAATGTCGTTGATTTCAATTACACGGTAGGTTCTAATCCCAATTGGCTTGTCGAATTATTTCATGTGAGGAAGGTGTCCAGTTGGTTTGTGAAAGGTCGGTGGTTCTACATATGTGACCGCCCACGCCTGGAATACTCTTCGGAGTGGTACATGTGGTCTTCCTCTACCAATAACTGCTGGAGATTTGGCCGACTTTAAACCCCGCGTAGAAGTACACATATGTCTCTTGTTGTGTTCCAATGAGGCCCGGGTACCAATGCACGTGTCTCTTTTTGTGTTCCAGTGAGGCCGGGTATCAAAACACATTATGTATAGTTTGTGTTCCAGTGAGGCCGGGTATCAATACATACATGCATGTTTTTGTGTTCCAGTGATTCCGGGTACCAATGTGTTCGGCTTGTGAAGAGAGATGAAAACATCCTTGAAATGTATATAGGTAAATTAATTTTCCATTCTATGTTAATCAAAACTGTGTACTATTAGAATATAATAAGATTTGAAGCTCGGACGTGACACCCATTGCTGTAAATGTTGGTGCTAATGTTTGAATGTCCATGTGAATTAGTTGGCCAGGTTTTCATTGCGTGTGTGTTTTACGTTTATTTTATCGTCGCTACCGGTTGTCCATATGAGCGACGCCTCCTTTTAGATTTTTGGAGGATAGTGCAATGATACAGACACAGAACCATTCCAGAGTCTCCTCTGGTTATTTTACGTGCACGGCGTAAAGCACCGACACGAGATCTCGGTTTAAAGTCCCATTTGAAAGACTGCTAATTTTATTAGGGTCAGACGGCGGATCGAACCTTTGATCCCTGGATTACCAATTCAACGTGGTAACCACCGTACTACAGATCCGTCTTCCATTGTGGTGACAGCCATGCTTTGGTATTACTTAACCATCACTGCTGTAGGTTCGAATCCAACTGAATTATTTCATGTAAGCAGATTATCCAGCTGGCTTAGGGAAGGTCGGTGGTTCTACCCAGGTGTCAGTCGTGTTGCCTGCAATGCTGCTCGGTCAGCACCCAGAGTCCTCGTCCACCAATAAGAGCTGGCGAGTGGCCATATGTCCTAAGTTGTTGACACAAATTGAAACCCCTATACAATTATAACTAACACATGATTTCTATCAAATTCCAGGTGATCGTATAAATTCAACAGCTACTCAATGCACGGATGATAGTTTTAGTGAGGCAACCAAACATTTGCTTATACGTAAGTCACTTTCAAATAATAAAATTATAAAAATCTTAATTCATAGTTTGAGACTGAATCAGCAAAGGGAAATAATTTCTAATGTATTTTCAAACCGTATGAATAATTACATTTAGTATTTTAGTTTAACCCTTTCAACACCGCAGACCTCTAAATAGGCTTACAAAAAAGTGTAGATCCAGATGAGCCGGCTCGTGACGAGCCGTCTCATCAGGATCTGCACTTTTTTCAAGTAATATAACTATTTTTAGAATTTTGTTTACCCATTTTGATAAATGAACTGATCCAAATGTAATTTTGTTATTAATGTATTGGTCTAAAAATATCATGGACCAGTCCATGTCAGTTACTTGGTGTTGAATGGGTTAATAGCTCACAATTTGAAGCACATGATTGTTAGCTTAAGCATATCTTATACATATATACATATATAAACACAATGTTTATACATTCGAACCGACATGGGTCGAGAAACAAGCGTAAAGCTTATATGAATCTCATGTTGGAGTACGTTTAAATGTGATTGTTGCCATTTTGTTAATTATTCGTGGCGTCATATTTTGTGATTACATCGCTGTATTCATGGATGCTGTTTCAGATATTAGGACACCCGGTGTCTATTCTTTTCGCCAAAGGTAAATATCCAGTTGCGTACATAATGAGAAACATTAGTCAGTTACTGCCCCTGAATACTCCTAAAAGTATATGTGTCATCTTAATTGGTTTCCTGTGTTTTTATCGTTGTTTCCATTGCACCACATGTTTTCCATTTTGATCCTTATTCTCGTCTTATAATTATGAAATTATTAAATCTCGACATATATCCTTTAGCATATCCAATGGATACCTTATTGTAAAAATTGGTTCAATTAATTAACATGATTTTGATAAAATTACATTTATCCTAACGCAACATCTGGTTAGACGACAACAGTAAAAACAAAGATTTCTAACAAAAAGAACCAATATACATTTCGGGATAAATCTGACTGTATCCATCAAGGGAGGTAATAGAAAAACTAGTAATGTCTCTCATTGATCTGTGTTTAAAACTTACCTATTTACGAGCTAAGAGTTTGGTTAAGCCAGTCGTCAACACTCGTTGCATTATTATACCCCTTACAATGGAATACTAATACTTCTAAATCTGAATAGATTATCAAACTAGATATTACAACTCCATCGAGCGACACTGCTGGTTTTTCTATTACCTCCCTTGGCAGATAAAGTCTGATTTATCCCGACATGTATGTCGTGTTAGTTGGAATCCTTTGTTTTTGCTGTTGTTGTTTCATAACCAGATGTTGCTGTATTATAATTGTGATTTCTTTTTCAAAATCTTGTTTATTATTATAAATTATTATATATCATCCAGTAAAAATGCATTAAATGCTGTAGGTTATATGTCGAGATTTAATAATAATATGAGGTAACGAATTAAGATTGATAGCACGATGAAAACAGAGGAAACCAATTGAAAAGATATGTTCTCCATAAAAGAGTATTCAGAGGGGAAGTAACTGACAATTATCACTTATTTCTTTGTAGCGGATGTGAACGACTCCGGACAGTGCAGTATTACGCGGAAAGGAATATATGACTACCAGGACAAGGCATCAGACTGCCGAGGAACCGTCAATATAGGGTGTAACACCCCTAATAAAATAATCATAGATACGCAATGCCCGGAAAATAAAAATAACATCATGACTGAAAAAGGTTACTGAATTATTGAAACTGATCTTATTGTCACTAGATATAACATTTTTTTATTCAATATTCACCAAACTTGGTATGCAATGTGCAGTATGTATGTGGTTGGTATTTGTTATTCAAGGTCATCTTTCGTGTTCCGAGAAAGATGAACGTACACCAGTATGCTGGCGCCATGCTTTTGATACCAGCACATATATGTTAATATGACCTACATTAATTTTGTCACTATTACGATTTAGTACGGAAAATCCAAGCTACGGAGAAATCCGAATCAAATTTACGGAAAATCCAAGCTACGGAGAAAGCCGAATCAAATTTACGGAAAATCCAAGCTACGGAGAAAGCCGAATCAAAATAGTATTTCTTAGTTAAAATATTATTATATATTTTAAAGTTATTAAATGTCTTTGGTTGATCTGAATAATTTTGGTAAGGTTTGACTTTCTGAAAGGAGTACAGTTACATGTAAATAACCGTTCTAGATATTATGACGTGCATAGTGAACAGGGATATGCTTTGAAGTTAACCCGTTGCCTGCTGAGTAAATAAAATCACATTTGCAAACAAATGTTGTTTGCTATTCAGCCAAGTGTTTTAGCTCCACTATCCGAATAGAAAACAGCATAGAGCCTGATCTGGCTCTATGCTGTTTGCAAACGTGATTTTATCTGCCGCTAGCGTGCAAAGGGTTAATATTCGAGTTAGAAACAAAATTTATGTGTGTGTATATTAGTTAACATATAGGAATAGGTCTCTGTCTGTATCATTGCACTATCCTCCAACAATCTAAAATGACTAATCTCTTCAGGAGGCGTCGCTCATATAAATAACGTAAAACACACTTTTAATATTATTAATGTCCTGACATAGTTTTAAACTTTATTTATTTTACAACGTTTGCAAGTTTTAACAACTTATATTAATCACTCTCATTGGCGCGGATATAAGCGTAAATGTGATCATTCGTGTGGGAGGAAACCAGAGTACCCGGAGAAAAACCACCAGTCCGATCTGGCGACCACCGTACCATCTTACACTTCCCGGTCCGAGGATCGAACCCACTGCGCTAATCTGACAGCCCACATACGTTCCATTAATCAATTCAATGACATGTCATTGGTCTATAACATACATACGACATAGGTAAGCATCTAGGAACACCCCATGTTGTTAAATTAGTTATAAATAATTGATTATTTTGTTTTTCAGTTGAAATTCTACACTGTTTATATAGCTGGACTATAGATTCTAAAACGTACATTATTATACAGAACTCTGGACAGCGAGCTAAATGCCTTGTGAGTATTGCTAAGTATGCATGTTGTTCTGTTGTTATATAGTGTAATTAACACACTCATAGGAAGTGGAAGTCGTGATAGCGCAGTGGATGCGCGTTCGCTTCAGGTGCAAAAGGTCCGGAATTCGAGCCCCACTGGAGCCGTTACGATTGTGCCCTTAGGCAAGGCATTTACGTTCCACGTTGCCTCTTCTCTCTCCCTCGTGGCGATGGATTCCATCAGGAATGAGGTCTCGAGAGTGATTTATATAAGTTGAAATAACTTGTTTCGCAATCGAGCTAAAATAAATGTGTATAAACTAACACACTCATATAAGATACATACTATTTTATCAAATATACGTCCTATGGTACGGGTTCGAGCCCCGCTCAGGCCCGTGTCTCACTGATATGAATAGGTTGCAATGTATTACGGGGGTTGGTGCACCAAGTATTGGTTGATAGCTGGAGCCTGCACAGGAAAGGTGTTGTTAAGTAAATTGCCCAAAATGGTGTTGATGCAGGCGTAAAACCCGAATAAAGAAACAAACAATCAAATATAAGTATTCGATCCCCCGTCTGGCCCTAATAATATTAACAGTCTTTCAGATGGGACTTTAAACCGAGGCCTCATGTCGGTGCTTCACACCGTGCACGTAAAACAACCAACGGAGACTCTGGAATGGGTCTATGTCTGTATCATTGCACTATCCTCCAAAATCTAAAATGACTAATCTCTTCCGGAGGCGTCGCACATATGGGCAACCGGTAGCGACGATAAGTAAACGTAAAACACACACTCTCAAGCGTACGGCAATCTATATTTAAAAAATCAACAAGTACATGTACTTGAAAAATGGCTTCCACTAAAATAGCTGGAGAGTCGGGCACGTCACCTAAAATATTGAGGCGGCGTTAGCCCCCCCCCCCCCCCCCCAAAAGAACACAAATCTATAAAATAGTTCCGTATTGTTGCCTGATAAATCCTGGATAATAAAAACATCAACGTTATGGCATTTTATCGAGCGTCCACCGACACACAGTAAAATCGTCATGTGTACAGTTACAACTCATCAGTAATAGTTTATAGAAAGTGGAGCGGAAAATATTGCATTTGCTTTGCAGTAACCGACATTTATTACCGGAAGGAATAAGGAAGATATGTACTACAGCTGGAATAATAAATATCGGAGTTGGACCCGAACTCTCCCGATCGGGAATCGAATGTTCCCTTGTTCATGACGCAGTGTAGTCACTGTAGTGTATATACCACTAGCGTACTCAACTGTGACTATGGTATGCATACTGTGCTGTTGTAAGTTACGGGAACCAGACCATTGGACGCGCATTGTAGTCCCCTCGTTGGTACTGTTTAGTTTAGTATGAATTACTAGAGGGGCAAGACGAATCCGCGGGACTCTTAGTCGAAAGCGAAATTGGGAGTTGCACATATCAGTCATATTACGGAGGTAGCATAAATAGGTTGATGGTCTGTAGGATCTACATAGTTCAGTCATTATACGTGCATACCTAACTTAAGCGCATTACATAAACGGAAATACCACATCGTGTACGGGAGACTACAAGTGACATGTACACATTCTGTATTCCAGTTACGCGGTATAACGTAATGTACGGGAGACAAGTCTTCTCAAGTCACATAATTTCTCAAAAAACACAATACCTATATACAGCCTGTCATGAAAATGCATTTTTACCAAAAAGAAAATTGAACTATATTAGTTATTGGGACTACATTCGCGGATGCACTTCTGCCTATTTACGTATATGCAACCTATAACGTAATGTACTGTCATGAAAATGCATTTTTACCAAAATATTCTATTCTATATTAGTTATTGGGACTACATTCGCGGATGCACTTCTGCCTATTTACGTATATACAACCTATAACGTAATATACGGGAGACTACAAGTGACATGTACTCATGTACTTCTGTATTCCGTTGCCCCCATGCACGTTTAAACATAGACATTCGAAATACCACAACAATAAATTAAATAACGTCGTTGTTTTATCCTACACCATCGATCTATACCAATGAGTGACATCGGTGGGTTACTGCCCCTGAATACTCCCTAAAAGTAGATAGGTCCTATTAAGTGTTTCCCTCTGTTTTTATCGTTGTTTCCTTTGCACAACATGCTAGCAATGTTATTCCACTATCGCTTTATATGATTATTAAATGACTATATCGCGACATATCGCCTACGGTATATGCAATGGGTACTTATTTGTAAAACAAAGACATCAGTTAATTAACACGATTTTGATAAATTCACAATTATCATACCGCAACATCTGGTTAGGGAACAACAGTAAAAACAAAGGATTCTAACTTAAAGGACCTATTCACTTTTTGGAATAAATCAGACTGTATCTGCCAAGGGAGGTAATAGAAAATTACAGATGTCTCTCATAATGACGAATTCTTCTTGCGTGTGTCCATCGCCTAGGTCAATATTGGTGCCCAAACGTTGCTTGATTGTATAACTAAGATTATATATGATCGATAGCTTGTGTCATTTAGCTCACGGTTGAAGCAACGTATAGACGGTTGTCTATAATAAATACACATTTCAGCATAAAATAAAAAGAATATTTATTTGTTTAAGCGAATGATTGAATAATAATAATAATTCACTCATGAACATAGAAAGATATATTATTATCAACACTCGTGGTAACACGTTGGACTGGTAATCCAGGGATCGCAGGTTCCATCCCCCGTCTGACCCTAATAAAATTAACAGTCTTTCAGATGGGACGTTAAACCGAGGTCTCGTGTCGGTGCTTTACAACGTGCACGCAAAAGAACCAGAGGAGACTCTGGAATGGGTCTCTGTCTGTATCATTGCACTATCCTCCAAACATCTAAAATGACTAATCTCTTCAGGAGGCGTCGCTCATATGGGCAACCGGTAGCGACGATAAATAAACGTAAAACACACAAAATGATCATAATGCTTTCAATGTTCACATAGAAAACGCACACTTCGGATAAGTGTGTTTAATGAAAAACAAGAACTATATAAATACATAGTTGTTAAAAATATTTTTAGTTGTTCAGTTTGTGTTTTATAATAAAGATGTAATCTATCTTTGATGAAATCTGTGTGTGTTTTACGTTTATTTATCGTCGCTACCGGTTGCCCATATGAGCGACGCCTCCTGAAGAGATTAGTTATTTTAGATTTTGGAGGATAGTGCATGATACAGACAGAGACCAATTCCAGAATCTCCTCGGGTTCTTTTACGTGCACGGTGTAAAGCACCGACACGAGACCTCGGTTTAACGTCCCATCTGAAAGACTGTTAATTTTATTAGGGTCAGACGGGGGATCAAACCTGCGATCCCTGGATTACCAGTCCAGCTTGTTACCACTGGACTACAGATCCGTCTGATGAAATCCTTCGTATTTCGTGTTCATGTAATAATAATCATATACTGTAGGTGTGCGTTTCTATGTCCTCTAGTATGGAATGTGCTGCACATAGAGATATTAGTCAGATGATTAAATAGTCTTATATGTTCATTTTTCAATAATAATTTATTATGGTTAAAAGTAAAATTTGGAATATATGTCCATAAACGACCATTCTTTTGTGAAATTACCATTTATAAATTACCTCCCTTTATTGCAATATTTTTTAATAACTGTACATGGTGGTTTACTAAAGTTAACACTAGGATAAATGGTGGTTTACTAAAGTTAACACTAGGATAAATGGTGGTTTACTAAAGTTAACACTAGGATAAATGGTGGTTTACTAAAGTTAACACTAGGATAAATGGTGGTTTACTAAAGTTAACACTAGGATAAATGGTGGTTTACTAAAGTTAACACTAGGATAAATGGTGGTTTACTAAAGTTAACACATGGGTCAATTTGCATGTGTATAATAGTATTATTTTTCCAACTAAAGAAAGAAAAACCGCAGAAATATATACAGTCTACATCCGTTATGTCGAATTATGTCTGACCGAACAAAATACTTCGACATAACCGACGTTTGACTTAACGAAATTCAATATAAACAGAGCCAGTTATATGTAACATGATAGTGTCTGAAACGGGACCTTGATCCGACTTCGAGATAACCGGATAATTCGACATAACCGACTTTGACATAGCTGCCATAGCGGATGAAGACTGTATATATATATATATACATATATATATGGTGTATACAGTCAAACCTGTGTTAGTGGTCACCTCTATTAAGCAGCCAACCTGTATTAAGCAGCCAGTTAACATATTTCCAATGTGTTGTTTTATTATACAGTTCACTTCTATTAAGCAGCCACCTGTGCTAAGCAGCCACTTTCTGTGATTCCCTTGACTGACAGCTTAAGGCAGGTTTAACTGTATATTATATAGACTGATCTATTGGGACAATATGGCGTCATATTACCTCTTCTATTTTGTTGTTGTTGCAGACGTTTATTGATACGGAGTATGGGGTGGAGCTACAATCAGACGACAGCTGTCAGTCGGATAGATGGACAGTTACTAATCAATATCTAAATTATCTACTTTATAACCATCCAGGTAATTGCCATATTTTTAATTGAAAGATAACTGTTTTAAGCTCTGTTATTATTATGAAAATATCTGTTATTATTGATGATAACATTGTACCAAGCATTATGGAAGATCAGACAGGCAATTATGAACATAAAAATAAATATATTAATCCGGCTGAAAGTAATTATATTGGAATTGGTTCATTGTAGGCAATATGTATAGAATATAAGCCGAAAACCATCACATGTGTAAAATATTGACTGCGTGAGGCGCGTAGCAACGAAGACAGTACCACTATTTTACATATTGCTTCCGTTTGAGGCTTATATCTTACATAGAACACACACTTATATAACACTCATAAAACTGCACTCATCTGCAAGTAATCATAGGGCTGCACTCAACTGCAAGTAATCATAGGGCTGCACTGAGCTGCAAGCAATCATAGGGCTGCACTCAGCTGCAAGCAATCATAGAGCTGCACTCAGCTGCAAGCAATCATAGAGCTGCACTCAGCTGCAAGCAATCATAGAGCTGCACTCAGCTGCAAGCAATCATAGAGCTGCACTCAGCTGCAAGCAATCATAGAGCTGCACTCAGCTGCAAGGAATCATAGAGCTGCACTAAGTTGCAAGCAATCATAGAGTTGCAAGCAATCATAGAGCTGCACTCAGCTGCAAGCAATCATAGATCTGCGCAAGCAATCATAGAGCTGCACACAGCTGTAAACAAACATAGAGCTGCACACAGCTGTAAACAAATATAGAGATGCACACAGCTGTAAACAAACATAGAGAGGTGTTAGCAATCACAGAACTGCACACATCTGTAAACAAACATAGAACTACACTCAGCTGCAAGCAATCATAGAGCTGCACACAGCTGTAAACAAACATAGAGCCGCACTCAGCTGCAAGCAATCATAGAGATGCACACAGCTGTAAACAAACATAGAGCTGCACACAGCTGTAAGCAAACATAGAGAGGTGTTAGCAATCACAGAACTGCACACAGCTGTAAACAAACATAGAGATGCATACAGCTGTAAACAAACATAGAGCTGCACACAGCTGTAAACAATCATAGAGCTGCATACAGCTGTAAACAAACATAGAGCTGCACACATCTGTAAACAAACATAGAGAGGTGTTAGCAATCACAGAAATGCACACAGCTGTAAACAAACATAGAGGTGTTAGCAATCACAGAACTGCACACCTGTAAACAAACATAGAGGGTTAGCAATCACAGAACTGCACACAGCTGTAAACAAACATAGAACTGCACACAGCTGTAAACAAACATAGAGAGATGTTAGCAATCACAGAACTGCACACAGCTGTAAACAAACATAGACCTGCACACAGCTGTAAACAAACATAGAGAGGTGTTAGCAATCACAGAACTGCACACAGCTGTAAACAAACATAGAACTGCACACAGCTGTAAACACACATAGAGAGGTGTTAGCAATCACAGAACTGCACACAGCTGTAAGCAATCATAGAGCTGCATACAGCTGTAAACAAACATAGAGCTGCACACAGCTGTATACAATCATAGAGCTGCATACAGCTGTAAACAATCATAGAGAGGTGTTAGCAATCACAGAACTGCACACAGCTGTAAACAATCATAGAGAGGTGTTAGCAATCACAGAACTGCACACAGCTGTCAACAATCATAGAGCTGCACACAGCTGTAAACAAACATAGAACTGCACACAGCTGTAAGCAATCATAGAGAGGTGTTAGCAATCACAGAACTGCACATAGCTGTAAACAATCATAGAGAGGTGTTAGCAATCATAGAACTGTACACAGCTGTAAACAAACATAAAGAGGTGTTAGCAATCATAGAACTGCACATAGCTGTAAACACACATAGAGAGGTATTAGCAATCACAGAACTGCACACAGCTGTAAACACACATAGAGAGGTGTTAGCAATCACAGAACTGCACACAGCTGTAAACAAACATAGAGAGGTGTTAGCAATCATAGATCTGCACACAGCTGTAAACAAACATAGAGAGGTGTTAGCAATCACAGAACTGCACACATCTGTAAACAAACATAGAGAGGTGTTAACAATCACAGAACTGCACACAGCTGTAAACACACATAGAGGTGTTAGCAATCACAGAACTGCACACAGCTGTAAACAAACATAGAACTGCACACAGCTGTAAGCAAACATAGAGAGGTGTTAGCAATCACAGAACTGCACACAGCTGTAAACAAACATAGAGAGGTGTTAGCAATCACAGAACTGTACACAGCTGTAAACAAACATAGAGAGGTGTTAACAATCACAGAACTGCACACAGCTGTAAACACACATAGAGGTGTTAGCAATCACAGAACTGCACACAGCTGTAAACAAACATAGAACTGCACACAGCTGTAAGCAAACATAGAGAGGTGTTAGCAATCACAGAACTGCACACAGCTGTAAACAAACATAGAGGTGTTAGCAATCACAGAACTGCACACAGCTGTAAACAAACATAGAGGTGTTAGCAATCACAGAACTGCACACAGCTGTAAACAAACATAGAGAGGTGTTAGCAATCACAGAACTGCACACAGCTGTAAACAAACATAGAGGTGTTAGCAATCACAGAACTGCACACAGCTGTAAACAAACATAGAGGTGTTAGCAATCACAGAACTGCACACAGCTGTAAACAAACATAGAGGTGTTAGCAATCACAGAACTGCACACAGCTGTAAACAAACATAGAGGTGTTAGCAATCACAGAACTGCACACAGCTGTAAACAAACATAGAGGTGTTAGCAATCACAGAACTGCACACAGCTGTAAACAAACATAGAGGTGTTAGCAATCACAGAACTGCACACAGCTGTAAACAAACATAGAGGTGTTAGCAATCACAGAACTGCACACAGCTGTAAACAAACATAGAGATGTGTTAGCAATCACAGAACTGCACACAGCTGTAAACAAACATAGAGGTGTTAGCAATCACAGAACTGCACACAGCTGTAAACAAACATAGAGGTGTTAGCAATCACAGAACTGCACACAGCTGTAAACAAACATAGAGGTGTTAGCAATCACAGAACTGCACACAGCTGTAAACAAACATAGAGGTGTTAGCAATCACAGAACTGCACACAGCTGTAAACAAACATAGAGGTGTTAGCAATCACAGAACTGCACACAGCTGTAAACAATCATAGAGATGTGTTAGCAATCACAGAACTGCACACAGCTGTAAACACACATAGAGGTGTTAGCAATCACAGAACTGCACACAGCTGTAAACAAACATAGAGGTGTTAGCAATCACAGAACTGCACACAGCTGTAAACAAACATAGAGTGGTGTTAGCAATCACAGAACTGCACACAGCTGTAAACAAACATAGAGGTGTTAGCAATCACAGAACTGCACACAGCTGTAAACAAACATAGAGGTGTTAGCAATCACAGAACTGCACACAGCTGTAAACAAACATAGAGGTGTTAGCAATCACAGAACTGCACACAGCTGTAAACAAACATAGAGAGTGTTAGCAATCACAGAACTGCACACAGCTGTAAACAAACATAGAACTGCACACAGCTGTAAGCAAACATAGAGAGGTGTTAGCAATCACAGAACTGCACACAGCTGTAAACAAACATAGAGAGGTGTTAGCAATCACAGAACTGCACACAGCTGTAAACAAACATAGAGAGGTGTTAGCAATCACAGAACTGCACACAGCTGTAAACAAACATAGAGGTGTTAGCAATCACAGAACTGCACACAGCTGTAAACAATCATAGAGATGTGTTAGCAATCACAGAACTGCACACAGCTGTAAACAAACATAGAGAGTGTTAGCAATCACAGAACTGCACACAGCTGTAAACAAACATAGAGGTGTTAGCAATCACAGAACTGCACACAGCTGTAAACAAACATAGAGGTGTTAGCAATCACAGAACTGCACACAGCTGTAAACAATCATAGAGAGGTGTTAGCAATCACAGAACTGCACACAGCTGTAAACAAACATAGAGGTGTTAGCAATCACAGAACTGCACACAGCTGTAAACAAACATAGAGGTGTTAGCAATCACAGAACTGCACACAGCTGTAAACAAACATAGAGGTGTTAGCAATCACAGAACTGCACACAGCTGTAAACAAACATAGAGGTGTTAGCAATCACAGAACTGCACACAGCTGTAAACAAACATAGAGGTGTTAGCAATCACAGAACTGCACACAGCTGTAAACAATCATAGAGGTGTTAGCAATCACAGAACTGCACACAGCTGTAAACAAACATAGAGGTGTTAGCAATCACAGAACTGCACACAGCTGTAAACAAACATAGAGGTGTTAGCAATCACAGAACTGCACACAGCTGTAAACAAACATAGAGGTGTTAGCAATCACAGAACTGCACACAGCTGTAAACAAACATAGAGGTGTTAGCAATCACAGAACTGCACACAGCTGTAAACAAACATAGAGGTGTTAGCAATCACAGAACTGCACACAGCTGTAAACAAACATAGAGGTGTTAGCAATCACAGAACTGCACACAGCTGTAAACAAACATAGAGAGGTGTTAGCAATCACAGAACTGCACACAGCTGTAAACAAACATAGAGGTGTTAGCAATCACAGAACTGCACACAGCTGTAAACAAACATAGAGAGGTGTTAGCAATCACAGAACTGCACACAGCTGTAAACAAACATAGAGGTGTTAGCAATCACAGAACTGCACACAGCTGTAAACAAACATAGAGGTGTTAGCAATCACAGAACTGCACACAGCTGTAAACAAACATAGAGGTGTTAGCAATCACAGAACTGCACACAGCTGTAAACAAACATAGAGGTGTTAGCAATCACAGAACTGCACACAGCTGTAAACAAACATAGAGGTGTTAGCAACCACAGAACTGCACACAGCTGTAAACAAACATAAAGAGGTGTTAGCAATCACAGAACTGCACACAGCTGTAAACACACATAGAGGTATTAGCAATCACAGAACTGCACACAGCTGTAAACAAACATAGAGGTGTTAGCAATCACAGAACTGCACACAGCTGTAAACAAACATAGAGAGGTGTTTGAGACTGATGCTGAATTAGTAGAAAGAGTATAACCTGCAGGCCTGGCATACATCAAGGCTATAGGAACATTAGTGCATCCTCAGGAGGCACACAGAACATAATCAGGAATAAATTAAACTTTCACTTTCATGATTACGTTACTTGGTATGGGGTAATAAAATACTGAACGCGTCACAGGATCCCTACGGCACAGTACTACATCACATAAACACTGCACCTCGTCCCAGTACCGATAGCACACTGTAGCAAATAAAACACGTGTAACACTGTAATTGCAAACAAACAGTAGATATAATTATGCAAACACCACAAAGGTATAATTAAAAACGGATGTGTTGGTAAAATACAGTTATTGTCATTGTAATTGTAATTGTGCGCAAACATCGAATATGTACAACTAACAACGGATATGTTGGTAAATACAGTCATTGCGACAAATAGTATACAAGCACAGTGTACATAGGTATAACTAAAACGGATATGTTGGTAAATACAGGCATTGCCACAAATAATATGCAAGTACAGTGTATATAGGTATAACTAAAACGGATATGTTGGTAAATACAGGCATTGCCACAAATAGTATGCAAGTACAGTGTATATAGGTATAACTAAAACGGATATGTTGGTAAAACACAGTCAGTGCCCACAAATTGTGCGCAAACACCGAATATGTACAACTAAAAACGGATATGCTGGTAAAACAGTCAGTGCACACAAATTGTGAGCAAACACCGAATATGTACAACTATAAACGGATATGCTGGTAAAACAGAGTCAGTGCACACACATTGTGCGCAAACACCGAATATGTACAACTAAAAACGGATGTGTTATTTCAACATATCGCATAGGTACAAGATAAATACGGATTTGTTATTTCAACACAGTGAATGCCAACACATAGTATGCAAACACCGCATAGGTACAGCTAAAAACGGATTCGTAATTTCAAATTGAAATATAATTATGTGTCGGCCTATACAGGAATAATATACTGAATGTCTATTTATAGTGCAAAGAAACGCGTCATATAAAACTGATTTCTCCTTGCATAAAAGGATATGTGTAATGGTAGTATATTACCCACTCACTCCAGAATTATATTTATCACATAACTTTGCTTGTATTCAGTGTAATACAGTCATCTCATAATTTCTTATATCATCACACGTGTAATGACACCCGGGAGGATTCTGATTGGTTGAGAGAATAATCCTTATAATTTGTAAATTAAAACTTTAATTTATGCACATTTCCATTTCAATTGGAACATAATGATAAGACAAACTACGATTTAAAAGAACTACTGACGCAATTATAACGCTGTTACAAAAATAGCACAACTACACCGCTGCTTCGCGTAGTGACGTCATGACTATATATATAGTGACGTCATGATAATTTGCGTTGACAGTTGGCGTCAAATTGAAAGTAGCAGCGTTATTTTGTGCACACATATTAGTGAAACCCAATATGGTAATGAGATAACACATTATGACATAAATCGTGCAGCTAGAATACTTAAAGCGACACTGTTTCGAATAAAAATATTAATACAATTTGAAATTTTGCATACAAGTAGCAATGCTACTATACATTCTTCCATTATAATTTGAATAATCATTTTCAGTCAGTAAAGTGTCTATTAGCAATACATGTATAACACACTGAAAGAGAAAGTACGACTTTTCTGAATCGGTTTGCCACGCTCGACATTCGAAGCGGATGTAGTGTCGCTTTAACTTTCTCCCTGAATTTGTTGGACAAGGGATTACTTTGACTTGAAGTGAAACGGTTTATGTTGAACATGAGATATATACATCTAAGCTAAGCTACATACATGTACATTTTATCTAGTGTATTTTAGAAATTGTATATATGAATGTGACTTATAGGTTAGTCGGATCTGGTGTTAACTAACTGTATTATAATTTGCAATGAATGATATAAGTCACTATAATAAACTAATTACTTACTTACCTGTGTCTTATGGACACGTTCTTAATTACTTTGTACCTTGATAACCCATATGATTTGTGAATAGCGCCATATTTTTCAATTTATCTAATGATCAGATCGCTTATGTTCACACTATGTAATTAGTATTGAATGCATATTATTGGGTAACTTATAGGCCCACGGGGCCGGGTGCGTCTTCTTGTTGTTTAATATTTGCTATATATATATTTGTTGAAATGTGCACATGTCACTTTAAATAATAAAAACATACTTACATCACTGGAATTGTACGTGTGTTATACCTTCTATTCTTTCAGATCAGTGTTTAGACAATGCTATACAAGCTGATCAGAACACGAGCAATAAACGAACAGACGTAGAGCAACATAAAGATATAGATACCATATCCGGTGTTCCAAGAACTAGAGTTTTCTTACCAACGATAGTGTGCAATCTTATTGTGTTTCTTTTATGGCGAGTGAGGTGAATTGAAGCACCATTCCGTTCCATTCCAGTGGTTAAATGATGAAGCTATATATTTAACGAAATGTGATTTAGAGCTATATAAATGTACATTGACGAATCATGATACCCAACAGTGCACTGCAGTAGAAGAAACAGATGAAATACAAGGTGGTTAGAGGTGAAGATGTTGGAATTGTTTGGAGCTAATTATGACTAAGGTACGCTTGCAGGCGCGCCAAGCGTATCGCTGTAAGCTAATGGAAGACAGAATCTGACGTCACTATTGACACGCGATCATTTAAAAAGTGACAATGTGTACAATAATTACTGACAATATTGGACTTGTTTGGATATGACTGAGGTACGCATGCGCTACAGCGGAACCACTGACATATTGGTACGCTGTGGCTGTTGTTGTACGCTATTGGAAGACATAATCTGACGTCACTATTGACACGTGATCATTTTAAAAGTGACAATGTGTACAATAATTACTAACAAGGTTGAAATAGAGTGCAGTAAATAAGTAATTTCAGTAAGTAGAGATATGAAATACAGTCTACATCCGCTATGTCAAAGTCGGTTATGTCGAATTCTCCGGTTATCTCGAAGTCGGATCAAAGTCCCGTTTCAGACACTATCATTTTACATATAACTGGCTTTGTTTATTACGAATTTCGTTACGTCAAACTGCGGTTATGTCGAAGTATTGTCTTCGGTCCGACGATAATTCGACATAACAAATGTAGACTGTAGTTTCCAAACGACGGAATTACTAAACTAGCATACCATATCAGGAAAATATAGATCTGGCTCACCGGTCCACAATGACTAAAGATGCGGAGTTGAGAACATGTATTGCCTTGTTGAGGACTTTGTGATGTATGTTTCTAAAATACTGTTTCTTCTACTTCAAATTAAATAATTTGCATAATAATATACATGTAGTATATCTGCTATAAATACAGTTGTACTCTAAGTATGATAACGTTAAATAGCACAAGTATAAGAGCATAATATAAAGAAAATGAAGGCCTAACGAATTGTAGAAACGAACTAAGCTACTAATATGGCTCTAAATTTAAGATGAATGTTAGTGTATGTGTTTTACGTTTATTTATCGTCGCTACCGGTTGCCCATATGAGCGACGCCTCCTGAAGAGATTAGTCATTTTAGATGTTGGAGGATAGTACAATGATACAGACAGAGACCCATTCCAGAGTCTCCTCTGGTTCGTTTACGTGTACTGTGTAAAGCACCGACACGAGACCTCGGTTTAATGTCCCATCTGAAAGGCTGTTAATTTTATTAGGGTCAGACGGGGGATCGAACCTGCGCTCCCTGGATTACCAGTCCAGCGTGATACCACTGGACTACATGTCCGTCTGTTTGAATGTTAGAATTCAACAATGATGTTATATACAGTGCGATGACCATTAATGTTGTCGACGATGATTTGCCTGCAGTTGCTTGCCGTAGATTTGCTGGTCAGCACCAATACTCAGAACAGTGTTCAGTTATTGCGTTTGCGAGGTATTTAATAATATGGTTTTCTGGATTATTTCTTGGCAATGTTACTGTCACCTACAAACATGCGGTATGAAGCCAATAACGCATCTATAAATGCGTTCTAATATCCTTACGTGACGTACGCACTTCAGAAAAAGAAGTTGCAACAATGCATTAAAAAATGTGTGGGGCCTCAATCCGTGGCCGAGTGTTTAAGGTGGTTGACTTCTAGTCACGTGCCCCTCACTGTAGATACGAATCCCACTGGGGATGTCGAATTATTTCATGTGAGGAAGCTATCCAGCTGTCTTGCAGTAGGTCAGTGGTTCTACCCGGGTGCCCGTCTGTGCTCGGTGTGGCACCCTGGGTCTTTCTCCACCAATCATAGCTGGGAGAGTCGCCACGTGACCTCAGCTGTTGGTATGGCTTAAAACCCGATACACAAACATAGACACAATAAAATGTTGGTTAAATTAAATAGTTTGATTTTGATAGACAGACATACAGATACTTTTATTCTCTCAGGTACATGTGTACAACATGAGGGTATATAACAGAAACAAATATTTAGCCACGTGGTAAATGCATGCCCATATTGCTGTTATTTAGAATGAGCTGTGTTGTATATTCCGTATATAGACAGTTTATTTGACAGTTTATTTTATTAAATTCCAATAGGCTGTCAAGCCCATGAGGACATATATACATATTATATACAGTTAGCGAACAGTGCAAACATAAAGCATACATTTTATACAAATGAGCTCCCACAGCCATTTATATCTATGTGTAAATACATGTAATATTTATCTGATATGTGTCTTATAATTAAAGCAAAATAGTTCTTTATTTCTAACAAGGAGAAGGTCAAAAGACGCAACAAAACACAAAACCATATAGACACACGCTGCCGCCAGTCCGTCGCAGTCATGGTGATATGAAATGCAAACAACGCCCATCTAAGTAGCAGAAATAATTAGTGCTTATCTTAATATATAATATTTTATTTCACCAACTCTTTAGAATACTGAATTTTCTTCTGATTTCATGTCCACATTTTATAACTACTACAGAATTCATGCGATCGTCTGATCTTCGTTCGGAAAGCAAACTAAGCTATACAAATTCTCTAAACCACAGGGATTCGGCGCGTGTGGGGGTACTTGTATATAAAATGTATACTAGTACACCCAAACGCGCCGAATCCCTGTGCTCTAAACTACAAAGTGTTATACAAAATAGTTCATCGTGACCATTGCCTATAAACACAGATTGAACAGTTATCAGGTACTATATCAGATAGTTTTCAATTTTGTTCGAAATATCCAACTATTAATATCTGTATTCATCCAGAAGACTGTATTATCAATCGGGGAGATATTTAGTTAAACATGTAATATGTTAATCATGTAAAATGTATTGTTTAGTCAAACTTGAGATTGTTTTATTCATGAAATGTAGTTCAATGCAGATGTATGATTCTAAGAATTTAAATTGTTGTTGCATAATCGAATGAATTGTAAGTATGGGGCAGTCACCCAAGCTTACACGTGGCGTGTACATGTGACATTGTATGTGTGATTTGTTGAGCGATGAATCTCAAATATTCCATTATCCTTCATAGTTTTCTCTCAAACATTTGAATTAATTTTGAATATAAACAATTTTGTTTCTTAGAACTGATTACCATGTATGCATTTCGGAATGCGCATATACCGCTGCGTATAGTTTTAGGAGCGACTGTTAGATGTTACGGGGTGGACATTTCCATACTCCAGTTGTGGGGCAATTTTAAAACACATTTAGTGGTGCATGTTTGTTAGATTAAAACATTTTATTTTTCTCCACTATTAACCGATTATATCTTGTTTCCCTTCAAAATAGATGTATTGTTACGCTTGTTTTATTACAATGTGTACACTTTAAATGATTTAACCCAGGTATTCACATCATCCTGAGATATGCCATGGGGACATCCTCAATAACCATGTCTCAGCCATAGCCATGCGTGTGTTTTAATCAATTTCTTACCTAACCCACCTGCCTAGTGATTATTTTACAATCTAACCACATACGATAACATTTCGCCGCCTACTCATTATGTGACCTTTCCCCATCCACCAACTGTGTAAGACAACCGTGCCATGTCCAATGAATATATTGTTCAATTCAATTCAATTATTCTTTATTAACTCAGATCATTTACATGACATATGAGTATACATGTAATTAATTAACAGAAGTTGTGACACGGATTGATACATAAATAATAAACAGCATAGGAGAGAGAAGAGTCAAGTTTGGAGATGTGAAAAAAGAAATACACCTAACACAAAAGGCGTGTTGGCCTCAAGATCACACCCCTCATCTCTCCACTATCTCTAGTTAAGCCGGTAAGGACCAGATATTCTAACATTAACTGTGTTCTTTATGAACAGATGGCCTCTAAGAGCATTATGCAGTAAACATGATTAGATTTCTGTCCAGAAACATGTGTTCATACTTTGTTTTCTACCCCAAACCCTAACATCTCACAATGAGAACATTTAATGGTCGCTCCTTATGTCAGTGAGTATTGCCATTTTGAAATATTTTAAAACCATACTGTCCAAGATATGTGACATACGATTTCATGTTTTACTTTGTGTGTAATGAGTGTATATTGAAATAGTTATTAACTTATGAGCGCTGCGTGCTTGCGTTCCATATTAATTATAGGCGTATGGACACAGGGTACTGGCGTTCCATATTAATTACGTTAATGGTATTACGGACAACAGGGTATTGAATACGTAAACCAAATGATCGTTGTTGTAACTCGTATGCACTTGAAACAGCTTCATTTATTGCGTTGCATTGTCATTCTTTGAGTTGCTTATCGGGCACTATCTGTTTCAGCATTATTACTGGCGATGTAATTTCATGTCAATTGAGTGTTTCCTGTTTGGAGTCCCCTTAAATATTAACTGTCATGTACATTAACAATCTCGCGGAAGTCAAAAATCTAATCCAGTAATTACAATCTCGGATATTATCTGTAATCATGAAAACAGTAATTTTTTAATAACTGTTTAAACTATTTAAGAACGACAAACGAGGGTTATTCTGCGATATACCACGGCTGATACTTATTATTTCGATTCTAACACGACTTACTTCTAATAATTTTAAAGGAGTATTTTCTTCAAACGGCGCTGCATTTGGCTTTCGAAATGTCCTCCCGCGTATGACGTTATTTTTTTATGGAAAATATCAATCTAGTGCATAAATGAACAAAAGTTGTAACTGATCAATAATTTTATTTATTTTGTCCAATAAAACTGTACAGAATAGTAACTGAAACGTTACTTAACAGAAAAACAAGACGGACAGAGAGTATCTGAATCTAAAAATAGCTCACTTCCGCGAATTCCCACGGTAGTATTTACAAACATCACGTGACTTTCATTCATAAAACTTTACACGCATTGTATAAATGGAATAGCCAAAGGTAGGTATATCGCAGAATAACCCGAGGTAGATTTTATTCTATAAGTATGTATGTTATTAGCTGGGTCATGTTAGAATTATAAACAGTCACTGCTTGTTAACGTGCATGTGTACTAGTTTTGTTTTCATGTGTATATTGTAATTACTGTATTTGATTTAATCTATTATAACGTTTATATATATGTAACATAGTGGTTATTACACAATGGAAAGCTGATGTTTAAGAGAAATGATTATTACAAAATGGAATGCTGGTGTTTAAGAGAAATGATTATTACAAAATGGAAAGCTGGTGTTTAAGAGAAATGATTATTACAAAATGGAAAGCTGATGTTTAAGAGAAATGATTATTACAAAATGGAAAGCTGATGTTTAAGAGAAATGATTATTACAAAATGGAAAGCTGATGTTTAAGAGAAATGATTATTACAAAATGGAAAGCTGGTATTTAAGAGAAATGATACAAATGAATTAAACTCACACATAAGTTCCAATGAGAGTTTATAGACAAATCAGTTCAAACATTTCTATTTAATTATTTATTTTGTTCTTAGGAAAACGTTTGTTGAAAACACAAATGTACATATGTTAACAAAGTAAAACATTAATGTAATGTTCCATGTTTTCGTAAAGATGGAATTGGCGTCTTGTCTTAGCGAACTGTTTTGACAATTTAGAATGGTAACTTCAAATGTGACAGAGTATTTCATTTGTTGTTTTTAACGATGAGTTTCCAACATCAAACTGGCCATTTTATAATATGTCAGGCTATAGTCTTACCACGTATTGACAGGTGGTCGTTTTACAATTAGACCTGAACCAGACACACCTCTTTCTGTTACGCATGCGCAGTCTGATTTCCGGATAAGAATGGCATGTGGCCTAACCCCGTCTGTACACTTAAACAAAAAACGTTCGCGGTTGTTTCAAGGTTGAATGTAAGTACTAGGATATTAGAGATCACTATTCAAACAAATGAACAGGAATTAATATACTGTTATGATGGCATTAATATTTGAACATGTCAAACAATTTATAAATTTAAGTTTCCATTTTTGTCGACAAATGTTAATACTGTAATTTATCATTATTCTATAAACACGACATCCAGTTTTTTTGTACAATCGTAGCTCTATCCAAAAGAAATGTATATGAATGTATTTTTACCATTTTCCTGGAAAATTATGATGACTAGTAAAGGTATTTGACTGAATGTTCAATGTTTCAAACTGAAATGTAAAGTGTTTTACGCCAGCTTACAAAGGGCAATATTTGTATTGCCGTCTCGTTACATACCCAGGGATTATTTTCTATAACTGATTCGTTACATACCCAGGGCAGTATTTCTATAGATGGAATTGTGTTTGCTTGTTTGTGTAAATGTTGCATAGCATTACCGTGATCAAATTGAGTACATTCAATATTTTAGACTTCCGTAGCATTATAGTTTAAACATTATTTATTTCAAACAATACAACATAATTATGCAAATATACAGTTTGCACAAAATTTAGATACATGAATTAAAAAGGGTCATTTCCATAACACCGATGAATATATTTATAATTGCAATTTGGTGTGAACATGTGAGTTTTTGATACGACTCCAGCCAATCCGGATCACGGCAAATTCAGGAGGTCAGGCCACGAGGTTGTAAAACTGTTCTCCTGTCTCAAACTCAGCCTCAACCTTCTGATTGGTTCAGCTGGCAGTAAAACTCAGAATCAACCAATCAAATCATTTGAGCTTGAGCTTGAGATCTCAGAAATGTTTTATAACCTCGGGGTCTGCAGGCCTCGAGGTTGTAAAACTGTTCTCCTGTCTCAAACTCAGCCTCAACCTTCTGATTGGTTCAGCTGGCAGTACAACTCAGAATCAACCAATCAAATCATTTGAGCTTGAGCTTGAGATCTCAGAAATGTTTTATAACCTCGGGGTCAGGCCTCGAGGTTGTAAAACTGTTCTCCTGTCTCAAACTCAGTCTCAACCTTCTGATTGGTTCAGCTGGCAGTAACACTCAGAATCAACCAATCAAATGATTTGAACTTGAGTTTGAGATCTGAGAAAAGTGTCATAACCTCGTGCACATGTTTTAATAATTAATATGGACGAAATTTAATAAAACAGTATTTGAGCAACATTATAACTTATTTAAATTTGAGCACGGGCGTGTCTGGTGAGTAACAGTGTATAGTTTGTTGTTATCGTTCTATTTAACACACTTAACTGTGATATTTTTGTAATAAATGATACAAATATTTTTATAAACCAAACCTTTGTTGTGTTATAATTTGCCTATCCATATACGCATTGGTTGCCCCAACTATGTAGTGTGTGATTTACGTTTATTGGGCGTCGCTACCGGTTGTCCATATGAGCGACGCCTCCTGAAGAGATTAGTCATTTTAGATTTTTGGAGGATAGTGCAATGATACAGAGACCCATTCCAGAGTCTCCTCTGGTTCTTTTACGTGCACGGTGTACAGCACCGACACGAGACCTCCGTTTAAAGTCCCATCTGAAAGACTGTTAATTCTATTAGGGTCAGGCGGGGGATCCAACCTGTAACTATGTAGCCTGTGAACAGGCGTTGATATAGTTTACCGGGTAAGTCATATACTATATATTTTTAACACCGATACCGTGGAAGTCGTGATAGCTCAGTGGTAGCGCGTTCGCTTTACGTGCAAGGCCCGGAGTTCGAGCCCCGCTGGAGCCGTTACGATTGTGTCCTTAGGCAAGGCATTTAAATTCCACATGCCTCTTCTCTCTCCCTCGTGGCGATGGATTCCATCAGGAATGAGGTCTAGAGAGTGATTAGTATAAGTTATAAGAACTTGTTTCGCAATCGCGCTAAATAAATTTGTATAAACTAAATAAATTTCTATAAACTAACACCGATACCGTATTGAGTTTCTGATAATATCAACCATGCCATTCCAGAAGTAAAATAGTGAACATTCGATAGGCTGGAATCCAGGCTAGCAACTATGACCAAAGCGATTATACAATAGCATGCATAAATCCTAATACATGCTCGGGAGATACCGGAGACAAGCTCGGGAGATACCGGAGACAAGCTCGGGAGATACCGGAGACATGCTCGGGAGATACCGGAGACAAGCTCGGGAGATACCGGCGACATGCTCGGGAGGTACCGGAGACAGGCTCGGGAGATACCGGAGTGAAATCCAATCATTTTTATTTGTTTTGGTGGTTTAAAGTCGCACCAACAGCTTAGGTCATATGGCGAGTCTCCTACTATTAGTGTTGGGGGAAGACACCGGAGGGACCTCGGAACAGTATCTCAGGCAGGATCATGCATCCAGGTAGAACCACCGACCTCCCGCACATCAGGCTGGCTATGTTTCTCACATGAAGGAAATCGACACGCTCAGCGCGATTCGAACCTACAGTGGTGAAGGGCAGGTGATTTGAAGTCAATGGAACCTGTCGACGAATCTGTCAACTTTATTACTTCGCAAAGCACTATTTAAATAAACACCATTCAATAATTCAATAGGAATTGTCCCGCCAAAGTATATCTATTATAAAAAGTTCAAATTTTAAGTTTAAACTTTATTTATTTTACAACGATTGCGAAGCAAGTTCTAACAACTTATATTAATCACTCTCGTTGGCGCGGATGAAAGCGTATATGTGGTCATTCGTGTGGGAGGAAACCGAAGTACTCGGAGAAAACCCACCTGTCCGAACTGGCGACCACCGTACCATCTTACATACTTTTAAGCTAACAACCGAAAGGTCATAGAAACGGACTATCGGTACTCGCAAATATATGTGATTCTTACTTCCAAGTTTTAAAGAAAGTAATTGAGAGATTTGGGAATTGTCCAGACTAAATAGTTGTATGGAAATAAATCAAGCAGCATAGACTGGTACCTAGCTTTGGGGACACATTAAGACAGCAATAATACTCCTTCATAGCTTCGGGACATCTGTCTTTATAGAAGTTACTGTACTGAAAGCAAGCACATGACATGATTATAAATCTATCCAAACTCAACAAATGCCACACAGAACCCACGCATGATCCAACGCAGACCCCACGCAGATCCAACGTTGAGCCCACGCAGAACACATACAGAACCCACACAGATACAACGCAGATCCAAGAAAGAACCCATACAAAACGCACGCAGATCCAACGCAGAACCCACGCAGATCCACCGCAGAACCCACGCAGAACCCACGCAGATCCAACGCAGAACCCATGCAGAACCCACGCAGATCCAACGCAGAACCCACGCAGAACCCACGCAGATACAACGCAGATCCACGATAGATCCCATACAAAACGCACGTATGTCCAACGCAGAACCAATGCAGAACCCACGCAGATACAACGCAGAACCCACGCAGATACAACGCAGATCCACGATAGATCCCATACAAAACGCACGTATGTCCAACGCAGAACCAATGCAGAACCCACGCAGATACAACGCAGAACCCATGCAGATCCAACGCAGAACCAATGCAGAACCCACACAGATACAACGCAGAACCCACGCAGATACAACGCAGATCCACGATAGAACCCATACAAAACGCACGTATGTCCAACGCAGAACCCATACAGAACCCACGCAGATACAACGCAGAACACATACAGAACCCACGCAGATACAAAGATACAACGAAGATCCAACGCAGAACCCATACAGAACCCACGCAGATCCAACGCATGTACAACGCAGATCCAACACAGAACCCATACAGAACCCATACAGAACCCACGCAGATACAACGCAGAACACATGCAGAACCCACGCAGATACAACGCAGATCCAACGCAGAACCCATACAGAACCCACGCAGATCCAACGCAGATCCCATGCCGCATACATACTGACTTCCTATACCTGTTTTACTGGGGCCTCCGTGGCGAGTGGTTAAGGACATTGGCTTCAAATTCATTTACCCCTCATCTCTGTATGTTCGAATCCCACTGGGGTCGTCTAATTATTTCATGTGAGAAAGCTATCCAGCTGGCTTGAGGTAGGTCAGTGGTTCTACCCGGATGGCCGTCCGTGGTTGCAATATTGCTCGGAGATACATCCGGTGTCTTCCTTTACACATAGTAGCTGGAGAGTCGCCATATGACCTAAGTTGTTAGTGTGACTCTTAACCTTGTGGAAGTCGTGATAGCGCAGTGGATGAGCGTTCGCTTCAGGTACGAAAGGTCCGGAGTTCGAGCCCCACTGGAGCCGTTACGATTGTGCCCTTAGGCAAGGCATTTAAATTCCACGTTGCCTCTTCTCTCTCCCTCGTGGTGATGGATTCCATCAGGAATGAGGTCTCGAGAGTGATTTATATAAGTTGAAATAACTTGTTTCGCAATCGAGCTAAAATAAATTTGTATAAATAAAAATTATTTTTAAAAAACCCCTCAAAAAACAAACAAACAAACAAACAAATAATGGTGTTATCATGCTCCGTGGACGTATTTTACTGTAAAGTTTAAGTCTTAATAAAGCATTCTTCTTCTTCTTCGTATTTTACTCTTTAACCGCTAATGTCGCATATAAGCGACTTTGCAAAAAGCAGAGAACATGATCAGACAGAACAGAACGCGCCGTATGTTCAGGCTGTATGCTGATTGCTCTTCCGACAGTGGAGCTGAAGCACCTCTCCGAATAGTAAATAACATAGATCCTGATCAGACGCAGCGTTACAATGTGGCCAGGGTTTGATATCAGGTTTGGGAGGTATGCGACTTCGATGGCCTCCACATTGGACTTGTGGGTTCTCTCTGGGCAGTCCAACTGCTACTTGCAGGTAATAAATAAATATATTCGAGCAGTCGTAAGCGTCTATCAGATTAGAAATATATACAGTATACATCCGTTATGTCGAATTTCATCGGACCGAACAAAATACTTCGACATAACCGAAGTTTGACTTAACGAAATTCGATATAAACGGAGCCAGTTATATGTAAAATACAGTGTTCAAAACGGGACTTTGATCAGACTTCGAGATAACCTGAGAATTCGACATAACCGGATATATATAATATATAGTATATTTACTAGGCGAGTCTGGCTCTATGGCAGTTATTCCCCCTGTCGTTCTCAATGATATTTCGTCATCTCATCATGTGTCTTCACAACAATCTTCAATCCAGTTTTAGGGTCCGTCTCTACGTCAAGTATAGCATGGGAACAGGCGTCGATGCATTTTGCCTGGTCATTCAAATACATATATTTTAACACCGACACTATTAACTGGGCCGTATTGAGCTTCCGATAATATCATTTTGCCAGTAGTTAAAAAGTGAAAAATCGACAGACTGGAACCCAGGCTACGTCAAGTGTTGACTTGGTCATTCTGTGCATATCTTCGGCAGATCGTCGAAAGACGTAAAGTGTAAAATATCGAACTGAACTTCATTTGCCAGACATGCAGGTGTAGATGTTGACGTATGTACGGAATTGTATATTTTGGTTTCTACCAGCTTCATTGATCACTGGATGATGTTCAACATTAGGAAGGCCTGATCTTTTACCGCCAGCCATCACATAGTTGAAATATGTGTTAGCCTCATTGAAGGTTTTCCTTTTCCACACTGCGTCAGTATATCGTCATTGACATACATGTAGTTAAGTGGTTAAGGCCTCCGCCTACGGAGCGGGAGGTCGAAGGTTCGAATCTCGTCAGGGGTTCGTACGAAGCGGGAGGTCGAAGGTTCGAATCTCGTCAGGGGTTCGTTCTGATATGGCCGGTTGGTGAGCCGCCAGCTAGTTAGATAATGGTTACCGATTGCCTACCAGCCTGGCGCCTGGCATACAAGCATATGATTCGGGAAGTACTGATGTTCATAAAAATAGGTGTCTCATAAGTCAGAAATGGCTGACACTATAATAAACAAACACTTTAGCTTTACATGTAGTTATGTAAAATGTAATGATTCTAAAGCAAATATTGTGATCCGATGGCATTTTATATCTGTGATCAGTGCCGTAGCCAGAATCTGAAAATAACCGAGGCGACCCCCCAGCATTATTTTGTGGATGCATGTCTGTGCATTCCGAAGGCAGTTTTATCAGAGTTTTCCTATACCCGTCGTTACTTGCCAAATTCTGACCGAGGCGAGTACCTCATTTTCCTAAGTGTGGCTACGCGCCTGGTGACCATACGACAATATAACAGCCTTGCATATAAGCATATTATACTTTTCGAGAGAAATACTCAGCTTTCCAAATCATTGCCAATTACCACATATAATGTATATAAATATGGTTAGACGCCAATCACATGATGGAGCGTGTGTGTTGGGGGTATTTCCGGGAGCAAGGTTATTTACCATTGATGGAACCCACTGTATGTATACAAGTGTCACAGCCTCTGATTGGCTCAATACATGCGTGCATATTTGGTTTAATATCTCGTCAGTTGTATTACGGCTGAGTTAAGAACAGAACAGAGAATGGGACATGTGTGCAGGATTTACCATACAGAAGTTGTGAAGTTGTTTAATGTAGTGTGCTGATCAATTACATGGCTTCTATCTAATGAGGAAAATACAAAACAGATTCTATCAGCTAGGTAATTGAGAGTTAGATTGACGCTATGTTCCATTCCACTATAGAATATTGACAGTGAGTTCCCCCGAAGCCAAATACAGAAGCCACAATGTGTAATATAAAGCACGAGTACCTGCAAGCTGTTTGGTTATTGGCTCATTGTGCTTTCTCCACTTGACAGTACGTATTTGAAGTACATGTATTTAGTTGCAGAATCGGTTTCCGATTGGCAGCTGAATGCTGTCATAAAGCTTACACATATTGTATTGCTTTCAAATAACATACATATACACAGACTGCACAATAATTGTTCAACAAATGAAATGTAACGAGTATTATTCGAGTGAAACTGTTATAATTTAGAAGCAAATGGGTTGGGTCACATGTTTGACCAACATTAGTGACGACCCTCCCCTTATATCAAGATATAACAGTTTGAGCAGACATTTTCTATGATTCTTTAGAAGTAGCGTACATAGTTATTGGACAAATGATTTATCGATGGCTATGTAAAAAATGTAAAGAAAAATAGGAAAGACAAACAAATTTTAACAAACATTTTGTAGTAGTTACTCGCATTTCCACGCCCTCATCCTAACTAAAATATATCAGAGTACGTCCCATTGCTCCTGGAAAAGACAGCTATTAGATAATTTAACTACACATCCTTTAGTTAACTGCAAATCGTTTAGTTTGTTTGATATCATTGTGTACATGTGTAAAGATAGTTTCGTTATCGTTATCTGGTAGGTTTCTGAAGCCGTAAAGTAGTTTATCAGTATTTAGAGGATGGTGCGGACGTGTATCAATAAACAGTTGTCAGCGTTGTACCGAAAATATAGTATGGCATACCCATAGAACATGTAAGTCATGCTAGCGCAATGGTAGCCGTTGTAGGGCGCTTGATTCAGATGCAAACGGCCCGGAGTTCGCGCCCAACTGTAGCTGTTACGATTGTGTCATTATGCAATACACTTATTTTCCACATTGCCTCTTCTCTCTCCCTGGTGTCGATGTAATCACGCCGGAATGTATGCGACAATTTAAGATCTGGATAGAATAGTGCCTATCCAGTACCGTAGGAATGAGCTGTGCAATAATGCCGATATTATCTCGTTCCCCAAATTACACACACAATTATGGTGTATGTATATTTGAAGATTTGAAGCATGTTTCGTTGGCTTATTGTCCTCGTGGAATGATATAATACTATTTATGCCCAACCCATTTGTTTCTAGATTGTATCCGTGCACTGTGCAAGTATAAGCGTAGCATTGCAGTTGTATCAGTTTGCTTATATATTTACCATGTTTATATTTGTATTGTATATTAATAAGCAATAAAATATGATTAAACTTATCACATAACTGTGCGTGTATTCAGTGTAATACAGTCATCTCATAAATTATTGTATGACCACACGTGTATTAACACCTGGACGGATTATGATTGGTCGCGGCATGACACTGACAGTTTGCAATAGACATTACATGTTGTTTGTGTTCGTGCTTTATTTGTAGAAAATCAACTATATAATCAATAAAATGCTAAATAAGAACTAGAGGAATACAGTGATTACAAATATTGTGTCGATTATTTGCATGAAGTTGTTTGATCACCAGGGATCATCAGGGACTATTTACTACGGCGCTGCATCAGCTTAATGTAATAAGGCTCAAAAGATAAACTGGCAAACAGAAACGTATTTTCTCTTCTGATTTATAGTTGTTGTTACTATGGTAATGTGATAGAAGCATCTTGCACTTGGCGAGCTTAATAGCAAAATTCCAAAACGAGTTTCATAAAATATGGTATGAAATCACCACTAGTGGGAGTCGTGATAGCTCAGTAGTAGCGCGTTCGCCCGGAGTTCGAGCCACGCTGGAGCCGTTACGATTGCGTCCTTAGGCAAGGCATTTAAATTCCACCTGCCTCTTCTCTCTCCCTCGTGGCGATGGATTCCATCAGGAATGAGGTCTCGAGAGTGATTTAATATAAGTTATAAGAACTTGTTTCGCAATCAAGCTAAAATAAATGTGTATAATTGTAAGATCTTATATGTCTATGGATGTTTATGAAACACTTGGTTGTAAACCTACGGCAAAAACACAATGCTCTTGTACAGCTTGCCGGATGAAAATCTATCAATCAATCTAACAATCATTCATTTCACACGCATTTACACTGAGATAAAAGTACTGGTAACCGAACGACAACTCTGGTAAAGCGGATCTCGTATGATCCATGCTGTTCATCATAGGTGTGTGTGTGTGTTTTACGTTTATTTATCGTCGCTACCGGTTGCCCATATGAGCGACGCCTCCTGAAGATATTAGTCATTTTAGATTTTGGAGGATAGTGCAGTAATACAGACAGAGACCCATTCCAGAGTCTCCTCTGGTTCTTCTACGTACACGGTGTAAAGCACCGACACGAGACCTCGGTTTAACGTCCCATCTGAAAGACTGTTAATTTTATTATGGTCAAACGGGGGGTCAAACCTGCGATCACTGGATTACCAGTCCAGCGTGTTACCACTGGACTACAGATCCGTCTGTGTTCATCATAGGACAATCATTGTATATATATATATATATATATATATACCGGATAGCAGATTTATCATAAAGCATACACACAGAACGTAAATGAGCTATGAAGTTACAATGGACACGGTATTTACTGGTTGTAGAAACACCATGATTTCATTGGAATGGCTTCGACAGATACAATTACTTGATTGTTTCATACATGTACTAGCTGTGTAAGTTGATGTCTTGATAGCGCAGTGTTAGCGAGTTAACTTGATGTGCGAAAGGCCAGGAGTTTGAGCACCGCTAGAGCCGTTACGACTGTGCCATTAGTCAAGGCATTTAAATTCCATATGCCTCTTCCATCAGGAATGTGGTATCGATAGCGATTAATATAAGTTGTCAGATTTTTTTCGCAATCGAGCTAAAATAAATTTGTGTTGTGTTTTATGTTTATTTATCGTCGCTACCGGTTGCCCATATGAGCGACGCCTCCTGAAGAGATTAGTCATTTTAGATTTTGGAGGATGTATGTATGTTCCTTTAATGTCAAACCCCTCGCGGGGACTTATTCATGTTTTTCCTGGGCAGGCTTAGCCGACCTAAGCGATTAACCAGTACTAAGCAATGTGTGTGAGGTGCCTTGCTCAATTACATACATGGCCTGACCGAGTATCGAACCCGGGACCGTTCGATTCCAAATCCGATGCTCTACCAATGGACCACGGACGCCACACCACAGGATAGTGCATGATACAGACAAAAACCCATTCCAGAGTCTCCTCTGGTTCTATTACGTACACGGTGTAAAGCACCGACACGAGAACTCGGTTTAACGTCCCATCTGAAAGACTGTTAATTTTATTATAGTCAGACGGGGGATCGAACCTGCGATCCCTGGAGTACCAGTCCAGCGCAGCGTATTAACCACAGGACTACAGATCCGATAGTATTCAGTAATTAATTTTCAATTCAACCCTTCATTGGTTTTCCCTGTTAAATGTGTATGAACTGTATACATGGCAACAGATAGTGAATGCCTGGGATCGTCACATGCTTTACACAGGCTCAGATGCAACATTATGTGTTAAATATGACCAGACACAGCTCACACACTATTCGTGCTATTGAGCCGGTCTCTGGAACTAGACGCAGGGTGCGTGTTTATGACCGGTAGCTCATTGCGCCCTGTGATCTCAGAGAACGCTCTTTGTGCCCTGCTCTTCGTTCACACGCAAGAAAATATATAAATACGTATCTATTGATTGGGTTGTTTCAATTCCTGTCACGAGACTGTGCTATAAATCTTCATTAACAAGGCTCGTATACTTGTCTTTAAAGTTACTTTTGCATTTATGATTTACCTAATTAAACTGCTACTATTGATTATTTTGGTCGGGGTTTGCTTCAAAGGGGCGGCGAAGTGAAGAACTAAGAACTGTAATTATGTAACTATCACGTTCGGGTGTTGGTGGTTACGGTCGATGTCGAAGTCATTCATGTTGAGGAAGTTTGCTCTGCCAGTTAGAGCTTAAATTCGCTATTTATGACATTGGTTGTCGGTGCGAGTTGCTTGCAACCGTCGATATTGTCTGGATGTTCTCCAGACACAATATTGAGATGAAGGGTTAGACTATAAGAGCAGTGGATCTTTGGGACCAAACATTCGAATTACTTTAGGTAAATCTTATATTTTGCAGAACATATTCTGGGTGTGTATTAATCATATGATACAGAGAGGTCAAAAATAAGTAAATGATACGTCGACACCGTTCTTCGGGTCTTTTCTCGCTGTGCACACTATTTCAAGTGTTATTCACCGTACCCACGTGTATGCTGCGTGTGTTTTACGTTTATTTATCGTCGCTACCGGTTGCCCATATGAGCGACGCCTCCTGAAGAGATTAGTCATTTTAGATTTGTTGGAGGATAGTGCAATGATACAGACAGAGACCCATTCCAGAGTCTCCTCTGGTTCTTTTACGTGCACGGTGTAAAGCACCGACACGAGACCTCGGGTTAACGTCCCATCTGAAAGACTGTTAATTTTATTAGGGTCAGACGGGGGATCGAACAGGGTTCCAGTCTGTCGATATTTCACTTTTTAACTTCTGGCAAAATGACATTATTAGAAACTCAATACGGCCCAACTAATGGTTTCGGTGTTAAAATATATTTATTTGAAGGACCAGGCAAACTATATCGACGCCTGTTTCCAGGTTAACCATATACTACAAGTGTGAGAATAGATCTTATGTATTTCAAATATGAGTCAGACGGGGGATCGAACCTGTTTGTTATCTGAGATGATGAGAAATAAATACATGTAGTTGCAAATGCGAAGATATGTCTGCAAGCAGCAACTGCAACCGAGTTAAGCACCCTCCATACGCGGTTTCTATCCGGATTTAACTATATCACTGCGGTAGGTCTAGTTCATAGCTTTAGGCAGACACATTTAAGTATATAATTACGCAACAATGCGTCAGTAGCTATGGGGATGACACGTGATCACGCACGGAGATGTAACTGATTTGCTCATTTATTCCAGCAAGCGCTTCATGCAACATAGTTCGTCAATTAGTAATGAGCGGCAATAAACCAGAATGTGATGGCTGGCAGAAGCGCGCGAGAGCATCAATTATACCTGATTAGTTTTTAAATCCGGAATGTGTCCTTTATTCAAATTACACGGATTTCGTGATTACGACAGGGCTGAAGATTGAGAAGAAAATATTGCCTCGCTGTCATACGACGCTATAACGTGTGAGGCCTTTCATTGCTAGATTTGTGAGAATTCGCCAGCCTTATCGGCACCACGATATTACCTCGGAATGGCGAAGTCCGGTAGTAAACTAAAACCTGAGTGAATTTTCATGTTTAATTAGACCATGCCATCAAAAAGAACTCGACAGTTCTAAGACAACTGAACTCTATTTAGCACTCGGCAAAACATGCACGTGGTTAATACAATAGTCTACGCTAATGCCAGAAATAACAATCAAACTGGACGTGCCAGTAAGTTGTACTGTATGAACTGAAGACGAACAGACGACTTTCGTGACTCAACGTCTGCAGCTGTTGAACGATGGTTTTGTTTGTTTGTTTTGGGGGATTACAGTCACACCAACAATAATAATAATACTAATAATAAAGACTTTATTTAACGAGAGTACTCATTTAACAAAAGTTAATCTACCATGAGGCCCTCAACATATATACAATCAAATGCAATCAGAAGATAGCACTATAAGTGAGAACTGCACATTGGAATAATATAGTAATGTAAAAGCTGAAAAATAGAGAAACTATATTTAATATGTAATGGAATATGATGATATATGGAATTGGCTAGCAGAGTAGAACATGGGAATGAGACAATTAATGGTACTAGATCTATCTAACAATGTGCATATTTGACTTGTAGTGGTACCTTCAAAATATGTATGAAATCAACTTAAAGACAGCAATTTTCCGATTCTAATAAATATAGCAATGGCAATACACGTTTATAATAACAGTAGAAGTACGCGATTATTTTGAATTGTTATAGTTCCATCTTAAGTAGATAATTTTGAACTGTTGGATAGTTGGAGCATTTTGAACTGTTGGATAGTTGGAGCATTTTGAACTGAGCTACGGTCAGATGGCGACTCTCCAGCTATTAGTTGTTGAGGAAGACCCCGGGTGCCCCTCTGAGGAGTATTTTATGAACTGACAGGTAGAACCATCGATCTTCCACAAGCCACTGGATAGCTTCCTCACATGAAATAATTTGAAATTCCCATTTTGATTCGAACCTACAACGGCCAGTAGTAAGTCAACGACATTAAGCACTCGACCACGGAGGCCACTCTCGGAGGATGGAATACAAAACCAAAAGTCAGTTACAACAGTGATGTATAATATATTTTGTCTTATTCACGGATTTGCGTTTCCTATATTATGCCGTGCATAGCTGTCTCTCCGATAGCGTGCATGATCAGTGTGTCTACGTCCCGTAACGTGACTAGCAGTAGCTGCTATATATTCTATATTGGTTGCTATCTCATATAGCGTGCATGGTCAGGGTGTCTACGTCCCGTAACGTGACTAGCAGTAGCTGCTATATATTCGATATTGGTTGCTATCTCCTATAGCGTGCATGATCAGTGTGTCTACGTCCCGTAACGTGACTAGCAGTAGCTGCTATATATTCTATATTGGTTGCTATCTCCTATAGCGTGCATGATCAGGGTGTCTATGTCCCGTATCGTGACTAGCAGTAGCTGCTATATATTCGATATTGGTTGCTATCTCATATAGCGTGCATGATCAGGGTGTCTACGTCCCGTAACGTGACTAGCAGTAGCTGCTATATATTCTATATTGGTTGCTATCTCCTTTAGCGTGCATGATCAGGGTGTCTACGTCCCGTAACGTGACTAGCAGTAGCTGCTATGTATTCTATATTGGTTGCTATCTCCTATAGCGTGCATGATCAGGGTGTCTACGTCCCGTAACGTGACTAGCAGTAGCTGCTATATATTCTATATTGGTTGCTATCTCCTTTAGCGTGCATGATCAGGGTGTCTACGTCCCGTAACGTGACTAGCAGTAGCTGCTATATATTCTATATTGGTTGCTATATCAGTCTGTCTCTCCGATAGCGTGCATGATCAGGGTGTCTACGTCCCGTAACGTGACTAGCAGTAGCTGCTATATATCCTATATTGGTTGCTATATCAGTCTGTCTCTCCTATAGCGTGCATGATCAGTGTGTCTACGTCCCGTAACGTGACTAGCAGTAGCTGCTATATATTCTATATTGGTTGCTATATCAGTCTGTCTCTCCGATAGCGTGCATGATCAGGGTGTCTACGTCCCGTAACGTGACTAGCAGTAGCTGCTATATATCCTATATTGGTTGCTATATCAGTCTGTCTCTCCTATAGCGTGCATGATCAGGGTGTATATGTCCCGTAACGTGACTAGAAGTAGCTGCTATATATCCTATATTGGTTGCTATATCAGTCTGTCTCTCCGATAGCGTGCATGATCAGAGTGTCTACGTCCCGTAACGTGACTAGCAGTAGCTGCTATATATTCTATATTGGTTGCTATATCAGTCTGTCTCTCCTATAGCGTGCATGATCAGTGTGTCTACGTCCCGTAACGTGACTAGCAGTAGCTGCTATATATTCTATATTGGTTGCTATCTCCTTTAGCGTGCATGATCAGGGTGTCTACGTCCCGTAACGTGACTAGCAGTAGCTGCTATATATTCTATATTGGTTGCTATATCAGTCTGTCTCTCCGATAGCGTGCATGATCAGGGTGTTTACGTCCCGTAACGTGACTAGCAGTAGCTGCTATGTATCCTATATTGGTTGCTATCTCCTATAGCGTGCATGATCAGGGTGTATACGTCCCGTAACGTGACTAGCAGTAGCTGCTATATATTCGATATTGGTTGCTATCTCCTATAGCGTGCATGATCAGTGTGTCTACGTCCCGTAACATGACTAGCAGTGGCTGCTATATATTCTATATTGGTTGCTATCTCATATAGCGTGCATGATCAGTGTGTCTACGTCCCGTAACGTGACTAGCAGTAGCTGCTATATATTCTATATTGGTTGCTATATCAGTCTGTCTCTCCGATAGCGTGCATGATCAGGGTGTCTACGTCCCGTAACGTGACTAGCAGTAGCTGCTATATATTCTATATTGGTTGCTATATCAGTCTGTCTCTCCGATAGCGTGCATGATCAGGGTGTCTACGTCCCGTAACGTGACTAGCAGTAGCTGCTATCTATCCTATATTGGTTGCTATCTCCAATAGCGTGCATGATCAGGGTGTCTACGTCCCGTAACGTGACTAGAATTAGCTGCTATTTTATATCCTATCACGGTTGCTATCTCAGGCAGAATGACATAAGAGTTGTTGCCTCCTTCATTGGGAATGTGTTATAGATTTATGTTATGTTGTACTAGAATGTACACTTGGGAATATAGTATAGATGTATGTTATGTTGTACTAGAATGTACACTTGGGAATATAGTATAGATGTATGTTATGTTGTACTAGAATGTACACTTGGGCATATATTGTAGATTTATGTTATGTTGTACTAGAATGTACACTTGGGAATATAGTATAGATGTATGTTATGTTGTACTAGAATGTACACTTGGGAATATAGTATAGATTTATACAACGATGTACTAGAATTTACACTTGGGAATATATTGTAGATTTATACAACGATGTACTAGAATGTACACTTGGGAATATATTGTAGATTTATACAACGATGTACTAAAATGTACACTTGGGAATATATTACAGATTTATACAACGATGTACTAAAATGTACACTTGGGAATATATTATAGATTTATGTTATGTTGTACTAGAATGTACACTTGGGAATATATTGTAGATTTATACAACGGTGTACTAGAATGTACACTTGGGAATATATTGTAGATTTATACAACGATGTACTAAAATGTACACTTGGGAATATATTGTAGATTTATACAACGATGTACTAGAATGTACACTTGGGAATATATTGTAGATTTATACAACGATGTACTAAAATGTACACTTGGGAATATATTGTAGATTTATACAACGATGTACTAGAATGTACACTTGGGAATATATTATAGATTTATACAACGATGTACTAGAATGTACACTTGGGAATATATTGTATATTTATACAACGATGTACTAGAATGTACACTTGGGAATATATTGTAGATTTATACAATGATGTACTAGAATGTACACTTGGGAATATATTGTAGATTTATACAACGATGTACTAGAATGTACACTTGGGAATATAGTATAGATTTATACAACGATGTACTAGAATGTACACTTGGGAATATAGTATAGATTTATACAACGATGTACTAAAATGTACACTTGGGAATATAGTATAGATTTATACAACGATGTACTAGAATGTACACTTGGGAATATAGTATAGATTTATACAACGATGTACTAAAATGTACACTTGGGAATATATTATAGATTTATACAACGATGTACTAAAATGTACACTTGGGAATATATTATAGATTTATACAACGATGTACTAAAATGTACACTTGGGAATATATTATAGATTTATACAACGATGTACTAGAATGTACACTTGGGAATATAGTAGAGATTTATACAACGATGTACTAGAATGTACACTTGGGAATATATTACAGATTTATACAACGATGTACTAAAATGTACACTTGGGAATATATTGTAGATTTATACAACGATGTACTAAAATGTACACTTGGGAATATATTATAGATTTATACAATGATGTACTAGAATGTACGCTTGGGAATATATTGTAGATTTATACAACGATGTACTAGAATGTACGCTTGGGAATATATTATAGATTTATACAACGCTGTACTAGAATGTACACTTGAAAGTATTACAGAATTACGCTATGCTGTACTAGAAATGAATACTTGGAACTGTTTTACACATTTAACGCAACGTTGTTCTAGAATTTACACTTGGGAACTGTTTTAAGGTAGTATATTGCATTAACACAATGCAATTATTCAAATGAATGTTTTATTGACTGTTCAAAGAATGTGTACGATGTTTTCAATTTGAATGTGTCATCCAAGGTACATTGCCTAATCAACATATTTGAAATACATAAGATCTATTATCACACTTGTAGTATATGGTTAACCTGGAAACAGGCGTCGATATAGTTTGCCTGGTCCTTCAAATAAATATATTTTAACACCGAAACCATTAGTTGGGCCGTATTGAGTTTCTGATAATGTCATTTTGCCAGAAGTTAAAAAGTGAAATATCGACTGACTGGAACCCTGTTCGATCCCCCGTCTGACCCTAATAAAATTAACAGTCTTTCAGATGGGACGTTAAACCGAGGTCTCATGTCGGTGCTTTACACTGTGCACGTAAAAGAACCAGAGGCGATTCTGGAATGGGTCTCTGTCTGTATCATGCACTATCCTCCAAAATCTAAAATAACTAATCTCTTCAGGAGGCGTCGCTCATATGGGAAACCGGTAGCGACGATAAATAAACGTAAAAACACACACACACACACTGGAACCCAGGCTAGTATATGTTATAAAATAATTATTAATTACCAATCACCCGACTTGAATTTTAAAGTAACCGATTTGTTGACAGTAATCAGTCTTCAACACTTACAACTTAATATCAATTTTTTATTAGTTTTCACAGAAATTATTTATCCTTTAATGGAATTGACTTATGCTACTTAACTCTTTCACCGCCAATGTTGCATAGAAGCGCCTTTGCAAAAATCAGAGAACCCGATCAGACGGAACAGAACGTGCCGTCTGATCGGGCTCTATGCTGTTTGCTCTTCAGTGAGTGGAGCTGAATCATCTGTCCGAATAAGAAACAACATAGATACTGATCAGACGCCGTTGTTTATTTATTGCTTTGAATTTATATTTATTCGGCGCTGAAAGAGTTAACATTTAAAAGATCTACTTAAATGATTTCGCAACACGTGCTAGTTATAGTTGTACCCGGTACATCATGAGAAACAGTTTTCAATCATATATATTCTATAGGACATAGAAAACGCACACTTCGGATAAGTGTGTGTTGTACATGGAAAACAATAACTATATAAATACATAGTTTTAAACATTTTGGAATATTTTTAGTTGTTCAGTTTGTGTTTTGTAATAAAGATATGATAAATCTTTGATGAAATCCATCGTATTTCGTTTTCATGTAACAATAATCATATAATGTAGGTGTGTGCTTTCTATGTCCTCTAGTATATAATGTAGGTGTGCGTTTTCTATGTTCTCTAGTATATAATGTAGGTGTGCGTTTTCTATGTTCTCTAGTATATAATGTAGGTGTGCGTTTTCTATGTCCTCTAGTATATAATGTAGGTGTGCATTTTCTATGTCCTCTAGTATATAATGTAGGTGTAGTTTTCTATGTACTCTAGTGTATATAATGTAGGTGTGCGTTTTCTATGTCCTCTAGTATATAATGTAGGTGTGCGTTTTCTATGTCCTCTAGTATAATGTAGGTGTGCGTTTTCTATGTCCTCTAGTATATAATGTAGGTGTGCGTTTTCTATGTCCTCTAGTATATAATGTAGGTGTGCGTTTTCTATGTCCTCTAGTATATAATGTAGGTGTGCGTTTTCTATGTCCTCTAGTATATAATGTAGGTGTGCGTTTTCTATGTCCTCTAGTATATAATGTAGGTGTGCGTTTTCTATGTCCTCTAGTATATAATGTAGGTGTGCGTTTTCTATGTCCTCTAGTATATAATGTAGGTGTGCGTTTTCTATGTCCTCTAGTATATAATGTAGGTGTGCGTTTTCTATGTCCTCTAGTATATAATGTAGGTGTGCGTTTTCTATGTCCTCTAGTATATAATGTAGGTGTGCGTTTTCTATGTCCTCTAGTATATAATGTAGGTGTGCGTTTTCTATGTCCTCTAGTATATAATGTAGGTGTGCGTTTTCTATGTCCTCTAGTATATAATGTAGGTGTGCGTTTTCTATGTCCTCTAGTATATAATGTAGGTGTGCGTTTTCTATGTCCTCTAGTATATAATGTAGGTGTGCGTTTTCTATGTCCTCTAGTATATAATGTAGGTGTGCGTTTTCTATGTCCTCTAGTATATAATGTAGGTGTGCGTTTTCTATGTCCTCTAGTATATAATGTAGGTGTGCGTTTTCATGTCCTCTAGTATATAATGTAGGTGTGCGTTTTCTATGTCCTCTAGTATATAATGTAGGTGTGCGTTTTCTATGTCCTCTAGTATATAATGTAGGTGTGCGTTTTCTATGTCCTCTAGTATATAATGTAGGTGTGCGTTTTCTATGTCCTCTAGTATATAATGTAGGTGTGCGTTTTCTATGTCCTCTAGTATATAATGTAGGTGTGCGTTTTCTATGTCCTCTAGTATATAATGTAGGTGTGCGTTTTCTATGTCCTCTAGTATATAATGTAGGTGTGCGTTTTCTATGTCCTCTAGTATATAATGTAGGTGTGCGTTTTCTATGTCCTCTAGTATATAATGTAGGTGTGCGTTTTCTATGTCCTCTAGTATATAATGTAGGTGTGCGTTTTCTATGTCCTCTAGTATATAATGTAGGTGTGCGTTTTCTATGTCCTCTAGTATATAATGTAGGTGTGCGTTTTCTATGTCCTCTAGTATATAATGTAGGTGTGCGTTTTCTATGTCCTCTAGTATATAATGTAGGTGTGCGTTTTCTATGTCCTCTAGTATATAATGTAGGTGTGCGTTTTCTATGTCCTCTAGTATATAATGTAGGTGTGCGTTTTCTATGTCCTCTAGTATATAATGTAGGTGTGCGTTTTCTATGTCCTCTAGTATATAATGTAGGTGTGCGTTTTCTATGTCCTCTAGTATATAATGTAGGTGTGCGTTTCTATGTCCTCTAGTATATAATGTAGGTGTGCGTTTTCTATGTCCTCTAGTGTATAATGTAGGTGTGTTTCTATGTCCTCTAGTATATAATGTAGGTGTGCGTTTCTATGTCCTCTAGGTATATGTAGGTGTGCGTTTTCTATGTCCTCTAGTATATAATGTAGGTGTGCGTTTTCTATGTCCTCTAGTATATAATGTAGGTGTGCGTTTTCTATGTCTCTAGTGTATAATGTAGGTGTGCGTTTTCTATGTCCTCTAGTATATAATGTAGGTGTGCGTTTTCTATGTCCTCTAGTATATAATGTAGGTGTGCGTTTTCTATGTCCTCTAGTATATAATGTAGGTGTGCGTTTTCTATGTCCTTAGTATACAATGTAGGTGTGCGTTTTCTATGTCCTCTAGTATATAATGTAGGTGTGCGTTTTCTATGTCCTCTTGTGTATTATGTAAGTGTGCGTTTTCTATGTCCTCTAGTGTATAATGTAGGTGTGCGTTTTCTATGTCCTCTAGTATATAATGTAGGTTGCGTTTCCTATATCCTCTATTATATAATGTAGGTGTGTGTTTTCTATGTCCTCTAGTATATAATGTAGGTGTGCGTTTCCTATATCCTCTAGTGTATAATGTAGGTGTGCGTTTTCTATGTCCTCTAGTATATAATGTAGGTGTGCATTTTCTATGTCCTCTAGTATATAATGTAGGTGTGCGTTTTCTATGTCCTCTAGTATATAATGTAGGTGTGCGTTTTCTATATCCTCTAGTATATAATATAGGTGTGCGTTTTCTATGTCCTCTAGTATATAATGTAGGTGTGCGTTTTCTATGTACTCTAGTATATAATGTAGGTTTGCGTTTTCTATGTCCTCTAGTATATAATGTTGGTGTGCGTTTTCTATGTCCTCTATTATATAATGTAGGTGTGCGTTTTCTATGTCATCTAGTGTATAATGTAGGTGTGCGTTTTCTATGTCCTCTAGTGTATATATAATTAAGTATCCAAGTCAGAACAATTAATGACCAAGGTCATAAATCATTCTAAAGTGACAGTATACATGGATGTTGTTGCAGGAACAGCTCACGTTGTTATACCGTTTGCTAATGCATATACTGTGTATGTCATCGTGGGTTTAGAGCTTAATTGGAATAATACATTATGTCCTTGTCTATTTGTAATAGCATAGCATACACATGCGAGCGAGTCAGAAGGTTTTGAAAAACAAACAAAATTGCAGTTTATCGGTCGAAAGTTCAAGGCCGATCGGATTTGGAGGAAGGAGATACGTTTATGAAACGACGTGAGAACCTGCTTGCAAACACGTAGCTACATTTAAAGCGAACACGTCAACGTGTTTATGGCCTGCAATCGTTTCAGTACGCTTATAACTTCTCAGAAATCATTTTATGATTATTTTAATTTTACTCCTTTTTAGAAGTTTTTGTCACAGTCAGACATGCAGCATATGGTGATAACTTTCAATTAAAAGCATTGTTATTATTGCGGATGTCTTTCATTTAAAGCGACATTACATAGCAAAAAGCAATTAAAATGCATTTTTTCAAGTGTAAATGCATTGCTACTACACATTCTTCCGAATACATTCGAACACTAACAATGAATCAATAAACAGTGTTTTTGTGGTCTACAAACTTTCAAAAGTGAAAGTAGCTTTTCATATAACGTTCATCCACGCTCCTGAATTGACGTTTGTCATTGGAGTCAATACTAAACGCGTGATACTGTCGTTTAGAGATAGTTAGACTAAGATTAGTCTACACATGAATATGTAATGGCACAAATGTGAGATATAACGATAAATATGTACCATACATAGTGTGATTGGGGATACACTCGTTGTATTACGCATGAATGTCGACCTATTTGACATTTTTTTGTTATGTCAATAAACCGCGTATACGACGTTTGTTTATTTGCTGAAATATTCAATTTTTGAGCAAATATTTGGAAAACAATTATACCATATAATAGGAAATTACATTCTGTAGAAAGTTGCTTCTGTAGATCAGTAATTATAGACAGGAAATCAACGTTTGCAAGGACAAGCTTGTGTATTTTAAATTATGTTTTCTGGTCCGGGTGACATCGGTCGCTAAATGGTAGTGTTCGTCTTTGTTTAAGTCTCACGATGTACATACATGTACAGTCAAACCTGTGTTAGTGGCCACCTCTATTAAGCAACCAACCTGTATTAAGCAGCCAGTTTTTTATTCCAAATATGTTGATTTACGATACATGTACGTCTATTAAGCAGCCACCTGTTCTAAGCAGCCATTTGCTGTGATTCACTTTGGCTGGCTGCTTAAGACAGGTTTAACTGTAATACAAACACACATTTAAACAAGCGTATTAAAAAGTACATTCTGAACAAAATGTATCACATTCTAAAGTAGTCATATGTGGCACATCAGTGGTCCAATAGTTAACGAAATTCAAATCTGAGGTAGCTGGTTCAATCCACCATTCCATCATAATAGTATTAACACTATTTAGGATGATACTTTTTTGACAAGAAAAACTATTACATTTTGGTATAAATCAGATTGTATCTGCCAAGGGAGGTAATAGAAAATTAGAGATGATTCTCATTACGATCGGAAGTAATTGGAGAAAACATCGACACTGGAACCACAGGTGAAACTTTTCATCAATGACTTACCACTAATGTTTTCAAATAAAATCACCGGTAGCGATTTATATGCAGATGATACTACATTATATGATATCCATAATAAGAAAGAAGTGTTAGAAACAAGATTACAACAAGCTTTGGAAGACTTGAAATACTGGTGTTTCCAAAATGGAATGAAGATTAATACAGACAAAACGAAAGTTCTATCTATGATGACAGCCCAGCGAAAATGTGCTTTCACTAATCCTACACTCTCTCTTAAATATGAAAATATATTATTGAAAACCAGCACATCAGAGAAGTTGCTTGGAGTACACATTCAGGATTCATTAAAATGAGACTCACATATCAAATATATTGTGAAAAAGATTTCAACTAACATTTGGCTATTAGGTAAAATACGGTATATTGCGAATCTGAACTACAGAATACTTTATTACAAGGCATATATCCAACCACATTTTGAGTATTGTTGTATCATATGGGGAAACACCACACAACAACATATTAACACACTATTAAGATTGCAGAGACGAGCTTGTAAATTCATTCTGGGCCAAGATTATATTTCTTTGCGTGAATCAATGTCTGAAATTAATATAATGACTTTTGACCAACGGATAATTTTTCAAAAAGCAGTAACAATGTACAAAATTATGAACATTATTGTACCGAATTATTTGAATGAACATTTTCAATTAAGACATTGCAATTCAGTTACTTCAGATATGACATTGAGAAATGTTTCAAATATGGATCTCTATATTCCAAGACCTAGATGTGAAATGTATAAGAACTCATTAGAATACTCTGGTCCAAAGATATGGAATTGTCTACCATTTGAAATTAAGACGTCCAGATCTTTAAATATATTCAAGACAAAATGTAAAGTATGGATACAACGTTTTAATCGGTAGACACTACACAGTTATATATATATAATGATTGTAAATCAATATGCTTATGTCGTTTTGTATTTCTATCAAAGTACCCGATTTATTTAGGCTGTTGTTTAAGTTACATTGTACAACATTATGCATGTATATTGTACGGCATAACTATGTTATAATTATTGTGTATGTACATTTATTCTATAGTGTTAACAAATTGAAGAGGGCCCTAAGGAGGATTAGTTCAAAACTAATTAGGTCACCCTCTATAAATAAAGAAATCTATCTATCTAATAACATGAAACCCCATCCAACATAATAGTATAATATATCACATCCCTGCTGGAATATCCGTGAATCATATGGGAACCAATAGACTGGGTGCCAGTCTGTCGATTTTTCACTTTTTAACTTCTGGCAAAATGACGTTGATATGATCAGAAACTCAATACGGCCCAATTAATAGAGTCACGGTGTTAACATATATTTATTTGACTGACCATGCAAAATATATCGACGCCTGTTCCCAGGCTAGGGAACCAATTATTGTTGCAGAATTTCAACTACGTAAATAGATTGACCTGGACCATTTCTGGATTCCAGCTCAAGCCTGTATTTCTATGCGCACACCAGTGAAAGCTTGGAACTAGTTCCCTGAAAACAATTGGACACTTTTAATACCTATATAAGAATACATAGCAGTAATTCTTATCTCATTAATTCCCGTTCGTCCAGAATAAAATTCTTTTATTTAAGTTTATTTAGGGCAGTTTACCTAACAACACATTTCCTGGGCAGGCTCCAGCAGTTAACCAATCATTGGTGCACCAATTAACCTCCGTAAGAAACTGCACACTTTTTCATAAACAGTCTACATCCGTTATGTCAAAGTCGGTTATGTCGAATTATCCGGTTAGCTCGAAGCCGGAACAAAGTCCCGTTTCAGACACTCATTTTACACATACAGTCAAACCTGTGTTAGTGGTCACCTCCATTAAGCAGCCAACCTGTATTAAGCAGCCAGTTTAATAAAAACACTGCTTCTGGAGGTGTCGCCTCGACAAACCAGGGGTCACAAATAAATAAACGTAAACAAGAAAATTGTATTAGTTATTAATAAATTATTATACACAAAGAGCCTGGCAGCTTTGGAGAAAGGGCAATAACTGCTACTATTGTAACCCAATGAGAGGTTTTTCTATTAGTTCCCTTGGCAGATAAAGCAAGATTTATCCCGAAATGTATATCGTCCTTTCAGTCGCATTTCTTTGTGTTTACTATTTGCAACCAGATGTTGCGGTATGATGAATGTGATTGTATCCAATTTATGTTAATTAATTGATAACAAATTTGTATAAGATAAGACAAAGTACCTATTTGGATATACAGTCAAACTTGTCTTAAGCAGCCAGCCAAGGCAGTCAGAGAAAGTGGCTGCTTAGCACAGGTTGCTGCTTAATAGAGGTAAATTATATAATAAATAGAGAATATTAGGTTACTGTCTTATAAATTTTAATTTATTAGGCGAGTCGGAGAAAAAATACAAGGCTCGGCAAAGCCTCGCCTTGTATTTTTCTCCGACTCGCCTAATAAATTAAAATTTATACGACAGTAACCTAATATTCTATTTCTCCTACATTCTGATTGTACACCCGACACAAAAACAAACAAACTAGCCATGACAGCTTACAAACTCGCTACGCACTTGGTAATATGTTGCGCATTGATATTTATATCCACGGTTAGCCCTATGACGTCACGAAAGCTTTATTAGGCACTGACTAATAAAGCAAAATTTATTAGGCAGGCCGTTTTTGTACGTTATTTCACATGAAGGTAGGATAAACCAACATATTGGGAATCTGGAAACTGACTGCTTAATACAGGTTGGCTGCTTAAGAGAGGTGACCGCTAACACAGGTTTGACTGCACTGTAGGATATCTTTCGAGATATAGAAATTTGATAATTTTAAGATGTTCATACAAATTTATTTTAGCTCGATTGCGAAACAAGTTCTTTCAACTTATATTAATCACTCTCGAGACCTCATTCCTGATGGAATCCATCGCCACGAGGGAGAGAGAAGAGGCAACATGTAATTTAAATGACTTGCCTAAGGGCACAATCGTAACGGCTCCAGAATGGCTCGAATTCCAGACATTTCGCACCTGAAGCGAACGCGCATCCACTGCGCTATCACGACTTCCACAATTTAAGATGAGAAAATGAATGGACATTGATAGCATGTGGTGCAAAGGAAACCACGATATAAACCATACAAGAGGCTACCTTTAAAGAGTATTCAGGGGCAGTAATTGACCGATGTCTCTCATAAGCTACTCTCATCTTTTGGCTCTTCAGACTTTACTTTTAGGCAGAATTATAGATGGACATTATAAGAACCATTAGTTGGTTACTGCCCCTGAATACTCCTAATAGTATATTGGTCCTCTTAATTAGTTTCCTCTGTTTTTATCGTTGTTTCCTTTGCACCACATGCTTTCATTTCTCATCTGTATTCTCGTCTTATAATTATGAAAATTATTAAATCTCGACATATATCCTTTAGCATGTCCAATGGATACCTTACTGTAAACATTGGTTCAATTAATTAACACGATTTTGATAAAATTACATTTATCCTAACGCAACATCTGTTTAGACGACAACAGTAACAACAAAGGATTCCAACTAAAAGGACCAATATACATTTAGGGATATATCGGACTTTATCCATCAAGGGAGGTAATAGAAAAAACTAGTAATGCCTCATTGAATACACACATCAACAATTATAGCATACTAATTTCATTATAGTGAATAAACAATAGAATGGTTGTGTATGTCCCTGACATGTGTTGTGTGTACATATTTTAACAAATACAGGTCTCGATTTCGAATCGTTTAAGTCCAATCCAGCGGCTGAGTATATTACAAGAGAGCATATACATGTCGCTGCTCACTCAATCGCTCACCTGACATTTGTACCCTGCGACCCAATGTTAACAAATTGATAGACATTATTCAAATTGATACATAAGATTAATTACAATAGATAATACCATTTGTTGTTTGTTTTCGCACCAACAGTGTACATGTAGGTCACATGGATACTCCATTATTGGCGGAGGACGATCCAGTGTACCTACTCTAGCATTATTTCGGCACAGCCGGTTACATGAGTAGAACTGCCGACCTTCCACAAACCAGCTAGTGGAAGCCGTGATAGCTCAGTCCTGTGTGAAAGGCCTGGAGTTCGTGCCCACCTGTAGCTGTTATGATTGTGCCCTTAGGCAAGGCATTTAAATTCCACATTGCCTCTTCTCTTTCCCTCATGGTGATGGATTCCATCAGGAATTAGGTCTCGAGTCGATTAATTTGTAAGGACTTGTTTCGCAATCAACGTAACATTAAATTTGCAGAAAAAAATAGCCAGCTGGATAGCTTCCTCACTCAAAAGAATTAAGACTCCACCGTGGGATTTGAACATACAGTGGTGAGGGACAGTCCCTCAAGCGACCGTAACCACTCGGCCACTAATTTTTTTATTTGTTATTTCGGGTTTAACGCCTGCATCAGCACCATTTTGGGCTATATCGCCGGCGGGCAGTTTACCTAACAACACCTTTCCTGGGCAGGCTCCAACGGTTAACCAGTACTTGGGTGCACCAACCTCCGTAAGAAACTGCCAACGTTTTCATATAAATGAGACACGGACTGAGCGGGGCTCGAACCCGTGACCATCAGTGATGATAGGTTACAGTGGTATACAAGTCAGCGACCTTAACCACTCGACCACGGAGGCGGACTGCCACTAATTTTGACCCAAGTGATCATGGTAGTGATGGTTTAAATGATGCTGTAGACCAACATACCATAGCTTCATCTACTGACTTGAAATGTGAGCCCATATCAGTAACTCTATTTCAAACAAACAAGTGTAAGGGATGATGTGGATGGAATTTGTCAACAGTTTCCTCATTAGTTCATGAGAAGTTATTTGCTGGTTTCTATGTAATTTAACCTACATTTTGAACTCTGTGTGACCTTAAACTTAGTAGAGGTTGCTGTACAGATTCTACAGCAATACAAACATTGGCATAATTGCTACTATTAGTTCATGCTGACAAATCATTTGAACAAGATTATCTTAATACTAGTATGCCATATGTCAACATATTTATGTTATAGGATTATAATTTTAATCCACTTAAAAGGTGTGGTCTTTATGTTGTTAATCTGATACCTAGTTTTATTTGAGGCTTTGTGCCGATGTTTATATGTTATATATATACTCAAAGCAGAGGAAAATTTCAACCGAGGAAATCTAGGGTGGTCCGGGGCATATTCTCCCATAAAATTGAAGCGATTTCCTGCTTTTTCTGTTTTAACCCATTCAACACCAAGTAACTCACATGGACTGGTCCATGATATTCATAAACCAATAAATGAATCAGAAAATCACAGTTGGACAAGTTCATTTATCAAAATGGGTAATTATTTCTAAAAATAGTCATATCACTGGCAAAAAGTGCAGATCCTGATGAGACGGCTCGTCACGAGCCGGCTCATCTAGATCTACACTTTTTATAAGCCTATTTAGAGGTCTGTGGTGTTGAAAGGGTTAATGAGTTTAGACGTATAATTAAGTACTGACCTTTCAGCTCTCTAGCAGTCAACATTTTATACAGCAAAGGGATATGTTTTTTGCATTATTTTTTTTTTGCTTTGAAAATTTTAACCGAGGCAACTGCCTCGGTGTGGCTACGGGCCTGCTGAAAGGATAAATGAAAGCAGCATAACAAAATATGCAACAATTAGTTTACAAGGTACAACCACGGATCCACTACCAGTCAAGAATAAACAAACGATATGACTTATATACCCCCGACACAATAGAAGAGGATGCGAGTTCGAACGCCACCAGAACCATCGTGGTGATGTCCTCTTAAACCTGCAGATGGGAAATTATTTTTATAACCTGTTGCAGATGGGACCTGATCTTTTAATCTAGCTGTTGCAACTTGCTGTTTAACCTGTTGCAGATGGGACATGTTGTTTTAACATATTGTAGATGGGACATGTTGTTTTAACATATTGTAGATGGGACATGTTGTTTTAACATATTGTAGATGGGACATGTTGTTTTAACATATTGTAGATGGGACACGTTGTTTTAACATATTGTAGATGGGACATGTTGTTTTAACATATTGTAGATGGGACATGCTTTCCTAACCTGTTGTAGATGGGACATGTTGTTTTAACATATTGTAGATGGGACATGTTGTTTTAACATATTGTAGATGGGACATGTTGTTTTAACATATTGTAGATGGGACATGTTGTTTTAACATATTGTAGATGGGATATGCTTTCTTAACCTGTTGTAGATATTGTAGATGGGACATGTTGTTTTAACATATTGTAGATGGGACATGTTGTTTTAACATATTGTAGATGGGACATGTTGTTTTAACATATTGTAGATGGGACATGTTGTTTTAACATATTGTAGATGGGATATGCTTTCTTAACCTGTTGTAGATATTGTAGATGGGACATGTTGTTTTAACATATTGTAGATGGGACATGTTGTTTTAACATATTGTAGATGGGACATGTTGTTTTAACATATTGTAGATGGGACATGTTTTTTAAAATATTGTAGGTGGGACATGTTTTTAACCTGCCGATTGACGTCCATTGATGCTGTATGTATTTGTGACGTCCATGACGTTCATTGATGCTGTATGTATTTGTGACGTCGATGACGTTCATTGATGCTGTATGTATTTGTGACGTCGATGACGTTCATTGATGCTGTATGTATTTGTGACGTTCATTGATGCTGTATGTATTTGTGACGTCGATGACGTTTATTGATGCTGTATGTATTTGTGACGTTCATTGATGCTGTATGTATTTGTGACGTCCATGACGTTCATTGATGCTGTATGTATTTGTGACGTCCATGACGTTCATTGATGCGTATGTTTTGTGACGTCGATGACGTTCATTGATGCTGTATGTATTTGTGACGTTCATTGATGCTGTATGTATTTGTGACGTCGATGACGTTTATTGATGCTGTATGTATTTGTGACGTTCATTGATGCTGTATGTATTTGTGACGTCCATGACTTTATTGATGCTGTATGTATTTGTGACGTCCATGACGTTCATTGATGCTGTAAGTATTTGTGACGTCCATGACGTTCATTGCTGTATGTATTTGTGACGTCCATTGATGCTGTATGTATTTGTGACGTCCATGACGTTCATTGATGCTGTATGTATTTGTGACGTCCATGACGTTCATTGATGCTGTATGTATTTGTGACGTCCATGACGTTCATTGATGCTGTATGTATTTGTGACGTCCATGACGTTCATTGATGCTGTATGTATTTGTGACGTTCATTGATGCTGTATGTATTTGTGACGTTGATGACGTTCATTGATGCTGTATGTATTTGTGACGTCCATGACGTTCATTGATGCTGTATGTATTTGTGACGTCTATGACGTTCATTGATGCTGTATGTATTTGTGACGTCCATTGATGCTGTATGTATTTGTGACGTCCATTGATGCTGTATGTATTTGTGACGTCGATGACGTTCATTGATGCTGTATGTATTTGTGACGTCCATTGATGCTGTATGTATTTGTGACGTCCATGACGTTCATTGATGCTGTATGTATTTGTGACGTCCATGACGTTCATTGATGCTGTATGTATTTGTGACGTTCATTGATGCTGTATGTATTTGTGACGTTGATGACGTTCATTGATGCTGTATGTATTTGTGACGTCCATGACGTTCATTGATGCTGTATGTATTTGTGACGTCTATGACGTTCATTGATGCTGTATGTATTTGTGACGTCCATTGATGCTGTATGTATTTGTGACGTCCATTGATGCTGTATGTATTTGTGACGTCGATGACGTTCATTGATGCTGTATGTATTTGTGACGTTGATGACGTTCATTGATGCTGTATGTATTTGTGACGTCCATGACGTTCATTGATGCTGTATGTACTTGTGACGTCGATGACGTTCATTGATGCTGTATGTATTTGTGACGTCCATTGATGCTGTATGTATTTGTGACCTCCATTGATGCTGTATGTATTTGTGACGTCGATGACGTTCATTGATGCTGTATGTAATTGTGACGTCCATGACGTTCATTGATGCTGTATGTATTTGTGACGTCCATGACGTTCATTGATGCTGTATGTATTTGTGACGTCCATGACGTTCATTGATGCTGTATGTATTTGTGACGTCCATGACGTTCATTGATGCTGTATGTATTTGTGACGTCCATGACGTTCATTGATCCTGTATGTATTTGTGACGTCCATGACGTTCATCGATGTTTAGTTTTGCCTCGAAAAGTACATGAACATGTTAGCTAAATTTAGTCAATTTTAATGTTCGATATGTTTTACATACAAATATATATAATACAAAATAGAGAACAAAGTACATGTTCTATAAATAATGAAAACAAACAGAAAAGAATAAGAGCCTGGTGTGTATACATTTCCAGACCGATTCCCTTTAAGAAAAGTATAAGCTTAAGTAAAAGAAATATATACAGCCAGTCCAAATGTTTGGCTGTACCACCACTAGTTCATGTACATCATAGTACATTATGAAACACCAATCAACCTTTCTCAATAAATTCCTTTTGAGAATAATGAAATAGTTTATAAATAAAACACCAATTTCATGAACACATATTAGGGATATGTTTAATGGTGTTTGGACATTGGTAGATAGATACTTTTATTTCCTCCATTGCTGAAGAGCATAACATATTTACAAATCATATTAATATATATGTACAAACAGTATAATATCAATGCACAAATAACAGGGTTAAATGTCAGTTGAGTAATCGCAGCACATATAACCTTGTATTTAGTCAATTGGCCTCGACTATGGACGAATACATAATTAGCAATATATAACAGTTATGATGTCCGAACATAACAATGTGCACCAGTAAAACATAGAATCAGTTTGCTTTCAACTACCCGGAAAACATTCTACATATTAGCTTCAATAGCAACAAGTTCCTTGGAACAAGATTATCACCTACCTGTAATGCTACCGATAGTAATGCATTGCACTGGTCCATTGGTGATAAATGCATGAATTCTATATAATCTTTAGTACTAACAATGTCAGCTAAAATGTTCAACACTTTACACCTTATGTGATCAATTGCATGGCAATAACACATTATATGTTCAACATTGTTGACAGCCAATAGCGAGCATTTGTAACATGTACTTAAGAATTGTCTCGATACCAATTGACCCACGACTGACGCCGCTATTTTACACAGGGGAAGTAACTCATGCCTCATTCTACACGCCGACAAGAGTACACATGGGCTGTCCGATTTAATAATGTGCGGTATGGTTAATTGTGCTTGAATTCTGACGAACCGTTCTTGCTTGTTAGCTGCTGATACACTCTTCTTGAGTACACTTTTCCAAGTTAATTTAAACTGAAAGATACAATTTGAATGTCCGACATACATCTAGCATTCAATGGTGTGTGTGGCCCAAACCAGTTGCATTTTAATACTATGTATTGTATCTTTGTGTACTAGTATTTACTATTGATTTGCAATAAAATATGATTAAACTGAAATGGCTTCTCCTGTATTTAGACATAGAGTGGTGGAACCTATGCTCGCCATATTCCTATGCTCGGCGTATTTTTTCCATTTACATCCGTATTTTAAATATTTAAATAGTTTTAACCTATTTTCGCTGACAGAGGTGAAGCATGGTTCAATAACATTCCGTTGTGCGTACCGGACTACCGGTAGCCTAATGCAACTGTCACCCGACTGGTTCAGTAGTCGAATATAAACAGACAACTTGTTGGAAACTTTTTTTCCACGAAATGTGCGGTTTATGAGCATTTCAGGTGGCTATCCGGATTGGGGGGGAAATGTACAAATAACCAGAAAAAAGTCAAAATAATATATTCAGCATTTACCCATGCGTAAATAAAAAATTCATGTACGCCGTGCATAGGTGCCCTAAAGTATCTAGTTTCCCATGGAAACAGGTGCCGTTGCGATAGCTGTATTGAGGCGCATGGTCAAGTAATGAAGCTAAAATTTTCAACAACAATTTTTATGAAAGTTGTGTTCACAACTTAAGAAAATAATAATATACGGCAAATGCATTTAACTTTTTTTATAGGCCATGATATGTAGGATTTACGCCGAGCATAGGTTCCACCACTCTATATGTAGGATTTACGCCGAGCATAGGTTCCACCACTCTACATGTATTAAACCATTTTCAGTTTCATCTAATCTTCCTAGCATTGGTTTTCCAGCTGTATTTGAGTTTGCTGCAAGCACTATATATTACTCCACCCCCCCTACAGATACGAATTATATATCAAGTTTGTAGCATTTCTTGTTCCATATTCACAAGTGTCTTGAACAGTCTTGATCCACTGTGGAAACAATGTATGGGTGAACCAGCCACATAAAATCCACATTTCTCAAAGAATGGCACAGCATCGAAAGCACTCTGAAGTCGGACCGGCCTTGTTGCACAGTGCTTTGTCATGATTGAAAATGCTTGGCTTACCATCCGTCTTCCAAATCCACAACTTTGAAAATCCCGGTGAACAAACAGAAATGAAACTTGTGGAAAGTAGTCTGTGTCGAACGTCACACCAGGCTCGTTGAGAGACAAGTTTGCTACAGAAAAACTAATCTGTCCGACGTGAATTTGTTTCTCGTAAATAAAAATGATTTGGTTTTCCTCGGGTACATCAAATACCTCACGGGAAACTTGACGTGCAAGATGCCGAAATTTTCCTCTCACTCTATTATTTCTTTCTTCCATTGTCATCCGTACGTCTCCTGAAAAGCAGATCACAAAATGATACTGTGCATAATAATATGAATAACTTCCCCAGTATGCGACTGGATTGGAATACCAGACACTAAAATTTGAATGTTATGTTATATTTCGGGTTTTACGCCTGCATCAGCACCATTTTGGGCTATATCGCCGGCGGGCAGTTTACCTAACAACACCTTTCCTGGGCAGGCTCCAACGGTTAACCAGTACTTGGGTGCACCAACCTCCGTAAGAAACTGCCAACTTTTTCATATAAATGAGACACAGTCTGAGCGGGGCTCGAACCCGTGACCATCAGTGATGATAGGTTACAGTGGTATACAAGTCAGCGACCTTAACCACTCGACCACGGAATTTGAGTAAAATTTCATTCAATGTTTTGACCCTTTTATGGGACTGCAGGCATGTAGCTGCTATAAGGCACTGAAGACCCAGGCCTGCAGATTGTTCCAGAAATGAAAAATCTAAATCTCCGAAAATGCAATTAAAACTGTAGGGTGTACCATGGGGGTACATCTCTGAAAATATCGAAATTTGAAAGTCTAAAACGTACATTAAAATGCATCAGAGTGCACCATTGATGTTCTAGGATTCAAAATCTCCCTGGGGGAGTACGCCCCCAGAACCGTCTAGCAATATGTCACGCTCAATTTGTTAGTCGGGCCTGTAAACTCAAAATCGCTAGGTACGCCCCTGGACTAGGACATAATCTCCCATGTTTTGTGAAATCCACTCAACTCCGTATGGGTGGGATTATACCTGGGCTTCTATATGGTGGAGATTATGTCTGCCTGTATAGATCTAAATAACATGACAGGGAGTGTGCCCTACACTCCCAATTTATTGGTCAAGTTGAGCTGGTTGACATTCGATCGCAATTATTTGTATTTTTCCTGTATCTCATCCAGTAATCCTCTCAATGTCACAGTAACAATTTCAGTTCAATTTGCCCAATATTTTGGGAGAAGACGAAAAAAGATTTTCAGGATGGCAGGAACATCTTTCCCTCACTTGATATAGCGCAGATTCGTCTGCAAATAATTGGACGATGGATTCTGAAGAGATACAATTGCGGAGGTCAGTTTGTGGAAGGTCGGCGGTTCTACTCATGTAACCGGCTGTGCCGAAATAATGCTAAAGTAGGAACAGCAGTTTGGTAATCCATGAGTTACATGTATATCTAATAGTGTGACATCCATGAGTTACATGTATATCTAATAGTGTGGCATCCATGGCCCAGTGGGAAAGCATCAGATTTGGAGTCGGAAGGGTCTTGGCTTTGGGCATGTTTGTATGTATGTTCCATTAATGTCAAACCACTTACGGGGACTTGGTGGGCGTGTTTTCCTAGGCAAGCTTAGCTGACCTAAGTGGTTAACCAGTACTAAGCAATATGTGCGACGGTGCCTTGCTCAATGACAGTACATGATGGCCTGACCGAGTATCGAACGCGTTCAATTCCAAATCCGACGCTCTATCACTGGACAACGGCGAAGCCAGCCCAGGAAATTATGTCCCCACATACATACAGGAGGAGATAGGGATGATGAATCATCAAGAAGGTGTTATTGATATAGTGGTCTGGGATTTGTTGAAAAAGTGTAGGGAAGCCCTTATGGTTAAGGCGTCCGCCTACGGAGCGGGAGGTCGAAGGTTCGAATCTCGTCAGGGGTTCGTTCTCATATGGCCGGTTGGTGAGCCGCCAGCTAGTTAAATAATGGTTACCGATTGCCTACCAGCCTGGCGCCTGGCATACAAGCATAGGATTCGGGAAGTACTGATGTTCATAAAAAGAGGTGTTTCATAAGTCAGAAATGACTGGCCCTTTAAATAGGGGTGACACTATAATAAACAAACACTTTACTTTACTATTGCACTGATTGGCTGAGTAGGTATTGTCAGCAATAGTGTAAATCACAGGGATTCGGCACGTTTGGGGGTACTAGTATATATATTTAAGTACTTAAATATATATACTAGTACCCCCAAACGTGCCGAATCCCTGTGGTGTAAATGACTTCTAAATATACTATTGAGCTGCATTTTGGAATATTTGCATACTATTGAGCTGCATTTTGGAATATTTGCATACTATTTGGTGACAAATAAACACCATATTATAAATGCAGGTGTCAATGCAACATTCACCACCAAATTACTTTCAGAGTAGTGGATAGGTAGGCCGACTTCCATCGTACCTCTAGTGTTACAGACATGCTACATTCCCTAAATCTACGCAGACTAGATCAACGGCGTATTGACAATAGGTTATCCCTTATGTATAAAATTCATAATGATCTTGTTGCTATTCCCATTGAAAATTACCTAGTTCCCCTCTCCCATCCTGCTCGCCATTGCCATTCCTTAAGCTATAGCCTATAGGTTAATTACAGCAACTACAGACTACTACCAAGTTTTCCTTTTTTCCAAGAGCAATCTACCATTGGAACCATCTCCCTCCTGACATTGTCCATCTCCCTATCATAGAGCAATTCAATACGGCAGTTTGCCATATTGATCATGCCAGTCCCTAGTTGTTCTGCGTAGCTGCTTTTAAACTTTTACCACAACTTATTTTCATTACCTTCTTAAATTATACTTTTAACTACTCATACTTTTAACTTCTTTGCGGTTTTTGACGCGCAACATGTCTACGTCCCCAAAAGGGTTCGACATAAAAGGAAGATAGATAGGGTAGGGTGCCTTTAGCTGTTTAGTCGGAAATAAAAAAAAACGCAAATTGGTCAACCCCATTGAAATTTGACATTTTCCTGTGGCTCAAATGCCAGTCTGTTGAAAACTACTGTCTTTTGTGCCAAAATATTTTTGGGGGAAATCTAATGGCACTGTGTGTTATAATGGTGGCCTATGGAAATTGCAATAGCGGTGTCTGACCTGAAAAGCTAATTAGCAATATTACTGCAAATACATCATTATACATTAAAAAGTGAAACGTTGTTTGTGAATGCACTACACAAGTGACACAAATGGAACATGTACACAAGGTACCTTGGTGGAAAAGCAGTTTTCCTTGTGACATCTTGACTAAAGTTTGAAAATACCATGTGACACTAGTCGCGAAAACATATTACATGAAAAAACCACCTGTTTCCGGAAGCGTAATTAAACTTTGACCTCAGTGTTTCCGTGACAACAACACATAAATGCACAATATTCGACGACGTGTAATATTTTGTACATAAATAGTTCTCGTACTTTATTCATACGCTTTAAAAGTGGAAATACTTTAATTTCGTTGCGAACTTACTCGTTTCAATCACATTTATTATATACAAACGATAATAAACCTGTTAAATTCATTTGACTTGCAAGTGTATGCCATAATCATGTAATGTACCGGCAGATTGGTACTACTTTATGCAGTAAGCCCATTGAATTTGGTTAGTAGGTTCAAATGGCTGTCGTAGAATGAAACAAAATCTGCCAAAATGAGCACCTCAGAAGTCGAACCACACATTACAAAGAAATATGAAATCAAGAAAAGACTTGGCAAAGGAGTAAGTGGGTCTGTTAGACGTATTGATTTTTTTTTTATTGTCATGTATTTGTGATTTGCATAAAAAAGGGTTGTGTATCTAGCCTAAAGGCTAAACATTCTTAAAAAATCGATGTGTTCGTGCACGAATCAGAATCGACTGATAGATAAAGAATCCTCAATACAAGGCTATAGTATCCTGATCCCACAATTCCTTTGTTTCCAATTCCTGCATCGAGAATTAATTCTGATGGAACCAAGCAAATAAAGAGCTCGGCATAATAGTTAAGTGACCCGACGGTCACGTTGGGCTTGAACGCACGACCTCGTGAACACTATACATTATACTGGTGGCTAGCCAGACCATTGTTCTATCTATTGAATTATGTAACATGACCATTACTGATATTGTTGTGTGCAGAGTAGCGTGGCCATACTGTGGATGACAATTCTAATATATGGAGGTCTTGTGTTTCAGTGTGGAAGGCCATGGCTGAATTTGTCTTTTGTGATGTGGTTATTCCATGAGCAGATGAGAGGGCGTTTGAGATAGTAATTCCAGAATATTTACCATTTTCTGTTAGTTTTAGTGTTGTGCCATGTATCAAGTCACCAAATTCTCGATAAATATCCAGGCGAAAAGCATCGTGAATATTCAATGAATATTATTCGTAGCTATTTCAGTAGTGTGATCTATTTTCTGTTGTTTACTTGCTGCCTATTATATTAGTCTATACAAATTTATTTTAGTTGGATTGGGAAACAAGTTCATACAACTTATATTAATCACTCTCGAGACATCATTCTTGATGGAATCCATCAACACGAGGGAGAGAGATGAGGGAATGTGGAATTTAAATGCTTTGCCTAAGGGCACAATCGTAACATCTGCAACGGGGCTCTGCCTCTGAAGCGAAAGCGCTATAACTACAACTAACGCTATCACGATTTCCACTATTACATATTGTAGTGTTGTTCATGTTAATACTCGTATGTTTGGTTGATAGCACAAATATGAGGGAACTAATTCTCAACTTTTGACTTACCAGGCCTGCAGTCGAATTGTGGTCAATATGCAATCTGAATGAATATTTCAAAGACATCTATTTGCAATGGGTGTCAAGACTATCAGTTTCAGTCTGGATGGCACACTTTTCACAGATCTACATGTATATAAACCAACCATTTTCCGAAATATCCTATTGTTAGTCCTTGTTTTTCTGATATGAATATTTTCACAAAGTACTCGATTACACCATTACTATTATTACTACCCACCAATAATTTTCTTATTATTATTGGGCGATCATTATGCTGTGGGGGTGAGTAGACCACCCTCATTTCCTCGGTAAGAAGTTAAGAACCAGTTCTCAAATCTCCAACCTCCATAGGAGACTGACAAGCTTTCTCACATATCACCATTTATCACTTATATCACCGATAGGGAGTGAACTTGCAGCTCTGATGATAGCGGTGAAGTGAAAGGCGAGTTCTAACGTCAGCACGTTCGACCACAGAGATTCTCCTGCTAATACACATGCTGTGTTTAATCCCTTTTATCATACGTTGAACAGTACAGTTACATATGTATATCATATATATATAAGTGTTCGAGAAAAAAACCTATGAGGCAGAGTGAGTGGCTGTTACTGTACACACACAAAGATTCGGTTCATTCGAGTTAAACAACATATACCAACAACTGATAATATTCCTCATTTATATCCTTGTCCATTTCAGGCGTATGGTATTGTATGGAAGGCAATTGACAGGAGAACTGGAGAGGTTGTCGCGGTTAAGAAGATATTTGATGCATTCCGAAACCAGACAGATGCACAGCGAACGTTCAGAGAGATTATGTTTCTGCAAGACTTTGGGGACCATTCCAACATTATTAAGTTACATAATGTGATAAAAGCTGAAAATGACAAGGATATTTATCTTGTGTTTGAATTCATGGGTAATACACCTTTCTTACTCTGATATATACATACATGTGTGGCATCTGTGGTCCAGTGGTAGAGCGTCGGATTTGGAATCGATCGGTCCCGGGTTTGATACTCGGTCAGGTCACGTATGTAGTATCATTGAGCAAGGCACCTCACACACATTGCAGCTTTGCTTAGTACTAGTTAACCACTTAGGTCGGCTAAGCTTGCCCAGGAAAATATGTCTACGTCCCCGCAAGGGGTTTGATATTAATGGAACATACATACATGTATAGTCAAGATCAACTCACTGGAATGGCGAAACGTGGATTTTGTTGACTTTTTGACTCTATTTGGAGGTTAAATGCATTGATGGGGATCAACATGAAATAGTTTAAATGGAGTGATCTTTGGAGACATGTTGACTCTATGGTGGTCTTTATAACAATGTTTGACCTATACTTACAATGTATTTAAGAATTCTATTTTGTTACATGTATGTACTGTCATTTTTCTTTAAATTTTCCCAGTCCCAGCCTAACCATTTATACTAACTGCTGGAATCCAGCCAAACGTTATTACCTATTGTTGCAATCAACAAGTATAACCTTCTTACCTAATTCTGCAGCCCAACTATTTACCTACCATTGAAGACGTCTTATATACTTCTGCAGCCAACTGTCTTACCTACCATTGAAGTCTTATTATATACTTCTGCAGCCAACTGTCTTACCTACCATTGAAGTCTTCTTATCTACTTCTGCAGCCAACTGTCTTACCTACCATTGAAGTCTTCTTATCTACTTCTGCAGCCAACTGTCTTACCTACCATTGAAGTCTTCTTATCTACTTCTGCAGCCAACTGTCTTACCTACCATTGAAGTCTTCTTATCTACTTCTGCAGCCAACTGTCTTACCTACCACTGAAGTTTTCTTACCTACTTCTGCAGCCAACTGTCTTACCTACCATTGAAGTCTTCTTATCTACTTCTGCAGCCAACTGTCTTACCTACCATTGAAGTCTTCTTATCTACTTCTGCAGCCAACTGTCTTACCTACCATTGAAGTCTTCTTATCTACTTCTGCAGCCAACTGTCTTACCTACCATTGAAGTCTTCTTATCTACTTCTGCAGCCAACTGTCTTACCTACCATTGAAGTCTTCTTATCTACTTCTGCAGCCAACTGTCTTACCTACCACTGAAGTTTTCTTACCTACTTCTGCAGCCAACTGTCTTACCTACCATTGAAGTCTTCTTATCTACTTCTGCAGCCAACTGTCTTACCTACCATTGAAGTCTTCTTATCTACTTCTGCAGCCAACTGTCTTACCTACCATTGAAGTCTTCTTATCTACTTCTGCAGCCCAACTGTCTTATCTACCACTGAAGTCGCCTTATCTACTTCTGCACCCCGACTGTCTTACCTACCACTGAAGTCTTCTTACCTACTTCTGCAGCCCAACTCTCTTACCTACCACAAGTCTTCTTATCTACTTCTGCAGCCCAACTGTCTTACCTACCACTGAAGTCGCCATATCTACCTCTGCACCCCGACTGTCTTACCTACCACTGAAGTTTTCTTACCTACTTCTGCAGCCCAATTGTCTTACCTACCACTGAAGTCTTCTTATCTACTTCTGCAGCCCAACTGTCTTACCTACCACTGAAGTCTTCTTACCTACTTCTGCACCCCAACTATCTTACCTACCACTGAAGTCTTCTTATCTACTTCTGCAGCCCAACTCTCTTACCTACCACTGAAGTCTTCTTACCTACTTCTGCAGCCCAACTGTCTTACCTACCACTGAAGTCTTCTTACCTACTTCTGCCCCCCGACTGTCTTACCTACCACTGAAGTCTTCTTATCTACTTCTGCAGCCCAACTGTCTTACCTACCACTGAAGTCTTCTTATATACTTCTGCACCCCAACTATCTTACCTACCACTGAAGTCTCCTTATATACTTCTGCACCCCAACTATCTTACCTACCACTGAAGTTTTCTTACCTACTTCTGCACCCCAACTATCTTACCTACCACTGAAGTCTTCTTACCTACTTCTGCACCCCAACTGTCTTGCCTACCACTGAAGTCTTTTTACCTACTTCTGCACCCCAACTGTCTTACCTACCATTGAAGTCTTCTTACCTACTTCTGCAGCCAACTGTCTTACCTACCACTGAAGTCTTCTTACCTACTTCTGCAGCCCAACTGTCTTACCTACCACTGAAGTCTTCTTACCTACTTCTGCACCCCAACTATCTTACCTACAGCTGAAGTCTTCTTACCTACTTCTACACCTCAACTATCTTACCTACCACTGAAGTCGCCTTATCTACTTCTGCACCCCAACTATCTTACCTACCACTGAAGTCGCCTTACCTACTTCTGCACCCCACCTGTCTTACCTACAACTGAAGTCTTCTTACCTACTTCTGCAGCCCAACTGTCTTACCTACCACTGAAGTCTTCTTACCTACTTCTGCAGCCCAACTGTCTTACCTACCACTGAAGTTTTCTTACCTACTTCTGCAGCCCAACTGTCTTACCTACCACTGAAGTCTTCTTACCTACTTCTGCACCCCGACTGTCTTACCTACCACTGAAGTCTTTTTATCTACTTCTGCAGCCCAACTGTCTTACCTACCACTGAAGTCGCCATATCTACTTCTGCAGCCCAACTGTCTTACCTACCGCTGAAGTCTTCTTACCTACTTCTGCAGCCCAACTGTCTTACCTACCACTGAAGTTTTCTTACCTACTTCTGCAGCCCAACTGTCTTACCTACCACTGAAGTCTTCTTACCTACTTCTGCCCCCCGACTGTCTTACCTACCACTGAAGTCTTCTTATCTACTTCTGCAGCCCAACTGTCTTACCTACCACTGAAGTCTTCTTATATACTTCTGCACCCCAACTATCTTACCTACCACTGAAGTCTCCTTATATACTTCTGCACCCCAACTATCTTACCTACCACTGAAGTTTTCTTACCTACTTCTGCACCCCAACTATCTTACCTACCACTGAAGTCTTCTTACCTACTTCTGCACCCCAACTGTCTTGCCTACCACTGAAGTCTTTTTACCTACTTCTGCACCCCAACTGTCTTACCTACCATTGAAGTCTTCTTACCTACTTCTGCAGCCAACTGTCTTACCTACCACTGAAGTCTTCTTACCTACTTCTGCACCCCAACTATCTTACCTACCACTGAAGTCTTCTTACCTACTTCTGCAGCCCAACTGTCTTACCTACCACTGAAGTCTTCTTACCTACTTCTGCACCCCAACTATCTTACCTACAGCTGAAGTCTTCTTACCTACTTCTGCACCTCAACTATCTTACCTACCACTGAAGTCGCCTTATCTACTTCTGCACCCCAACTATCTTACCTACCACTGAAGTCGCCTTACCTACTTCTGCACCCCACCTATCTTACCTACCACTGAAGTCTTCTCACCTACTTCTGCACCCCAACTGTCTTACCTACAACTGAAGTCTTCTTACCTACTTCTGCAGCCCAACTGTCTTACCTACCATTGAAGTCTTCTTACCTACCTACTTCTGCAGCCAACTGTCTTACCTACCACTGAAGTCTTCTTACCTACTTCTGCACCCCAACTATCTTACCTACCACTGAAGTCGCCTTATCTACTTCTGCACCCCAACTATCTTACCTACCACTGAAGTCGCCTTACCTACTTCTGCACCCCAACTGTCTTACCTACCACTGAAGTCTTCTCACCTACTTCTGCACCCCAACTATCTTACCTACCACTGAAGTCTACTTACCTACTTCTGCACCCCAACTGTCTTACCTACAACTGAAGTCTTCTTACCTACTTCTGCAGCCCAACTGTCTTACCTACCATTGAAGTCTTCTTACCTACTTCTGCAGCCAACTGTCTTACCTACCACTGAAGTCTTCTTACCTACTTCTGCACCCCAACTGTCTTACCTACCATTGAAGTCTTCTTACCTACTTCTGCACCCCAACTGTCTTACCTACCATTGAAGTCTTCTTACCTACTTCTGCACCCCAACTATCTTACCTACCACTGAAGTCTTCTTACCAACTTCTGCAGCCCAACTGTCTTACCTACCATTGAAGTCTTCTTACCTACTTCTGCAGCCCAACTGTCTTACCTACCACTGAAGTCGTCTTATCTACTTCTGCAGCCCAACTGTCTTACCTACCACTGAAGTCTTCTTACTTACTTCTGCACCCCACCTATCTTACCTACCACTGAAGTCTCCTTATCTACTTCTGCACCCCAACTATCTTACCTACCACTGAAGTCTTCTTACCTACTTCTGCACCCCAACTATCTTACCTACCACTGAAGTCTTCTTACCTACTTCTGCACCCCAACTGTCTTACCTACCACTGAAGTCTTCTTACCTACTTCTGCACCCCAACTGTCTTACCTACCATTGAAGTCTTCTTACCTACTTCTGCAGCCCAACTGTCTTACCTACCACTGAAGTCTTCTTACCTACTTCTGCACCCCAACTGTCTTACCTACCATTGAAGTCTTCTTACCTACTTCTGCACCCCAACTGTCTTACCTACCACTGAAGTCTTCTTACCTACTTCTGCAGCCCAACTGTCTTACCTACCATTGAAGTCTTCTTACCTACTTCTGCACCCAACTGTCTTACCTACCACTGAAGTCTTCTTACCTACTTCTGCACCCCAACTATCTTACCTACCACTGAAGTCGCCTTACCTACTTCTGCACCCCAACTGTCTTACCTACCACTGAAGTCTTCTCACCTACTTCTGCACCCCAACTGTCTTACCTACCATTGAAGTCTTCTTACCTACTTTTGCATCCCAACTGTCTTACCTACCATTGAAGTCTTCTTATCTACTTCTGCAGCCCAACTGTCTTACCTACCACTGAAGTCTTCTTACCTACTTCTGCACCCCAACTATCTTACCTACCACTGAAGTCTTCTTACCTACTTCTGCACCCCAACTATCTTACCTACCATTGAAGTCTTCTTACCTACTTCTGCACCCCAACTGTCTTACCTACCATTGAAGTCTTCTTTTTGGTTTACCTACTTCTGCACCCCAACTGTCTTACCTACCATTGAAGTATTCTTACCTACTTCTGCAGCCCAACCGTCTTACCTACCATTGAAGTCTTCTTATCTACTTCTGCAGCCCAACTGTCTTACCTACCTACCACTGAAGTCGCCTTATCTACTTCTGCACCCCAACTATCTTACCTACCACTGAAGTCTTCTTACTTACTTCTGCACCCCAACTATCTTACCTACCACTGAAGTCTTCTTACTTACTTCTGCAGCCCAACTGTCTTACCTACCATTGATGTCTTCTTACCTACTTCTGCACCCAACTGTCTTACATACCAGTCTTTACTAGACATACCATCAACGTAAAGATTTGCCCAAAAAAATCACAACCCCTAACTTGCTATTCCAAATATTTAGACTTGAAAAATGTGACATTTTACTATCCTCGAAATAACAGAAAGAAAAACAATTATGTTGAGGTCTTATTTATAGGACTACTAACTTGCATGCTGTCTTCATCTTTGCATGCTGTCTTCATCTTTGCATGCTTGTTTATTAAAATAATTATATCCACTCTTAACCCTTTCAACACCACAGACCTCTAAATAGGCTTACAAAAAGTGTAGATCCAGATGAGCCGGCTCGTGACGAGCCGTCTCATCAGGATCTGCACTTTTTGCAAGTAGTATTACTAATTTTAGACAAAATTACCCATCTTGATAAATGAACTGGTCCGAATGTAATTTTCTTATTCATTTATTGGTCTAAGAATATCATGGACCAGTCCATGTCAGTTACTTGGTGTTGAATGGGTTAATACATTGTTTCTTGTTTTCTACAGAGACAGATTTACACAATGTGATAAAGAGAGGAAATATTTTGAAAGATGTGCATAAACGCTACATTATGTATCAGCTGTTCAGAGCTACTAAATATCTCCACTCAGGGAATGTCATACACAGAGATCAAAAGGTAAGACCTTTATCAAGATTTCTACATTATATGTTTTTGTTTGCTTAATTATTTCACTGTGATATGCAGTTATAATAGCTGATGTTCAACTTAAATTATTGTTTAAATTATTTAGGAAGGAGAGGACAACCATTAGCTGTATAGCTTTCTGTCCAATTCCTTATTTCAATTGTTGTAAATAATCATGTACATGCAGGCCCGTCGCTGGGCATACGCAAGTACGCACGTGCGTATCATTGGTCTCAGAAAATGAAAAAAATGAAAACTCCAAAAATGCATTAAAACCCCAGGGGGTAGTAGGGATACATAGGCGCCGTGATGTGTGGAGTGGTGGAATAATTGAGCCCATTGCAAATATACTTGTTTAATTGATAAGGGCGATAGATCATGTATATTATACATCTAGCCTTAATGTATACCTTTATACGGATTGTCGTCCTGCAATTGTATGTTACAAAATGCATTGAAATGCAGGCAATTGCTTCATTTTATAAACAATATCCGGGGGCATACCATCGGACCCCCTATCGTACTCGCTCGTTATTGCTCACTCGACAAACAAGCATATTTGGCCGTGCGTATCATCAAAATAGTTCCAGCGACGGCCCTGACATGATAGAAAATAAATATGTTTAAACTAAATTATTGTTGCTCAACTGATATTTCTGGGTATGCATAATATATATCAATTTTAAAAGTGATGCGAATGGAAATTCTACAGACAGATCTGTAGCCCAGTGGTAAAACGCTGGACTGGTAATCCAGAGATCGCAAGTTCGATCCCCCGTCTGACCATAATAAAATTAACAGCGTTTCAGATGGGACATTAAACCGAGGTCTCATGTCGGTGCTGTACACCGTGCACGTAAAAGAACCAGAGGAGACTCTGGAATGGGTCTCTGTCTGTATCATTGCACTATCCTCCAAAAATCTAAAATGACTAATCTCTTCAGGAGGCGTCGCTCATATGGGCAACCGGTAGCGACGATAAATAAACGTAAAACACACACAATGGAAATTCTGAAATAAAAAATGACGTTCTCAACATAAAAAAGTATATAATTTAGACAATGCTATTGTATTTAAATTGTTATCGCATAACTTATATTCTAAAATATACCTTACAATATTATGTGAACACAAATAAGATTACACATTTAAAAAGCACTATTATTTCGTGCTTAAGCAAGGATATTGACATTTTTCGCCAAAATATGGCAGCCATCTTGGATTTATTCATAATTGCGTGCATAGTAGGATTCATCAGGACTTTTAGTATGTTGTGTGAGATACTTCATTAAAGTGCACTGTAGTGAAGAAAATTCTGTTTGTTTTTTTCCTAATTGACTCGTACAGACTCGCAGATATACTGGATTATAAGTTGAGTTTCAAGATTTATTTTCTGCAATGTCATGGTCAATTAACCCTTTTGCTCTACATTGAAGCCGTACAACACCATAATCATTTCCCTAGTATAGCCGCCTTACCACACCGTTATCTATTCCCATATATGTTGATTATTGAGTAACTTATGTAGTATAGTGCATAATGCTTACTTATCAGTAGTATAGAGATATTTTGAGTACCGATAGTTGGCTTATTCAGTTTTCAAAATATCAGAGAAGTTTCTTGTATATTGCAGAGGTGTACCCAGGAAACAATTAAGGGGGTGCTAAGTTAGTAACACCAGCTCAGGGCAGCAAACCTGGCCTGGTTGTCGCAGTTGACCTATCCTAGGGGGTGCATATATTTTTGGAGAAACTGAATAGTGCAACTTCCTGATACCTGGGGCGTAGAATGAGGATAGCTACTGGTGCGATAAACGATTTTATAGGAAATGAATGTGTTGAAAATTCATCACTCTGGAAATTAAGGTGCTCGAGTCTCCTGATACGCCTCTGTATTGGGATGATAGGGCAGTGGGGGTGCTCGAGTCTCCTGATACGCCTCTGTATTGGGATGATAGGGCAGTGGGAGTGCTCGAGTCTCCTGATACGCTTCTGTATTGGGATGATAGTCTCCTGATACGCCTCTGTATTGGGATGATAGGGCAGTGGGGGTGCTCGAGTCTCCTGATACGCCTCTGTATTGGGATGA
>CM026397.1:28269544-28424900 GCA_014843695.1 Archivesica marissinica | reverse complement strand
GATATTGCAGTCCAAGAAAGTGCACTCTATGTATATTCTAAATAGTAACAAATACATCTATCAACTGAATATAATGGCGACAGCTGTCTCACTCTTGTTAAAGCCCTGATTATGAAGGAATTCAATAGAAAGTTACCACCTGGATTTGATGATGAATGCTATTTCTTGCTGTCATTGATGAATATATATCTGATTTTCTCATCATTGTGGTTTGTTTTCATATGCATAACCATTATATACCAATAGTCCTTGGCAGTGCTCGAAAAATAGGATAGCCCGAAGGCGGTGGCTCATTCTAGGTCAACATATTTGGGAGAAGTGAGGCAGTGCGTGATTGCACCCTTAATTTGTGTTATTTAATCAATTTAAACAAAATAGGGTTAAGTCACAATTTGATAGTCAGGGCTCATTCTAGGTCATAATTTTTGGGAGAACTGAGATAGCGCTCGATTGCATCCTTAATTTGTGTTATTTAATTAATTTCAACAAAATAGGGTTAAAAGTCACAATTTGACAATTTTGAAAATAGGATTTTTGGTCATTGTAAAGCACTCTTTCTATTCAACTGTTGTATTTAATGGTCATAATGTGTATTTTAACCCTATTATATTGAAATTTATTAAATAATACCATTTAATTTAAGGACGCAATCGCATGCTTTCTCACTTCTCCCAAAAATTCTGACCTAGGATGAGCCGTGAGTAATGAAGGTCACAGTGTTGCTAGGGCTGAAGGTCGCTGAGTGTAAGGAGGAATGGGAAGCAGTTTCTGGTATAACCGGAATAACCCTGGATTAACCCATTCAACCCCAAGTAACTGACATGGACTGGTGCATGGTATTTTTAGACCAATAAATTAATAAGAAAATTACCTTTGGACCAGTTCATTTATCAAAATGGGTAATTTTATCTAAAATAGTAATAATTATTACTGGCAAAAAGTGCAGATCCTGATGAGACGACTCGTCATGAGCCGGCTCATCTGGATCTACACTGTTTGTAAGTCTATTTAGAGGCCTGTAGTGTTGAAAGGGTTAAGTCCTGGATTACTGTGCATTTAAGTTTACAAAATCTAATATCTTTATTTCAGCCGTCCAATATACTCCTGGACAGCGAGTGTATGGTGAAAGTTTGTGATTTTGGACTTGCTCGATCTCTCTCACAGATTAGTATAGACTCGGAGACCGGCGATCCTAACCTCACAGAATACGTAGCTACACGCTGGTATAGGGCACCAGAAATTTTATTAGCTTCTCATAGGTAAGTTGTGAGAGAAGCATTTGCAAAGCATTTCGGAGAAAACCCACCTGTACGATCTGGTGACCATCCAACCATCTCACATACTTCCCTGTCCGATGATCGAACCCGGGTTGCATTGGTGAGAAGCGAGCGCGCTAACCACTGCGCTAATCGGACAGCCGTGAATTCATTTTTCACTAGTATCTTTTGATAACTGAGATTTATCTTTGTTTGTCAGATTGTCAGTCTTTTCTAACTTATATTCTGGTAAGTTATTTTACGTGAAAGCTTGTTTCTGTTCCATATTGAGTATTACCATTGGAATTATAAATGCAGTTCTGCGTAATCAAATTTGTTGGTGAAAGGCATTTATGTGTCGGCAAGTGTCAATAAGGTTACAGTAAAGCTTGTGTTAGTTGTCATCTCTATTAAGCAGCCAACCTGTATTAAGCAGCCAGTTTTTGTTTCTCACCACTGTAACCCGGGTTCGATCCTCGGACAGGGATGTATGCGAGATGGTACGGTGGTCACCAGATTGGACATGTGGGTTTTCTCCGGGTAATCCGGTTTCCTCCCACACTGATGACCACATATACGCTTTCATCAGCGCAAACGAGAGTGATTAATATAAGTTGTTAAAACTTGCTTCGCTATCGTTGTAAAATAAATAAAGTTTAAACAGTTTATGCAAATTTATTTTAGCTCGATTGCGAAACAAGTTCTTACAACATTTGTTTAATTGCTCTCAAGACCTCATTCCTGGTGGAATCTATCGCCACAAAGGAGACAGAAGGATAAATGTGAAATTCTAGTGCATTGCCTTGACAATCGTGAACTTCGGCCCTCTCACACATGGGTGCAAAGTCAGGGTCCCAAAGGGCGACTACTTTGCCCTCTAGAATGAGTCCCGAGTTCTGCTCTGTTCATATTTGATGGAGTTATCACCCTTTGACGATTTAAAAAACTATCTGTCTGCAGTGGTTTTACTAAGCCCTTGTCTCGACTGTGCTTGTAGTCGATGATCAATACCCTCCCAGTTTATATAGTTGTGTGTGTTTTACGTTTATTTATCGTCGCTACCGGTTGCTCATATGAGCGACACCTCCTGAAGAGATTAGTTATTTTGGATTTTTGGAGGATAGTGCAATGATACATACAGAGACCCATTCCTGAATCTCCTCTGGTTCTTTTACGTGCATGGTGTACAGCACCGACACGAGACCTTGGTTTAAAGTCCCATCTGAAAGACTGTTAATTTTATTATGGTCAGACAGGGGATCGAACCAGCGATCCCTGGATTACCAGTCCAGCGTGTTAATGCGCTGGACTACAGATCCGTCTATATAGTTGTCTTGGTTTCTGGCCAAGCTATTGTCCCTTGATATTGCTATAGAATATCTATGAGCTGGGACAAAACCGTGGTGCCATGGTATGTGTGCTAAGCTGACTTTCAGCTTATTAAATATTGGTGTGGAAATGTGGATCAATTTAGTTTATGTAAATTTATTTTAGCTTCATTGCGAAACAAGTTCTTTCAACTTTATATTAATCACTCTCGAGACCTCATTCCTGATGGAATCCATCGCCACGAGGGAGAGAAAAGAGGCAACGTGGAATTTAAATGCATAAGGGCACAATCGTAACGGCTCCAGCGGGGCTCGAACTCCGGACCATATCGCACCTGAAGCGACCGTGCATCCACTGCGCTATCACGACTTCCATGGATCAATTTCATATAACATCTGTTCTTTTGTATTTCAGGTATACAAAGGGTGTAGATATGTGGAGCTTGGGATGTATATTAGCTGAAATGTTGCTCGGTAAACCTCTATTTCCTGGTGCATCCACCATTAACCAGATTGAGAAAATCATGTCAACTATACCACGGCCATCAAAGGAAGGTATGCTGGGAAAATATCTGCATTATTACGTGGTGTTTAGTACTAGACTATGCAGTGTCAGGAACTTTGTCGTGTATATTTGGTGTGTGCAATTGGATTTATTTTTGCTTTCCAATGAAGTATAGAAATTTATCCGTGAAATATAATCGGCTATTTCACTGGTTGAAAACAGTGGAATAACACATTTTATTTCTCATAGCGTTGCATGTGTGGTATCTGGCTGCTGCATGTTGACATATTGTCAAAGCAAATGTTTTGGGTTAAACATATTTATTCGACATTATCAGGGATCATTCTAGAGGGCGATGTGGGCGAAATTGTCGCCCTAGGGACCCTGACGCTGGCCCATTATAAAGCACTCCTTCTATTCAAATGTTGTATTTAATGGTTGTACTATACATTTTAACCCTATTTTGCAGAAGTATATTAAAGAACACCATTTAAGGAAGCGATCACGCGCTTTCTCACTTCTCCCAAAAATTCTGACCTAGAATGAACCCTGCATTATATAACATAATTTACTACAAATACTTATGTACACAATAAATACAAGTGGATCGAAATGAAAGCTAAGAGCTTATTGAATTTCTCTCCACAAATGTTTTCAGACTCATCTGTCAATGATGTCATTTATTGTCATCTAAATGGGACATTCAGCGCACAGTTGCATGATTTTCTAACATAAAAACACTTTTCTGCCTAAGATAAATAGAACAATTTGTTTTGTTTAAGTGAATGATCGAATAATATTTCACTCATGACCATAGAAAGCTGTTATGTTTATGCTTTCAATGTTCCTTCGGTGAATTATAGTCCGATCATTCACTGAAACAAACGAATATCCTCTTATCTAGGTCAGAATTTTTGGGAGAAGTGAGAAAGCGCGTGATCGCTTCCTTAAATGGTGTTCTTTAATATACTTCTGCAAAATAGGGTTAAAATGCACAGTACAACCAACCATTAACTACAATATTTGAATAGGAGTGCTTTATATAATGAGCCAGTGTATCTTACTTACTAGACAAAATTTGGTTTGAAAATCGTAAAAAAACAAACTTTTTTTTAGGGAGAAGTGGGGCCCCCAGAGGGCGAAGTTAGGGTCCCTCTAGGGCGACAATTTCGCCCACATCGCCCATCTAGAATGATCCCTGCTCTTATTATATATAATATGATACAGGGCTCATTTTATGTTAGAATCTTTGGGAGAAGTGAGAAAGCGCACAATCGCGTCCTTAAATGGTGTTATTTCGTAGATTTCAACAAAATATGGTCATGATGCGTAGTATCACCATTAAATACAACAGAAGAAGTGCTTTATAATGGGTATCTTACTAAACAAAATTCTGTATGAAAATTGTAAAAATAAATTGAAAAAAAATAAAAATAATTTAGGGAGAAGTGAGGCCCCCAGAGGGCGAAGTCAGGGTCCCTAGGGCGACTATTTCGCCCACATCGCCCTCTAGAATGAGTCCTGTGATATATGCAGAGGTACCTACAGTCTACATCCGCTAGGTCGAATTCTGTGAATTATGACGGACCGACCAAATACTTCGACATAACCGAAGTTTGACTTAAGCGGTCCACTTGTAAATTTACATGTTTCATTTCATATAAACATTCACATTGTGGGAAAACTAAAGTGAAATGTGTAAGTCTAGGCTTGCATTTGTTGTTTGTTAACCCATTCAACACCAAGTAACTGACATGGACTAGTCCATGATATTTTTAGACCAATAAATTAATCAGAAAATTACATTTGGACCAGTTCATTTATCAAAATATGTAATTTTGTCTATAAATAGTCATATTACTGGCAAAACGTGCAGATACTGATGAGACGGCTCATCTGGATCTACACTTTTTCTAAGCCTATTTAGAGGTCTGTAGTGTTGAAAGGGTTACGGTATGATAATGGTAGTACAACAAAACACAATTCCATAATGCTGTCCTATTAGCACAGTAGTTAGCACGCTCGCTTCTCACCAATGCAACCCGGGTTTGATCCTCGGACCAGGAAAAATATATGAGATGGTGCAGTGGTCGCCAGATCGGACATGTGGGTTTTCTCCATGTATTCCGGTTTCCTCCCACACGAATGACCACATATACGCTTTCATCCGCGCCAACAACAGTGATTAATATAATGTGTTAAAGCTTGTTTCGCAATCATTGTAAAATAAATAATGTTTATGGTAAAGTTATTCTAAAGCATGTTTCGCAATCATTGTAAAATAAATAAAGTTTATGGTAAAGTTATGCTATAGCCTTGCTGCCTGTTTCGCAATCGTTGTAAAATAAATAAAGTTTATGGTAAAGTTATGCTATAGCCTGTTTCGCAATCATTGTAAAATAAATAAAGTTTATGGTAAAGTTATGCTAAAGCCTGTTTCGCAATCGTTGTAAAATAAATAAAGTTTATGGTAAAGTTATGCTAAAGCCTGTTTCGCAATCGTTGTAAAATAAATAAAGTTTATGGTAAAGTTATGCTAAAGCCTGTTTCGCAATCATTATAAAATAAATAAAGTTTATGGTAAAGTTATGCTAAAGCCTGTTTCGCAATCGTTGTAAAATAAATAAAGTTTATGGTAAAGTTATGCTAAAGCCTGTTTCGCAATCGTTGTAAAATAAATAAAGTTTATGGTAAAGTTATGCTAAAGCCTGTTTCGCAATCGTTGTAAAATAAATAAAGTTTAAAAAATTCCATAATGTAGTTGTTTCTTTTTCAGTATTACTGTAGCATATGCATTATATGATGTACATGCACAAATGAACATGTAATTTAACTTTATATGTCTTGTTAATTTCAGACATAGCTAGCATTAAATCAGCCTATGGTTCATCAGTATTAGATAAAGCTGCTTCTAGGTATGTAGGTAGTGGATGCCTTGCTTCAGTTTTTACAGTTCTCCCTGGCAATTTTCTCTGCCAATTAACTTAACATTTATTTTTGATTAGTTCAATCATGAAGATGATAGCCTAGCCCTGTCTAACTTAAATGCATTGTAATAGTTCACACTATCCAGTCTTGTCTACTTAAATGCATTGTAATAGTTCACACTATCCAGTCTTGTCTAGTGAGAGTTACATACCATATATATAAAATAAAATTAGCGCAGTGGTTAGCGCGCTTGCTTCTCACCAATGCAACCCGGGTTCGATCCTCGGACCGGGAAGTATGTGAGATGGTACGGTGGTCGCCAGATCGGACAGGTGGGTTTCCTCCCACACGAATGACCACATTTACGCTTTCATCCGTGCCAACGAGAGTGATAATATAAGTTATTAAAACTTGCTTCGCAATCGTCGTAAAATACATAAAGCTTAAATATAATAAAATGTTTTTTGTTTCAATATCGAATTAGGCCTCCGTAGAGTTGTAATTTCTTTGACTTCAAATCACTTGCCCCTCACCACTGTAGTTCGAATCACGCTGGGGTGTCAAATTCTTTCATATGAAGAAGCTATCCAGTTGGCTTGTCGTAGGTCGGTGGTTCTACCTGGTGTGTGTGTTTTACCTTTATTTATCGTTGCTACCGGTTGCCCATATGAGCAAAGCCTCCGGAAGAGATTTTAGTCATTTTAGTGCAATGATAGACAGAGACCCATTCCAGAGTCTCCTCTGGTTCTTTTATGTGCACGGTGTAAAGTACCGACACAAGACCTCGGTTTAAAGTCCCATCTGAAAGACTGTTAATTTGATTAGGGACAGACAGGGGATCAGTTCTACCTGGGTTGCCTGAAATACTGCTCAGAGGAGCACCCGAGGTCTTCCTCCACCAATAATAGCTGGAGAGTCGCCATATGACTTTAACCCCCCCCCCCCAAATAGAAATTAACTGTGGGTCAACCAGGGTCAGATTGGTCCGAGAAATCAGTTGGTTCTACCTGCTACTAGAAGTTACATGTACAGTGTTTTCATGTGTACAAATGTTTCAGTTATTAGGAATAAAACATTTAGCTCATTAGAAGCTTGTTTTACCTGATTTTTATCAATTATATCTGCTCATTATTTGTAGGCCAAAGAAATCGATGGAGGACATGTTGGAGGATGCACCAAAAGATGCCATAGACCTGTGTAGAAAGTTGTTACATTTTAACCCGGATAAACGTATCACGGCGGACGAGGCGTTGCGGCATCCATATGTCTCACGGTTCCACAATCCGAAAGAGGAGATTAGTTTAAATTATGATGTTTTGCCTCCTCTTGCTGATGACGTACAACTCACCGTGGATGAATATAGAACAAAGTTGTATGAGGTAAGCCAGCTAGCCTCAGTCATGGTGGTGGGAAGGGATGGAGTTTGTAGGACAATTCTGTATCTAACGTGCAAGAAATCTGTATGAAGTCATTGTGGTTGTGTATTGTTTTATTGTAACTTTCAAGTATCGAGGGGAGATTTATCTACCCTTCATCCCCACGTTCTCTATCTGCAGTGTCCAGAATCATGTGAATATCATAACATTCCACTCGTTGAATTTTGATGGAGTTGTCGCCGTTTGGTTATTTTGAACAGCACAATTTGTCTGGGCTTCATTCCTAAAACCTCTTAGTAGGATTTTCATGAGACTTTAGTGGAATTATCAGCATCAAGCCTGATTGTTACTAATGCCTTTGCATACTGCCTGGTTGTGAATAATGCTGTTGCATACTGCCTGGTTGTGAATAATGCCTTTCCATACTGCTTGGTTGTGAATAATGCCGTTGCATACTGCTTGGTTGTGAATAATGCCGTTGCTTACTGCCTGGTTGTGAATAATGCCTTTCTATACTGCCTGGTTGTGAATAATGCCGTTGCATACTGCCTGGTTGTGAATAATGCTGTTGCTTACTGCCTGGTTGTGAATAATGCCTTTCCATACTGCTTGGTTGTGAATAATGCCGTTGCATACTGCTTGGTTGTGAATAATGCTGTTGCATACTGCTTGGTTGTGAATAATGCTGTTACCTACTGCTTGGTTGTGAATAATGCCTTTACCTACTGCTTGGTTGTGAATAATGCCTTTACCTACTGCCTGGTTGTGAATAATGCCGTTGCTTACTGCTTGGTTATGAATAATGCTGTTGCATACTGCTTGGTTGTGAATAATGCCGTTGCATACTGCCTGGTTGTGAATAATGCCGTTGCTTACTGCTTGGTTTTGAATAATGCCTTTCCATACTGCTTGGTTATGAATAATGCCGTTGCTTGCTGCCTGGTTGTGAATAATGCCTTTCTATACTGCCTGGTTGTGAATAATGCCTTTCCATACTGCTTGGTTGTGAATAATGCTGTTGCATACTGCCTGGTTGTGAATAATGCTGTTGCTTACTGCTTGGTTATGAATAATGCCGTTGCTTACTGCTTGGTTATGAATAATGCTGTTGCATACTGCTTGGTTATGAATAATGCCGTTGCATACTGCCTGGTTGTGAATAATGCTGTTGCATACTGCTTGGTTGTGAATAATGCTGTTGCATACTGCCTAGTTGTGAATAATGCTGTTGCATACTGCTTGGTTATGAATAATGCGTTGCATACTGCTTGGTTTGAATAATGCCGTTGCATACTGCTGGTTGTGAATAATGCCGTTGCATACTGCCTGGTTGTGAATAATGCTGTTGCATACTGCCTGGTTGTGAATAATGCCTTTGCTTATTGCTTGGTTGTGAATAATGCCGTTGCTTACTGCTTGGTTATGAATAATGCCTTTCTATACTGCTTGGTTGTGAATAATGCTGTTGCTTACTGCCTGGTTGTGAATAATGCCTTTCTATACTGCCTGGTTGTGAATAATGCCGTTGCTTACTGCTTGGTTGTGAATAATGCCTTTCTATACTGCTTGGTTGTGAATAATGCTGTTGCTTACTGCCTGGTTGTGAATAATGCCTTTCTATACTGCCTGGGTGTGAATAATGCCGTTGCATACTGCTTGATTGTGAATAATGCCTCTGCTTACTGCCTGGTTGTGAATAATGCTGTTGCTTACTGCCTGGTTGTGAATAATGCTGTTGCTTACTGCCTGGTTGTGAATAATGCCGTTGCATACTGCTTGGTTTTGAATAATGCCTTTCTATACTGCTTGGTTGTGAATAATGCCTTTCCATACTGCCTGGTTGTGAATAATGCCTTTGCATACTGCTCGGTTGTGAATAATGCCTTTGCTTACCAGCTTGGTTGTGAATAATGACGTTGCTTACTGCTTGGTTGTGAATAATGCTGTTACATACTGCCTGGTTGTGAATAATGCCATTGCTTACTGCCTGGTTGTGAATAATGCCTTTCTATACTGCCTGGTTGTGAATAATGCCGTTGCATACTGCCTGGTTGTGAATAATGCTGTTGCATACTGCCTGGTTGTGAATAATGCTGTTGCATACTGCCTGGTTGTGAATAATGCCTTTCTATACTGCCTGGTTGTGAATAATGCCTTTCCATACTGCCTGGTTGTGAATAATGCCTTTGCATACTGCCTGGTTGTGAATAATGCCGTTGCTTACTGCCTGGTTGTGAATAATGCCGTTGCATACTGCCTTGTTGTGAATAATGCCGTTGCATACTGCCTGGTTGTGAATAATGCTGTTGCATACTGCTTGGTTGTGAATAATGCTGTTGCATACTGCCTGGTTGTGAATAATGCCGTTGCATACTGCCTGGTTGTGAATAATGCCGTTGCTTACTGCCTGGTTGTGAATAATGCCTTTACTTACTGCCTGGTTGTGAATAATGCTGTTGCATACTGCTTGGTTATGAATAATGCTGTTGCATACTGCTTGGTTGTGAATAATGCCGTTGCTTACTGCTTGGTTGTGAATAATGCCTTTCCATACTGCCTGGTTGTGAATAATGCCGTTGCTTACTGCTTGGTTGTGAATAATGCCTTTCCATACTGCCTGGTTGTGAATAATGCTGTTGCATACTGCTTGGTTATGAATAATGCCGTTGCATACTGCTTGGTTGTGAATAATGCTGTTGCTTACTGCTTGGTTGTGAATAATGCTGTTGCATACTGCTTGGTTGTGAATAATGCTGTTGCTTACTGCTTGGTTGTGAATAATGCTGTTGCATACTGCTTGGTTGTGAATAATGCTGTTGCTTACTGCTTGGTTGTGAATAATGCTGTTGCATACTGCCTGGTTGTGAATAATGCCGTTGCTTACTGCCTGGTTGTGAATAATGCCTTTCTATACTGCCTGGTTGTGAATAATGCCGTTGCATACTGCTTGGTTGTGAATAATGCCGTTGCATACTGCTTGGTTGTGAATAATGCCGTTGCATACTGCTTGGTTTTGAATAATGCCTTTCCATACTGCTTGGTTATGAATAATGCCGTTGCTTGCTGCCTGGTTGTGAATAATGCCTTTCTATACTGCCTGGTTGTGAATAATGCCTTTCCATACTGCTTGGTTGTGAATAATGCTGTTGCATACTGCCTGGTTGTGAATAATGCTGTTGCTTACTGCTTGGTTATGAATAATGCTGTTGCATACTGCTTGGTTATGAATAATGCCGTTGCTTACTGCTTGGTTATGAATAATGCTGTTGCATACTGCTTGGTTATGAATAATGCCATTGCATACTGCCTGGTTGTGAATAATGCTGTTGCATACTGCTTGGTTGTGAATAATGCTGTTGCATACTGCCTGGTTGTGAATAATGCTGTTGCATACTGCTTGGTTGTGAATAATGCCATTGCATACTGCCTGGTTGTGAATAATGCCGTTGCTTACTGCTTGGTTATGAATAATGCTGTTGCATACTGCTTGGTTATGAATAATGCCGTTGCATACTGCCTGGTTGTGAATAATGCCGTTGCATACTGCCTGGTTGTGAATAATGCTGTTGCATACTGCCTGGTTGTGAATAATGCTGTTGCATACTGCTTGGTTGTGAATAATGCCATTGCATACTGCCTGGTTGTGAATAATGCCGTTGCTTACTGCTTGGTTATGAATAATGCTGTTGCATACTGCTTGGTTATGAATAATGCCGTTGCATACTGCCTGGTTGTGAATAATGCCGTTGCATACTGCCTGGTTGTGAATAATGCTGTTGCATACTGCCTGGTTGTGAATAATGCCTTTGTTTACTGCTTGGTTGTGAATAATGCTGTTGCATACTGCTTGGTTGTGAATAATGCTGTTGCTTACTGCTTGGTTGTGAATAATGCTGTTGCATACTGCTTGGTTGTGAATAATGCCGTTGCTTACTGCCTGGTTGTGAATAATGCCTTTCTATACTGCCTGGTTGTGAATAATGCCGTTGCATACTGCTTGGTTGTGAATAATGCCGTTGCTTACTGCCTGGTTGTGAATAATGCTGTTGCATACTGCTTGGTTTTGAATAATGCCTTTCCATACTGCTTGGTTATGAATAATGCCGTTGCTTGCTGCCTGGTTGTGAATAATGCCTTTCTATACTGCCTGATTGTGAATAATGCCTTTCCATACTGCTTGGTTGTGAATAATGCTGTTGCATACTGCCTGGTTGTGAATAATGCCTTTGCTTACTGCTTGGTTGTGAATAATGCCTTTGCATACTGCTTGGTTGTGAATAATGCCGTTGCATACTGCTTGGTTGTGAATAATGCCTTTCCATACTGCTTGGTTGTGAATAATGCCGTTGCATTCTGCTTGGTTGTGAATAATGCCTTTGCTTACTGCTTGGTTGTGAATAATGCCTTTGCATACTGCTTGGTTGTGAATAATGCCGTTGCATACTGCCTGGTTGTGAATAATGCCTTTGCATACTGCTTGGTTGGGAATAATGCCGTTGCATACTGCCTAGTTGTGAATAACGATTGCGAAGCAAGTTTTAACAACTTATATTAATCACTCTCGTTGACGCGAATGAAAGCATATATGTGGTCATTTGTGTGGGAGGAAACCGGAGTACCCGGAGAAAACCCACCTGTCCGATCTAGCGACCACCGAATGCCTTTGCAATGTCTCAAAATTGCTACTCGTTGTCATCCGTAATATAGACAGCTTGAAATTTGCATTTTATATGTAGAAGAGGTTGTAGTGTAGAGATTCATGTAGAAGTTGGGAAAGAGAGAAAACGCTTATAATAAGCTCTTATAAAATGTTTGCATCATTCAGATGATAATGCAGAAGAAGGCAGACCGACGAAGAAAGCGTCAAGAGATCCGCAGTGCCCAGCATATAGCCCAGCAGGCCCGGGAGCCAACTCCCCCGGATTATGACTATGAGGAAGAGTTGCCTCCCGGTGAGCCCACCGGTCACTACAGGAGCCAACCACAACAGGTGCAGCAGCGGTATGCCAGACAGGATCCAGACACGCCACCACGGCCTCAGCATCAGTCGTCCTTCTCATCAGGACATGGTAAGATAACTCCTGTGACTCTAGTCGATGTTTTCCTAAGATGCTTTTCTCCACTCGCCTAGGTTAAGCCTCATGTCAGTGCGTATAGCAGTCAATATGGTTTTTGTGCACCCCTGAGCAATGTACTTACCCGACTACTAAGTATTTATTGAATCATGACGTATTAACAGACGGATCTGTAGTCCAGTGGTAACACGCTGGACTGGTAATCCAGGGATCGCAGGTTTGATCCCCCGTCTGACCAAAATAAAATTAAGTCTTTCAGATGGGACGTTAATCCGAGGTCTTGTGTCGGTGCTTTACACCGTGCACGTAAATGAACCAGCGGAGACTCTGGAATGTGTCTCTGTCTGTATCATTGCACTATCCTGCAAAAATCTAAAACGACTAATTTCTTCAGGAGGCGTCGCTCATATGGGCAACCGATAGCGACGATAAATAAACGTCAAACACACAGACACATATAAGCTTCCACTGCAAACAATATCATAGTTATCATACTAGTTTTACGGGTGCTTAAATGTATGTTAAAGTAAATAATTAAGCTTACATGCGTTATTCCTTCCCTACACTATGATTTAAGTGTGGACACGTAATGAACCTGATGTGTATATGTATACATTACAAGTGGACACGTAATGAACCTGATGTGTATATATGTATACATTACAAGTGGACACGTAATGAACCTGATGCGTATATATGTATACATTACAAGTGGACACGTAATGAACCTGATGCGTATATATGTATACATTACAAGTGGACACATAATGAACCTGATGCGTATATATGTATACATTACAAGTGGACACGTAATGAACCTGATGTGTATATATGTATACATTACAAGTGGACACGTAATGAACCTGATGCGTATATATGTATACATTACAAGTGGACACATAATGAACCTGATGCATATATATGTATACATTACAAGTGGACACGTAATGAACCTGATGCGTATATATGTATACATTACAAGTGGACAAGTAATGAACCTGATGCATATATATGTATACATTACAAGTGGACACGTAATGAACCTAATGTGTATATATGTATACATTACAAGTGGACACGTAATGAACCTGATGTGTATATATGTATACATTACAAGTGGACACGTAATGAACCTAATGTGTATATATGTATACATTACAAGTGGACACGTAATGAACCTGATGCGTATATATGTATACATTACAAGTGGACACGTAATGAACCTGATGCATATATATGTATACATTACAAGTGGACACGTAATGAACCTGATGCATATATATGTATACATTACAAGTGGACACAGAATGAACCTGATGCATATATATGTATACATTACAAGTGGACACGTAATGAACCTGATGCATATATATGTATACATTACAAGTGGACACGTAATGAACCTGATGCATATATATGTATACATTACAAGTGGACAAGTAATGAACCTAATGTGTATATATGTATACATTACAAGTGGACAAGTAATGAACCTGATGTGTATATATGTATACATTACAAGTGGACAAGTAATGAACCTGATGCATATATATGTATACATTACAAGTGGACAAGTAATGAACCTGATGTGTATATATGTATACATTACAAGTGGACACGTAATGAACCTGATGCATATATATGTATACATTACAAGTGGACACGTAATGAACCTGATGCATATATATGTATACATTACAAGTGGATATGTAATGAACCTGATGTGTATAGTGTTTGTTTATTATAGTGTCACCCCTATTTAAAGGGCCAGTCATTTCTGACTTATGAGACACCTCTTTGTGAACATCAGTACTTCCCGAATCCTATGCTTGGATGCCAGGCTGGTAGACAATCGATAACCATTATTTAACTAGCTGGCGGCTCACCAACCGGCCATATCAGAATGAACCCCATGACAAGGTTCGAACCATTGACCTGCCGCTCCGTAGATGGATGCCGTAACCACTAGGCCACGGAGACGGTGTGTACATTCCAACTGCATGCATGGAGCAGTACAGAGAACATATACATGAATTGCCTAGATCAACAAGAACCTGAATTGTATTGGAACTCTGTAAAACCTCACTAAAACCCAACAAACCTAACTGTGTTTCAGCTGTAGCATTTGGTAGATCAACCAAAGATCAGCAGCCACCCCCATCAGCACCAGTCACCAAACAGAGAACGTACGCAAGGCAGAAAACCAATGAAAATATGGGGGTATGTATCATGGTAACACAATTATCTAAACATTTTATGGCATTGCTGTGCTTTAATGGGCATTTTTTTACTATTGTCACTATCATTAATGTTGGTAGTTATAATTAATGTACTGCTTGCCTGTGTATATAGTGCTATACCCTACTGAAGAATGGGTCACGGTTACACTCAAACCACTTTTAGCTTTCTTTTCTTCTCAGTTTCAGAACTGCTTAAAGCTGGCATACACATCATTTAGCAATAATTAGCAAAAAAAATACTAACTTTTTTAAAGACATGCACCTGTTCTTCTACAGATATAATGCTGGTTACTGTACTAATTTCTACACACAATTCTGTAAACGACCTTTTATGATTGCTCCTCGAGACTATTGCAAAGGATTTTCTTGAGACAGTAGCAAGGGTTTCCAGAACATTTTGCAATCATTAATTGTCTTTACACATGTATACACATATCAGGGCCTCCCTTGCAATTCTTTCACCATTGTTTTTCCCATTAAAACCATCTTTTTGAGCCAAATTTTGAAGCTTCAGTTGATGAAAGTTGTTTCCAATTTAAAAATTCTTGCGCTATTTTGCTGAATTAATCTCAATGGGCGAAGGGCAAAAGAGGCCCTTATTACAGAAATTGTAATACATTGGACAATTCTATTTCTGCTAAAACATTCACTTCAATTATTGTTTTAAAAAATCTCGGATTAAATTAAGAGTATTTTTATTACTGTAAGGTAATTTTCATTGCTTATATCTTTAAATGTCATTCGGCGTTAATTTGTTTTTTGTTCTTCAATGTTCTTCATACTATAACAGTGAAACCAGTTTGGAAGTTCAAATTTACGTGATTAAACACATTTTATTATGTTATATATTATATGAATAATTTAATGAAATGGGCCGCCGTAGCCGAATGGTTAACATTGTGTGGAAGTTCTGATGCTGGCTTTGTGTTTGTACCGGTTTGTTGACGTGGTCCCCCAAGGTCATACACCACCGACTACAGCTGGAATGTCGCTTTAGCTTTTTCATTTTGGTGCATCTTTATATCCAAAAAGCAACCGAACAAAAACCAATCTGCAAAATCAGCTGCAATAGAATACCTATCTATACATGTTTCACTGTGTGTGCACTCTACATATTGTCTAATGTACTTGTACTTGTCTCTCACCACACAGAGAGTGTCCACTCTGCTGAACCGCCTCGTCTCTCACCACACAGAGAGTGTCCACTCTGCTGAACCGCCTCGTCTCTCACCACACAGAGAGTGTCCACTCTGCTGAACCGCCTCGTCTCTCACCACACAGAGAGTGTCCACTCTGCTGAACCGACTTGTCTCTCACCACACAGAGAGTGTCCACTCTGCTGAACCGACTTGTCTCTCACCACACAGAGAGTGTCCACTCTGCTGAACCGACTTGTCTCTCATCACACATAGAGTATCCACTCTGCTGAACCGCGAGTTCACTGTGTGTGCACTCTACATATTGTCTAATGTACTTGTCTCTCACCACACAGAGAGTGTCCACTCTGCTGAACCGAGAGTTCACTGTGTGTGCACTCTACATATTATCTAATGTACTTGTCTCTCACCACACATAGTGTCCACTCTGCTGAACCGTGAGTTCACTGTGTGTGCACTCTACATATTGTCTAATGTACTTGTCTCTCACCACACAGAGAGTGTCCACTCTGCTGAACCGAGAGTTCACTGTGTGTGCACTCTACATATTGTCTAATGTACTTGTCTCTCACCACACAGAGAGTGTCCACTCTGCTGAACCGAGAGCGCATAAGCTATCTGCTTAAGACTAGTCCAAACATTTTGTCATATAACCGCATGTACCAGGTGAGTGTGCTTTGCTCCCAGGGGTTTTCTATTGTCCAGAGTTCTTCTAAAATAAAGTTCAGTTGGACCCGTCTTTTCTGTACAATTTGATATAAGAATAGTAAGGCCTACTATGAATTGCAATTTGCATGCTTAAGTCAGGCATGTATGTTGAATAGTTCACATTTTATGTCACATAAAAAGGTGACACGTACGATACATTTGTACTTTTCCCAACAACCTGGTATGTCAAACGTACCATTTAGTAAGTGGCAGGGCTCATTCTAGGTCAGAATTGCGAACGCGTCCTTAAATGGAGTTATTTAATAAATTTCAACTAAATATGGTCAAAATGCACAATATGACCATTTAATAGAACATTTGAATAGAAGGAGTGCTTTATAATGGGCCAGTTTATCTTGCTGGACGAAGTTTTAAAAACAAATTGGAAAAACAATTTATAGGGAGAAGTTGGGCCCCCGGAGGGCGATGTCAGGGTCCCTAGGGTGACTATTTAGCCCACATCGCCCTCTAGAATGAGCCCTGATGGATACATCTTATTCAAATTGGCAGATGATGGATCATTATGTACTGATTGATCTTGATCTGTCAATGAGCTGTGGATTTGTTGGTTTCTAACTTCCAATTTCTAACGCAGTTTGGCATGTTGTTTGTCTTTCATAAAATACATGTGTCTCTGTGAAAGAAAATCCCTGTCGGTGCACCGCTTAATTTGCTGTCCATGCTAGGCTTTGTAATCATTTTAATCAACTAGAATTAATCGGACTACATGTAGTTATGTATTATTGATTTGTCATATATTTCCTGTCGTAGGTCGATCTCGGCCATAAGTCGAAGATAACATTGGCTTCAATATGCTGATTTTAAGTTGGATCCTTCCATAAATTGTGGACAATGATATTTTCTCTCATTTTTGAATGAAACAACTCAAATTCAGATATATCTAGTCAACTTTTATCCAATTACAAATCATAAACTGGGTTCAATTTCAGATATCTAGTCGACTTTTATCCAATTACAAATCATAAACTGGATTCAATTTCAGATATCTAGTCGACTTTTATCCAATTACAATTCATTAAACAAATTTACTGATGCACAACAATAATATATGAAGTTTGTATATCAGCTTTTTCTATGGTTTATAATGTAAATAAATATCTACACTAAAACAACATAAAAAGTTTCAACAAATAAAAAAAATTCTTTCTTTTATCAAATTTTTATTTGCCTGTTTCTCGGCTGTTTGACAGCCGTTTCCTCGGAAAATTAATCATGTGAAGTCCATTATTCAAATGGTCATAACTTTGGACTGGAACAAGCTACATGAATGATACTGATATCACTAGAAAGCTTATACGTATACCTATATGATGGTATAGGTAACTCATTATTTATTTTTTATATATTACATTCATCACATTTCGGGATGATAAAACTGTTTATTTATGCCCCGGAATATACTGTAGATATAACCCCATTCTTGTAGGCCATTAGCAGCTCACGCTTGTACTCAGTGAAAATGCATGCCAGTACATATTCAAAATAATTTCGTATTTTATAAGTTGTATACATGTACAAACCTGTCTTAAGCAGTCAGCCAAGGGAGTCAGAGAAAATGGCTGATTAGCACAGGTGGCAGTTTAATAGAGGTCAAATATATAATAAAACAACCAATTGGGAAACTGGCTGCTTAATACAGGTTGGCTGCTTAATGGAGGTGACCACTAACACAGGTTTGACTGTATATATAGAAAATATTAGCTTACTGTCTTACAAATTTAAATTGATATGCCGAGTTGGATAAGATGTGCCAGGCAATGGTTCTACTGAGCATTGTGTATTTGTTACAAAGTCTAATGTATTTAAATTTATGTAAGCTGTTCTATCTATCCTATCTTCTGATCAAAAGAGAAGTTCATGGACCGAAAGGTTATAAAACTTTTTCTCAGATCTCAAACTCGAGCTCAAGAAATTTGATTGGTTATTTGCTCTTGGCTCAACCAATCAGAAGCTCAAGACTGAGTTTGAGATTGGAGAAAAGTTTTATAACCTCCAGGCCAAATTACGAGATACCAATGTACTTCTGACCTAAACTTTAAAGCAGCATTACATCGTAATAAAGGATGTTTTGGGTAAGTTAAAAATACTAATGTGTGTGTGTTTACAAAAATCAAAATAGTCGCCCAGAAACGATAAAATACCAATAAATTTAAACTGTCGTATACGCGAATTTGTTTATCAACACACGAAATGTAAACACGCACAGCGCGCATGCGTGAAACAACAGAGGATTTAGAAAACAACGTATATATTTTGAACATGAAAGACTATCTATCTTCCTCTAATGTCGAACCCCTCGTGGGGATGTAGAAATGTCCCTAAAAGACTTAGCTAACAGGGGTATCTTCTTCTTGTCGTTCGCGAATCACATGGACAAGCCGGCAGCAAACACGAAATGGGCCGTCCTCCTCAGATCCTACAGGGGTATGAATCAACATATCAAGTAATTTAATTTTTAAAAAAAAGACAACTTGGGACAATGCATTCCGAATGCAAACAAGTGCATGACCGATCGACTCGGAAAGTCCTACTTTCGGTTTCGAGTTTGTTTTATCGCAAAAAAACACTTTACCAAATGAACATAAGCATACAAAGTATAATGTTTGAATGTGTAGCAGCATTGCTACTCATACGTAAAATTTAATTTTTCAAATATCTTTTATTTCATACGATGTAATGCTGCTTTAAGTTTATTATACTATTAGTGAATATATATGACTTGACAGGTTTCTTTGTTTGTGATTAATACAGTTAAAGCTAGATTATTAAATATACTTTTTGACCAATATTTTGCACAAAGGTACGCTAAAAATGCATTTGGCCTCTGGGTTGTACATATACAACTACATTAAGTAAGACGTAGAAGATGTTTGTGTTTATTAGTGTAATATAGTATTTTATTTCGTCGAGTTATCCTGAAATTTGTATTTCCATGAGTGGCGTTAGCCATGTGGCCGAGGTTATAACACTTTTCTCAGAACTCAAGCTTAAATGATTTAATTGGTTGATTCTGAGTTTTACTGCCAGCTGAACCAATCAGAAGCTTGAGACTGAGTTTGAGATAGGAGAAAAGCTCTATAACCTTGAGGCATGAGTGGAAATACATATTTCGGCACAAGATTTTCGCTAATATAATAGTTATCAAATTTAATTGATTTTAGCTGGGAGCCTCATTTCTCTACAATACACAACTGCACAACCACTTATAGTAATTTTCTACAATATAATAAAGCGGTTAGATTTTTTTAAAGCTTCTTTTGTTATTGTATTACAAATAATTTGGATGTAAGTTTAGCACGAAAAAGGCATTATAATTTTTGTGTGTGACAATGTGTTCCTGAGTTGCTGAGCATTTTCCACCGTTAACCCTTTGCATGCTGTGTGTGTTTTTACGTTTATTTATCGTCGCTACCGGTTGCCCATATGAGCGACGCCTCCTGAAGAGATTAGTCATTTTAGATTTTGGAGGATAATGCATGATACAGAGAGAGACCCATTCCAGAGTCTCCTCTGGTTCTTTTATGTGCACAGTGTAAAGCACCGACACAAGACCTCGGTTTAACGTCCCATCTGAAAGACTGTTAATTTTATTAGGGTCAGACAGGGGATCGAACCAGCGATCCCTGGATTACCAGTCCAGCGTGTTACTACTGGACTACAGATCCGTCTGTGGCGGTTACCTGTATATTGTATTTGTGTTTTAATGTGATTTGCTGTGGTTGGTTTCAGACCAAAACTAGAGCTATGTAATTAACAGTTGTCAGAAACAAACTACTGTCTATGTCCGTACACATTGCTTGCAATAGAACAACTTAACTTCGCAAAAAGCCAAATAATGTATGTTTTCACGTATGCATAGCATTGCTACTATATATTCTTCCGGAATTATGTGAATAATTAACTGTTAATCAGTAAACAGTGGGTGTAATCGCGTGACATGTTTATATGTTTGTTACTTCAGAATACTTAAGAAAATAATTATGTGAGATATAACGGTAACTGTGCACGAAAACTGGTAACTGTGCACGAAAACTCGGTAAATGTGCACGGAAACTCAGTATAATGTGCACGGAAACTCGGTAACTGTGCACGAAAACTCGGTAAATGTGCATGGAAACTTGGTAACTGTGCACGGAAACTCGGTAACTGTGCACGAAAACTCGGTAAATGTGCACGAAAAACTCGGTAAATGTGCACGAAAACTCATTGTCATCATTGATAGCGAATATTATTCATGATACACATGCTGAAGCATTATTTAAGAAATTTTCATATATGACCAGGCTCCGGGGTTATAAAACTTTTCAGATCTAAACTCGAGCTCTTTCTGGGAGAATGAAAAAGCGTGCAATTTGATAAAATGGTGTTATTTGATAAATGTCAAGAAAATATGGTTAAAATGCACAGTATGACCAATAAATACAACATTTGAATAGAAGGAGTGCTTTATAATGGGCCAAATGTACTGGACAACATTTTGAGAAGTGGTGCCCCCGGGGGGTGATGTCAGGGTCCCTAGGGCGACTATTTCGCTCACATCGCCCTCTAGAATGAGACCTGATGATTATTGTCTATTAGTTGAAATACACAGTGTCTGTTGCAATTATTTGGAAAAAAAGTTATACAAAATGGAAAATCAAATTACTATCTAGATATGTCTCTTTCTAGATTTATGTCGCTTTAAACAGAATGTTTGTGGTTTATAGGAGATGTACCCACCAGGGTCAAGAGGCCGTCAAGCATCGGCACCAGCAGGTACTAGGGGCCCGGGACGTCCTATATCTGGGGCCTACGGACATCCGAACAACCCTACCATCACCAGGGACGAGAAGAGTGGGGGAATGATGGTTAACAGTACTAGAATGGTATGTGTTGCTGACAGTTTAACAGTAACTGTTGACAGTTTAACAGTACTAGAATGGTATGTGTTGTTGACAGTTTAACAGTAAATGTTGACAGTTTAACAGTACTAAAATTGTATGTGTTGTTGACAGCTTAACAGTAACTGTTGACAGTTTAACAGTACTAGAATGGTATGTGTTGTTGACAGTTTAACAGTAAATGTTGACAGTTTAACAGTACTAGAATGGTATGTGTTGCTGACAGTTTAACAGTAACTGTTGACAGTTTAACAGTACTAGAATGGTATGTGTTGTTGACAGTTTAACAGTAACTGTTGACAGTTTAACAGTACTAGAATGGTATGTGTTGTTGACAGTTTAACAGTAAATGTTGACAGTTTAACAGTACTAGAATGGTATGTGTTGTTGACAGTTTAACAGTAACTGTTGACAGTTTAACAGTACTAGAATGGTATGTGTTGTTGACAGTTTAACAGTAACTGTTGACAGTTTAACGGTACTAGAATGGTATGTGTTGTTGACAGTTTAGTACTATGTCCGGTATGGTATTGGATTGTAATGTTACATTGAGTCGTGAACAAATGTTTGGTTTCTGTGTTAGTTTAAACAGTATTTTGTAATAATTTTCATACACAATATGTAATGTACACGAACAGATGTTGCATTTGAAAACAAGTTTTGGGGGGAAAAACCTATAAAATAAACGTAAATTCCTCTCCAAATTTGGTAGCAAGTTTCCATGTTTTGCCCTCGTATGTGCTAAGTAAATTCTAGCATATATATGTATATATATGTGTATGTATATACATAGTAAAAGAGTCTAATATTGATTACGGTTAATTGCATCTCGTATAATTATCATATGTTTTATGTATAATTATGTACTTGTATGTGAATAAAAGGTGGCTTTGTCCTCAAGAGAATAAAAAAAGCTAACTATCCACATATAAGGTGGCCGATTTGAAGTTTGATTCAGTGTATGCAAAATGAATGAACAATATACTGAGGGCAACATTTTAATTGGAGAGTAGGTCTTGAGTATTCTATAAATGAATGAACAATATACTGAGGGCAACATTTTAATTGGAGAGTAGATCTTGAGTATTCTATAAATAAATGAACAATATACTGAGGGCAACATTTTAATTGGAGAGTAGATCTTGAGTATTCTATAAATAAATGAACAATATACTGAGGGCAACATTTTAATTGGAGAGTAGATCTTGAGTATTCTATAAATAAATGAACAATATACTGAGGGCAACATTTTAATTGGAGAGTAGATCTTGAGTATTCTATAAATAAATGAACAATATACTGAGGGCAACATTTTAATTGGAGAGTAGATCTTCAGTATTCTATAAATAAATGAACAATATACTGAGGGCAACATTTTAATTGGAGAGTAGATCTTCAGTATTCTATAAATAAATGAACAATATACTGAGGGCAACATTTTAATTGGAGAGTAGATCTTGAGTATTCTATAAATAAATGAACAATCTACTGAGGGCAACATTTTAATTGGAGAGTAGATCTTCAGTATTCTATAAATAAATGAACAATATACTGAGGGCAACATTTTAATTGGAGAGTAGATCTTGAGTATTCTATAAATGAATGAACAATATACTGAGGGCAACATTTTAATTGGAGAGTAGATCTTGAGTAGTCTATAAATAAATGAACAATATACTGAGGGCAACATTTTAATTGGAGAGTAGATCTTGAGTATTCTATAAATGAATGAACAATATACTGAGGGCAACATTTTAATTGGAAAGTAGATCTTGAGTATTCTATAAATAAATGAACAATATACTGAGGGCAACATTTTAATTGGAAAGTAGATCTTGAGTATTCTATAAATGAATGAACAATATACTGAGGGCAACATTTTAATTGGAAAGTAGATCTTGAGTATTCTATAAATGAATGAACAATATACTGAGGGCAACATTTTAATTGGAGAGTAGATCTTCAGTATTCTATAAATAAATGAACAATATACTGAGGGCAACATTTTAATTGGAGAGTAGATCTTGAGTATTCTATAAATAAATGAACAATATACTGAGGGCAACATTTTAATTGGAGAGTAGATCTTGAGTAGTCTATAAATAAATGAACAATATAGTGATATACTGAGGGCAACATTTTAATTGGAGAGTAGATCTTGAGTATTCTATAAATAAATGAACAATATACTGAGGGCAACATTTTAATTGGAGAGTAGTTCTTGAGTATTCTATAAATAAATGAACAATATACTGAGGGCAACATTTTAATCGGAGAGTAGATCTTGAGTATTCTATAAATAAATGAACAATATACTGAGGGCAACATTTTAATCGGAGAGTAGATCTTGAGTATTCTATAAATAAATGAACAATATACTGAGGGCAACATTTTAATCGGAGAGTAGATCTTGAGTAGTCTATAAATAAATCAAATAAGTCTATAAAATCAACAACAAAAAATGAGCAAAAACGACACCAGCATTGTGAAAGGTCATTTACAATGGACCTGTTGTGACACAGATACCAAACATTTTTAAAAGTAGATTCAAAAGATACCGGTAATTATTATAGGAGATGATTTTCAACTGTTCAAACTTTCCTATTTTCTAGTGAAGCATGGGTGTAACAAAAGACAAATGAAAGTTGTAGATGTTAGTTCATTATGTTGATAAGGTGTTGAAGTGTCTTAACCATTTCCTTCATAGAGATTTACTATTATATCTCCATACAAACCACAGCCAATTAGCTATATAAGTACAATGTAGTCGCCATATTTTATAATCCCACCCCATAGATATTACTGGGACTACATAGAGATTTAAGTTAATATACTATTATATCTTCATACAAACGACAGTCAATTAGCTATATAAGTACAATGTAGTCGCCATATTTTATAATCCCACCCCATAGATATTACTGGGACTACATAGAGATTTAAGTTAATATACTATTATATCTCCATACAAACGACAGCCATTTAGCTATCGTGCAGTGGATAAGTACAATGTAGTCGCCATATCTATCCCACCTCCATAGATATTACTGGGACTACCTGAGATTCTGGCCTTTTTTATGAACGTTGGTTTGGCTACTACATTGTCAATGTATGTCGTATTGGTAATGACGTCAAGAGGTGCTTCTATGAGGGAAAGTTCTAATCTCTATCAGTCTACTGCTGTTAAATTATATGTAAAATGTTCATTTCTTGATTACATGTACAAATACTGAAATATATAATGTTTAAACTATGAAGGAAAGGGTTAAGATTATGACGCCATCGTATTATTATTTTGCATGTGTGGAAATAATATTGTATTTTTAGTCATGTTTTTAAGAAACAGGGCACTTTTCAGTTGATTATTTTATACCTCTGTTATTCACTTATCTGTTTATTTTTAGCTCACTGGGGCTAGGCTTAGGGAGATGCATTAATATAGGTGGGTCATCCAGTGTTTGTCTGCCCTTGCATATCACCTCAATCTATCTGATTCGAATTTTTTATCTCAAGCATCCTGGTAATGAATTGATGTCAATCTGTCGAAATACCTAGTCACATGATCAAATAAAATGCAGGGCCTCAGCGGCCGATTGGTTATTGTCACTGACATCAAATCAATTGCCCATCACACCGCTGTAGGTCCCACCTATTTGCGGATGGTTAGTGGTTCTATATGAGTACCTGCTCTGGTATTACTCGTCCTCTCCTGAAGATATTAGTCATTTTAGATTTTTGGAGGATAGTGCAATGATACAGACATAGACCCATTCCAGAGTCTCCTCTGGTTCTTTTACGTGCACGGTGTAAAGCACCGAAACGAGACCTCGGTTTAAAGTCCCCTCTGAAAGACTGTTAATTTTATTAGGGTCAGACGGGGGGGATCGAACCTGCAATCCCTGGATTACCAGTCCAGCGTGTTAAGAACTGTTTCAGATCTATGGTGAAGTGATTGGCTTACAATCCTCACCGACACATCTGTCTATCGGTATATTGCCTCTATTGATTGTGGGGTCATGGATACACAAACCTTGCATTGTAGAACCATTCCATTAAATATGTAATGAAATGTTAGCCATACAATCTCCAAATGGTTACAGTCATTCAACTTCAAGTCACTTCCCCCCCACACCATAGCCTGCGCTCCAATCTGTCGAGTTTTCACTTTTTAACTTCTGGCAAAATGACATTTGCTATTATCAGAAACTCAATAATGGCCCAATTAATAGTCGATTAACCTGCGATCCCTGGATTACCATTCCAGCTTTTACCACTGGGCTACAGATCCGTCTGTCAATTAATGATCTTGGTGTTAAAATATATTTATTTGACTGACCAGGCAAAATATATCGACGCCTGTTCCCAGGCTAGCCACACCGCTGTAGGTTAGAATCCCACTTGGGGGTGTCGAATTCATTCATGTGAAGAAGCTATCCGGCTGTATTGCGGTAGGTCAGTGGTTCTACTCGGTTGCCCATCCGTGCCTACAATACTATTTGGAGGGGCACCCCGGGTCTTCCTCCACATTAGAGAGTTGTATGACCTAAGCTGTTGTGCGATGCTACTATTAACACCGAAAACAAATAATTTAACTTGTTTCATTAACCAACAATTCGATCAATATAATTTGATATCAGCTGCCTGCTCTCAACAAAAAAAATCCCCATTCAATCTTAAGAAAACATGTGAAGGATCAAACCTAACTGGGTGAGTGACCTAACTGTGCCTCTTTGTGTGATTTACATTTATTTATCATCACTACCGGTTGCCCATATGAGTGACACTTCCTGAACTGAAGAGATTAGTCATTTTAGATTAGGAGGATAGTGCAATGATACACAGAGAGAGACCCATTTCAGAGTCTCCTCTGGTTCTTTTACATGCACGGTGTACAGCACCGACACGAGACCGGTTTATCGTCCCATCTGAAAGACTTAATTTTATTATGGTCAGATGGGGGATCAAACCTGCAAATTTGATTAGGGTCAGACGGGGGATCAAACCTGCTAATTTTATTACGGTCAGACGGGGGATCAAACCTGCGAATTTTATTAGGGTCAGACGGGGGATTGAACCTGCGATCCCTTGATTACCACCAGTCCAGCGTGTTACCACTGGACTACAGATCCATCTGTCAAAACTATGCCTCAGTGCATGCACACCTACATAACCTCGAAACACAAACAATCAAACTACTAGGGAACCATTGGGTATCTTCAGTCTTTATAGGAACATTTAACGGTGTTAGTATATGCCGCTTATTGTATCTTGGGAGAAGTGGGTTAACCCTTTCAACACCACAGGCCTCTCAATAGGCTTACAAAAAGTGTAGATCCAGATGAGCCGGCTGAGCCGTCTCATCAGGATCTGCACTTTTTGCCAGTAATATTACTAATTTTACACAAAAATTACCCATTTTGATAAATGAACTGGTCCAAATGTAATTTTCTGTTTAATTAAATGGTCTGAAAATATCATGAATCAGTCCATGTCAGATACTTGGGGTTGAATGGGTTAAAGGGGAAAATCAGAGGAGCTTGTATTGAAGTCATTTTTTTTTAAAAATGAGGTTTGTTCATGTTTTTCGCCATCACGCAACCTGATTTAACGTGTGTATAGTGTATCATACCCTAGTCTGCATGTTGTGCATGACTTAACAAATGTTGTATTATATGTTATACCCATAGATGAGTCATAGATGGGTGCATATGAATGCGGGGGAGCCCCTGCCCCCTATCAGCGCTTATAATGTAAGTTATATTTCACCAACATGACTTAAATTGAATTCTCCTTCTGTCACTTTTGCTTTGTCAGACGTATATATTGTTAGTTGCGAGGACAATCCGTATATTGTGTATCTGGAGTGATGCTAGCAGTTTCTCTCTTTTTTCCAATTTACAAAAAGAAGCGTTTTTATGTATAGACTAAATTCATGTCATTGTTCAGAATAGTCTAGTGTCGTGTTTAACACATTCAACACCAAGTAATTGACATGGACTGGTCCATGATATTTTTAGACCAATAAATTAATAACAAAATTACATTTGGATCAGTTCATTTATCAAAATGGGTAAAAAAAATTCTAAAAATAGTTATATTACTTGAAAAAAGTGCAGATCCTGATGAGACGGCTCGTCACGAGCCGGCTCATCTGGATCTACACTTTTTTGTAAGCCAATTTAGAGGTATGTGGTGTTGAAAGGGTTAATCATGTCAGAATTTGCTGTCAATGAATTTCCGTTACGTCTCGAATAATAATTTTTTTATTAGATTTTTATCAAGTTTCAAATTTCAAAATTGGCATAATCAGCAACTATATTGCCTTTGGCCATTTACAATGATAGAAATATGGCAAAGACATCACAAAACATGTTACATATATACATATATAAACAAATACAATACATTTAAGTAGCAGTAGTAATTGACAGGGTATTACTACGTAATGACATAGCTTCTTTGATGTACTTGCAACCATTTATCAAATATCTTTTATTTTTGCATGACATGATAGATATAAATTTATTTATTGATGGGCATGCTATGTAGCCCAAATATTTCAATCTTATATCTCTGTATTTTTCACAACATAATATATAATGGTATTCTGATTCAATTACATTTTCATTGCATAATCTATTGTTTATCGATGAAGCTATAATATACCAGGTATTTTATTTATTTAACTTCATTAGTTTAAACAATATCTATTTCTTTGAATAAACATAGGCAAGTATAAATAATAGATAAATTAGTTTATACTAATTTATTTTAGCTCGATTGCGAAACAAGTTCTTACAACTTATATTAATCACTCTCGATACCTCATTCCTGATGGAATCCATCGCCACGAGGGAGAGAGAAGAGGCATGTGGAATTTAAATGCCTTGCCTAAGGGCACAATCATAACGGCTCCAGCGTGGCTCAAACCCCGGGCCTTTCGCACCTGAAGCGAATGCGCTATCACGACTTCCACAAAATAGATAGATAGATAAATGTTAAACGTCTCATTTTTGTACACGCATACACAACATATTGAAAGAGTAATATTAAAACAATGTACAACACCACTCGTTTTTCAGTTATAAGAGGCAATCTAAGATATAATATAGCAGCATCTTAAAACTTACTTTCAATTCAATGATTTATAAAACAGTAAAACTATACATCACATATGTACATACATGTAGAATATTAACTGTTTATCTTTGAAAAGTATGGACATTCTGTGTTGACATTTTTGGGTTGCTCGTCTATGACTTTAAATTTAGTAAATCAAAGCGAAACATTTGAGTAATGAATTAATACATATGGTACAAGAATTAAGATCCTTACAATTTTGTGTCCCGTTACGTCTTAACCCTTTCAACACCACAGGCCTCTAAATAGGCTTATGAAAAGTGTAGATCCAGATGAGCCGGCTCGTGACGAGCCGTCTCATCAGGATCTGCACTTTTTTGCCAGTAATAATTATTACTATTTTTAGATAAAATTACCCATTTTGATAAATGAACTGGTCCAAAGGTAATTTTCTTATTAATTTATTGGTCTGAAAATATCACGCACCAGTCCATGTCAGTTACTTGGGGTTGAATGGGTTAAATAACATCCATGAATAAAGTTTAAACTATTTATTTTCCAACGATTGCGAAGCAAGTTTAACAACTTATATTAATCACTCTCGTTGGCGCGGATGGAATATGAAAGCGTAAATGTGGTCATTCGTGTGGGAGGAAACCGGAGTACACGGAAATAAAAACCTGTTCGAACTTGCGACCACCGTACCATCTCACATACTTCCCGGTCCAAGGATCAAACCCGGATTGCGTTGGTGAGAAGTGAGCGCGCCAACCACTGCACTAAGCATGAATACTAGTTAAAATGACTGCTTGTGTCTCTGTTAAATCCCCATAGCCATGCAGTTGAAATTAAATGTAAATGATCTGTAACTTTTGTTGGAGTAACATTTTATTCTGCCCCTATCAGGCATTATAATTTATATTCCAAACTGAAGAATATGAAAACATACAAAATAAGTCTTAAATTAAACCTTTAACTTGTGGACACGAAACCGTTTGGGACGTAACAAAAATTCCCTAACGGCGAATTCTCAGATATAAACAGAACCGTGTCTAATAATTGTTTATAAAAGAGTTTTATTATTTTTGAAAGATTTAATTTTGTGCACTTGTATAAGCATCTGGGCTGAATAAAAATGCACTAAGATAAATACTAAGATAAATACATATGTAGTTTTAGACATATATCAGTTATAGACATATATAAAGGGGCAATTAAAACTGCATATTGCAGAACTAACAATACATTGTAGGTGACATCCCAGAAACTAATCACACCCAACTAAGTCTAACTATTCAGTGTCTTGTTTTTATAACTGAGTGCGTCTGTCATCTCTACATGTAAATCTCCGTTTATGGTGCTCGTTTGTATCAGTTCAGACAGTATCAGGGCTTATCCTAGGGGGGCGAAATGGACGAAATAGTCGACCTAGAGACTGTGACTTTTCGCTCGATTGGGGTCTGACCGACTTCTCCCTAAAAATGGGTTTTTTTAAGACAATTTTCATGCAAAATTTTGTCCAATAATCTACACTCAGGCCATAAAACACTCCTTCTATTTTAATGTTGTATTTAATGGTCACATTGTGTATTTTGTAAAATTTATTGAATACAGTCAAACCTGTCTTAAGCAGCCAGCCAATGGACTCACAGAATGTGTCTGCTTAGCACAGGTGGCTGCTTAATAGAGGTCAAATATATAACAAAGTAACATATTGGGAATCTGCAAACTGGTTGGCTGCTTAATAGAGGTGATCACTAACCTGTGTTTGACTGTACTACCATTTAAGGGCACACGTGTGTAGTTTTTCACTTCACCCGAAATTTCTAACCTAGGATGAGCGCTGTGTTTATCTCTTTGTACATGCCATATTTAAGTAAAACTGAGTAATAAATGTTTTCTGGGAAATTATTATTTTCAAATGATCTCATTACCGTGTATACATATAATTATATTTCTTGGACAAAATCGTGAACACCTTGGTGCAACTTGAAGAATATGTGTGTGTTTTACGTTTATTTATCGTCACTACCGGTTGCCCATATGAGCGACGCCTCCTGAAGAGATTAGTTATTTTAGATTTTGGAGGATAGTGCAATGATACAGACAAAGACCAATTCCAGAGTCTCCTCTGCTTCTTTTACGTGCACGGTGTAAAGCACTGACACGAGACCTCGGTTTAAAGTCCCATCTGAAAGACTGTTAATTTTATTAGTGTCAGGCGGGGGATCGAACCTGCGATCCCTGGATTACCAGTCCAGCGTGTTAAGAACTGTTTCCGATCTATGGTGAAGTGATTGGCCTACAATCCTCGCCGCCATATCTCTCTATCGGTATATTGCCTCTAATGATTGTGGGGTCACGAGACCTCGGTTTAAAGTCCCACCTGACTAATAAGAAGAATAAGTTTAGTTTTCCACATGTAGAGAGAAAAGGGGATTTTCAATGTTGGGGCAAGATAGACACACTCTGTTGCGGATAAATGCTGTACACGTGTGGCACCAGTAGCACAGATATTAATATTAATTGTCATCTTGTTGTTGTTGTGTATGCAAACAGTAACATTTATTTATTTTTGCTTCCCTTTTGAAGAGTCTGTAGTAACAATCTAGGTTCAGGTACATGTAGTCCTGTATATATGCATGTAACCGGAGCTTTTCCAAGAAAATACAGGGCTCATTCTAGAGGGCAACATGGGCAAAGTAGTCGCCCTAGGAACCATGAGTTCGCCCTCTGAGGGCCTAAATAAAAAAAATTTATAATGTTTTTTTTTTACAATTTTCAGGCAAAATATTGTCCAGTAAGATACACTGGTCAATTATAAAGCACTCCCTCTATTCAAATATTGTATTCAACGGTCATATTGTGTATTTTAACCCTATTATTTTGAAATTTATTAAATAATACCATTAGATGACGCACTCTCGCACTCTCGCACTTTCTCATTTTTCCCAAAGATTTGCGTCTAGCTTGAGCCCTGCAATATCCGGTGACAATTTTCCACTGATGTAGGGTTTAAAACTTAAAATGCATTTAAACTATTTGATATAAAATACAGACAAATACTTAAAAGAAGTGACTTCATATACCGTATGTCTTATGATTTGATAAAAAAAAGATTAGATAGTTGCATAATAGCGCGCTCGCTTCTCACCAATGCAACCCGGGTTCGATCCTCGGACCGGGAAGTATGTGAGATGGTACGGTGGTCGCCAGATTGGACAGGTGGGTTTTCTCCTGGTACTCCGGTTTCCTCCCACACGAATGACCACATTTACGCTTTCATCCGCGCCAATGAGAGTGATTAATATAAGTTGTTAGAACTTGCTTCACAATCGTTGTAAACTAAATAAAATTTAAACGTAAACATTTAACTTTTGAGTTTTAACCCATTCGACACCAAGTAACTGACATGGACTGGTCCATGATATTTTTAGACCAATAGAATTAATACGAAAATTACATTTGGACCAGTTCATTTATCAAAAAAATGGGTAATTTTGTCTAAAATAGTAATATTACTGGCAAAAAGTGCAGATCCTGATGAGACGGCTCGTCACGAGCCGGCTCATCTGGATCTACACTTTTTGTAAGCCTATTTAGAGGTCTGTGGTGTTGAAAGGGTTAATAATTGCTATAATGTTTCACTTGTTAGTTTTGCTAAGCTCCGTGAGTGTTTAAATATATCTGATGAACATAGGCTACCATCAATACTCACCTATAAGACGATCTCGCATATAAGACGATCTCGCATATAAGACGATCTCGCCTATAAGACGATCTCGCCTATAAGACAACCCCCATACTGGTCCTGAAATCTGTGGGTTTTGGCATGCACTCGCATATAAGACGGGTTGATAAAATGGAGAGCAGGCACAAGTATATATTGCATGTTTGGGCAGTGCAAGTTGAAGAAATGTTCAGTGTCGGAGTGCTCTCTTTTCTAAAATATAACTATGGATACCATTTTAACACATTTTAAAAACCTTTTTTTAAAAATATTTTTAATTTATTTTTTAGCACTCGCTTATAAGACGGTAAGCCACTTTGAGGCCATAATCTGGTGTTAAAAAACTCGTCTTATAGGCAAGTATGGACGATAGGCACCCTATGCTACAAATACAGATTATGCCATATAAATCCAGATCCTGGAACATTTTATACATGTACTAACAAACTTATTCTAACTTGTATGTTGAGCATTGAAAATGCTTTTGAAAGGACGTTTGCATGAATGATATTTTTTAAAAGTACCCTTGTCTTTTGTTACACCCAGTTATGTATTATAAAAGCACCTGATAATATCGGTGGAAATGCATTGTGTTTATAAAGAAGTAAAAGGAATCGTGGCTAATGATTTGATGTTGTGTTGTGAAACAAGCATGTGTATCCGTTCAATATTTACTGCTGGAATGTAATTACCTGATTTGATGAACTTGTGTTTTGTATTTGTATGTTATGTGCAGAAATATTACCATTTTAGGTTCCTGGTACACGGCCCAACTCGGCATCACAACCAAGGGTTAAACCTGTGTACGGGCGTAAACAGTTCAGTAATGCAATCAACAACCCCTCAGCTGGTGCTCCAAAGGCTGTGTTTGGAAGTTACACGCAGAACTTTGGTACAATCACATCTAGTGGCCTAGCTGCCATCAAGAAATCTTGAAACTAACTGAGAAATAGTAATATCAGTATTGTCTCTAGTGAGAGAATCAGCAAGTGACGTGTTCAGTACAGCCCTAACCTGGTTGGCAAGGTGTTACATCGTTTAATAGAGAATGTGCTATGCTAAATACAAGAACAATTTAGTCTTCACGACAGATTGGGAATGAATAAAACAGAGACAACAGAAATTTATATGTTTTCAGTCGGTGGAACTGTCTTTGCCACAGTTGTCTGTCATGTACTTGTCAGACATGTGTAAATATTGAAGCAACTGGTTTCATACCAGTGTAATAAATGAGAGTGACACTAGATCATCGTTCTCTGCTGCTGAGTTACGCAGAACAATTCTGATTGAAAACATCTGAAAACCATGAAGAATGTAGATCTGGCTCACCAGTTGTATGATCAGTTTGTGCTGCCTAAGGGATACAATAGCAGTAATTGAGAACATAAGATGGTTTTTAAAAGCGTTTCTTCATTCGGTAATTGAGAACATAAGATGGTTTTTAAAATCGTTTCTTCATTCAGCGCCTCCAGAAGGATGAAGGGTAATTGAATCAGTATTAAATGTTCTCTTATGTTATAAATATTCTTTGATTGCAGGATATCCCCTCTCCACTTTATGCACTGTCTATTGAATTATTGGCTCTCTTAATTAACCCATTCAACATCAAGTAACTGACGTGGACTGGTGTATGATATTTTCAGACCAATAAATTAATAAGAAAATTACATTTGGACCAGTTCATTTATCAGTGGGTAATTTTTGTCTAAAAATAGTAATATTAACGGTACTGGCAAAAAGTGCAGATCCTGATGAGACGGCTCGTCACGAGCCGGCTCATCTGGATCTACACTTTTTGTAAGCCTATTGAGAGGTCTGTAGTGTTGAAAAGGTTGATGACTATCTTAATTAAGGTTATATAGCAGTTCAAAATACATAGAAGTTTGAGAATAGAGACGAACTGTCTATAACTAAACGTAATTTAAACATTTTCTTCCTATTTTTCCGAAAACTGTTAAGTGCCCATTTTCGCACTGCGCCGACCATTTATTACTGTATAAGAGTAACCACCATTGACCAACCAAGATTTGATACATTTAACTTGCATGTTAGTCATATTTTGTTACCTATTTATTAGTCCCTTTTCAGTTGGGGCTATATGTTTATCTTCCGTCCATCAGAAATACCAATTTCCATTGCTCAAAATGCAATGTCGCACTTAGTGGTCAAAGGGTTCAAAATGTCTTGATCGGGGTTTTCTTGCGTGTCAAAGGGATCAAAACATCTTGTTGAGTGCATAATTTACAAACGTGCATGGTGTCATGTCGTGTTAAATATCGCGGGTAGGAGCCTATGGCTGTCCTTGCTTTGTCTAGTTACTTGTTGCATATACTCTACATTGTACACTTACTGTTGTATCAACTAAGTTTCCGTCCATGACTATCTTGTGTTCTGTTTCCATACATTGTTGTCATTTTGTCGTGCTCTGATTGGGAGATATGACTGCCTAATTATGCAAATGAGGTGCATGTTGTTTTAATCCTTATTGAATGTTGGGTTACCGGTAGATGATAGTGCACTAATGTTGAGTCGAAGATATACACTAAGCTTAACCAATCAGAAGCTTGAGCCAGAGTCTGAGATATACACTAAGCTCAACCAATCAGAAGTTGAGACAGAGTTTGAGATTGTAGAAATGTGTAAAAAACCTCCAGGACTGACTGCAAGAGAGAGGAGAGGCGGGCGTAGAAGAGAGGAGGAGGGGAGAGTAGGGGAGGGGAGACAAGATGAGGGAGGGCCAGAGTAGGGAGGGGAGGGGAGAGTAGGGGAGGGAGACAAGATGAGGGGAGTGCAGGGCAGAGTAGGGGAGGGGAGAGTAGGGCAGACAGATGAGGGGAGAGAGGAGAGGGGGACAAGAGAGGGAAAGGGGGAGGGAGGGCGGGGGAGGGAGGGGAGGGGAGGGGGAGGGGAGACGAGATGAGGGAGGGGAGAGTAGGGGGGGAACGAGAGGAAGGGGGAGGGGAGGGGAGGGGGGGGAGACAAGATGAGGGGGGAGGGGAGGGGAGAGTAGGGGAGATGAGACGAGATGAGGGGAGGGGAGAGTAGGTGAGGGCATGGGAGGGGAGGCGGGAGGAGCATGTGGCTAAGATTGACAGCAATTAGTGAGTACCATCAGCTTGTTACATATATCACCTCTCTTCATAAAGAAAGTGCTGAGATTTTTAACAGCAAGTGTGATCATCCAATTATTATGCAATTGTATATAATAAATATATAAGATTTAATGTACATAAACATATTATTTATATTGATGTTGTCATGTAAATACATAATTGTATTGTTCATCATTAAAATGATGCTTGCATGTCTTTTAATTGTTGAAATTTCTACAAACTGTTGAACAACACCATTGTTTTAAAACCACTGTGATTTTATTGTCTTTTTGCTTCTTCCTATGTGAATATTTTCTTACTTAATTTTCCGGTGTAAAATGTGATTGACTTTGGTGAGACCCCTCTGCAGCTCGACAACAAATCTTGTGTACTAAACTGTGTATATAATGATGTGTAGGCATAAATTTGTTCAGTTGTGTATGAGCAGGTTATGTCATTGTTTTTCCGGAAAGCTGAACTTGAAATTGGTGAGAATCTGTAGATTTTGCTGTGCAAATCAATCGTACATTATTATATTTTTATTATTACTAACACCAAAATGTGTTTTAAAAGTTGGTTCTGACACCCACATATCGACTATTTGCAAAATTATTTCTCGTAGATTTTCAAAACAAGCTTTTCAAAATTAGATTAATCAGATTTCCTTCCTTATGGAATCAAATCCATCACCAGAAGAGATAAGATAAGATAAATTTTATTTTTAGTCAGTAAGATAGCAACAGTACAACACAAACTCTTGAGTGAGCTTTTGAACAGACATATATAAAAGCTATACAATTAGAATCATTGATAATAGTATGCATATTTATTATTAATTTGTTTTTTAAGATAAATGCTGAAGCATGTTAAAACATAACTAAGTTATGTAGGTAAGACAAATGTGCTTGTTAATCATAAATAATATTAACTTAGTAAATCAATGACTTAATTGGTAAAGCTAATACAAGTATCTAGGGAGAGAGAAGAGGCAGTGTGGGTTTAAGTGGCTTGCCTAACGACACCACCACCGTAGTTATGACGGGTCTCAAACTCTCAACCCTTCGGTTACAATGCGGACACTGTAATCATTTCTCCACATGTGCTGAACATTATTGTGTCTCATTTGGGTACCGTGTGTTTTAAGTTTATACAAATTTATTTTTATTATTATTATTTTTTATTTCTTATAACTTTATTTTAAGATAATCCACATCCTTCAGCAGGTCAGCTGGGTAGTTTAGTTTATACAATATTTTAGCTCGATTGTGAAACAAGTTCTTACAACTTATATTAATCACTCTCGAGACCTCATTCCTGATGGAATCCATCGCCACGAGGGAGAGAGAAGAGGCAACGTGGAATTTAAATGCCTTGCCTAATGGCACAATCGTAACAGCTCCGGCCTTTCGCACCTGAAGCGAACACGCTACCACTGCGCTATCACGATTTCCACTTATGTGTTTAGAACGTAACCAATTTCTCTGATACCTAGTGACCTCTCAATAAATCAAGACAGAATATGTAACCAAAGAAATTAGATTTAGATCGAAAATGTAATGGAAGTTAGGATTTAGTAGACATATGGCATGCCATTTATTGTCTGAAATAGTTAGGTATATAATACTGAGTGGAGTGAAAAATACGGAATCTACTGAACAACTGTAACAAGAGATTATTCATTTTAGTTTTACTATTTAAAGCGACATTACATCACAAAAAGCAAATAAAATGCATTTTTTCACGTATAGATGCGCTGCTACTATAATAAATTCTTCTGAATACATTCGAACACAAATATTGAATCAATAAACAGTGTGTTTGTGTTCTACATACTTTCAAAAGTGGATTTAGGATTTCATATACTGGTCATACACGCTCCTGAATTGACATTTCTTTGGTCATTGTAGTCAATACTAAACGCTTGATACTGTCGCTTAAAGATAATAATTTTGACTCAGATTAGGCACAAATATGAGATATAACGGTAAATATGTACCATACATCTGGTTATTCGGGATACACAGGTTGTATTACGCATGTATGTCGACCCTGTTTACATTATTTTGTTATGTCAACAAACCGCGTATACGACGTTTGCTTATTAATTGAAATACTCGGTATTTACGGCAAATATTTGGGGGAAAATTATACCATATAATAGGAAAATACATTCTGTAGAAATTTGCGTTTTCACTAATGTAGTGTCGCTTTAATTCTCATCAGCCATATGTACATATATATAGATTTTAGCGACAGTTTAGTTTGTCATGGTGGTTGTGTGTACTGTTGATTTTGTAAAATATATTTGTGGGTTGGCGAAAATATAACAATATTCTTCAGTGGATGACCTTTAAAGACAGCAGTTTTCCATCCGCAACATTAAAACAAATCTAATTAGTTTTCCATCCGCAACATTAAAACAAATCTAATTAGTTTTCCATCCGCAACATTAAAACAAATCTAATTAGTTTCTAACAGCATTTGATATGGGGCTATGAGACATAATAATGTTGGAATGTTTGAATGTAGCCATGACAACAAAGGTAGAACAGCTTATAATAAACACAGCAGTTACTTTAGCGAGATAATATTCATATTGTCTCATATATGTCGAAATTGTATTCCTGTCAGTGGGTGCTGGTAATTTTAAATTCATGATTGGACCCCGCCGTGTACGCAGCACGGGAGAAGATGTGATAATTATACTGGTTGCTTATGTTGAATGTTGATTGTAGAATGATGCAAGGGGTTGAATACTTATACATGTTATATATAACCTTCAATGCCAGCATAATATTACTGCTAAACCATCCACCAATAGTAACTTTTGATGTAAAATGGTAGCCTGGGAACAGGCGTCGATATATTTTGCCTGGTCAGTCAAATAAATATATCTTAACACCGAGACTATTTATTGGGCCGTATTGAGTTTCTAATCATATCAACGTCATTTTGCCAGAATTTTAAAAGTGAAAAATGGACAGACTGGAACCCAGGCTAGTAAAATGGGATAAGAACACAATGGTAGTCATATTGGTATGTAGATACTATTCTGTGTTGTGTTAGTACTCAATTCCACATCAGCAAAAACCATTCCATGTATGCATAATTGTTAGCACATATTTTCACATATACACCGTGGCCTAGTGGTTACTACTACTACGGAGCAGGAAGTCGAAGGTTCGAACCTCGTAAGGGGTTCGTTCTGATATGGCTGGTTGGTGAGCCGCCAGCTAGTTAAATAATGGTTACCGATTGCCTACCAGCCTAGCTCCTGACTACAAGCATAGGATTCGGGAAGTACTGATGTTCATAAAAAAGGTGTCTCGGAAGTCAGTAATGGCTGCTGGCCCTTTAAATAAGGGTGACAATAAACACAAACACTTTACTTTTATACATTTACATGTACAGTAAAACCTGTGTCAGTGGTCACCTCCATTAAGATGCCAACCTGTATTAAGCAGCCAGTTTCCAGACTCACAATTTGCTGTTTTATTATACATTTACCTCTATTAAACAGCCACCTGTGCTAAGCAGCCACTTTCTGTGATTTCCTAGGCTGGCTGCTTACCGCAGGTTTGGCTGTAATACATTCCATAACAATTGTGTGTACGTTCACATACAACACGTTCATTATTTCACTTCCTGTTTCATATATCTTCTCATTGTTTTAAACGTACATACTGGGGTTAGAATATGTGGCATTTCATTCTGGATGTGCATTGAATGCTTCATGCACATCATTGAATACTTCATGCACATCCTTGAATACTTCATGCATATCATTGAATACTTCATGCACATCCTTGAATACTTCATGCACATCCTTGAATACTTCATGCACATCCTTGAATACGTCATGCACATCATTGAATACTTCATGCATCATTGAATACTTCATGCACATCATTGAATACTTCATGCACATCATTGAATACTTCATGCACATCCTTGAATACTTCATGCACATCCTTGAATACTTCATGCACATCATTGAATACTTCATACACATCTACAACCAGTTCTTCAACATTATGTATGTATTCAAATCCATGAATATGATAAAAGAAATAAAAATTGATCACACTCTTGTTTGTTTATTTATTTAATCATATGAATATAATGAAATTGTTTATAGCAAACACACTCTGGATTAGAACATTGTTTATAGCAAACACACTCTTTAGAACATATAGATCATATCAGAGGATAATTGGTCGGTACTTCTTTATCTGCAAATTCATATTTAAAGAACAGCAGGCTGTCCGATTAGCGCAGTGGTTAACGCGCTCGCTTCTCACCAATGCAACCCGGTTCGATCCTCGTACCGGGAAGTATGTGAGATGGCACTGTGGTCTGGTCGCCAGATTAGACAGGTGGGTTTTCTCCGGGTATTCCGGTTTCCTCCCACATGAATCACCACATTTACGCTTTCATCCATGCCATCAACAGTGATTAATATAAATTGTTAAAATCGTAAAAAAATGAAACAAAAGGTTTTGGAATATTTCACAGACAAATAGCAGTAGATGTGCACACTAATGAACTAGTCATTAACCCATTCAACACCAAGTAACTCACATGGACTGGTCCATGATATTTTTAGACCAATAAATTAATAACAAAATTACATTTGGATCAGTTCATTTATCAAAATGGGTAATTTTTTTCTCTAAAAATAGTTATATTACTTGAAAAAAGTGCAGATCCTGATGAGACAGCTCATCATGAGCCGGCTATCTGGATCTACACTTTTTTGTAAGCCAATTTAGAGGTCTGTGGTGTTGAAAGGGTTAATGGAGTTTTTCAGAACTAATTAGGCAACCCTCTATAACTAAAGAAACTAAAATGTTGTGTGTTGTTGTTGAAGAAGACGTCTATCTAATTAACATTTTACAAAACAAGACGGATGAAGCATCCATTTCACTTGTCTTTAACGGCTCTCATTCTTGCTACCAAGCGCACAGCCCTGGATTTGACCTGTCCATACCAGTTACTGTTCACCATTTCGTCAGCAGCTTTGTTCCAATCCCTCTCTTCTAACGCACTGGCCAACTTCTTGAACTGACGAAGTTTCCCGCCAAGATTGAATGTCATATTGACCAGAATCTCTTTAACCTCGCTTGGCCATGTGTTACACTTAGGATAAATAGATCGTGTGGTCGAAGCAGCTGTATTGAAGTCGTCGCTAAAGACACTGTCAATTCTTGCTAGGCTTACTTCTGCCCCGACCGGTAGTTTGTTCTCGGGGTCGCTGTCTATTATTAGATGCCCGATTCCGAACGTTCTATAGCCCAGACTATCGAGGTAGATTTTGGAATCAAACCCTTCATCTATCTTCAGTTGCTCTTTGGTCCGATTAATCTCATCCGATGTTAACCAAGACATGCCTACAAGAGTACAATAACAGAACATTGAGCACAACAATGTCAACGAATCACACGATTCGATCCCCTATCCAGGGATCGCAGGTGCGATCCCCCATCTGACACTAATAAAATTAAGTCTTTCAGATGGGACTTTAAACCGAGGTTTCGTGTCGGTGCTTTATATCGTGCACGTAAAATAACCAGAGGAGATTCATGTCAGGAATGGGTCTCTGTATGTATCATTGCACTATCCTCCAAAAATCTAAAATGACTAATCTCTTCAGGAGGCGTCGCTCATATTGGCAACCGGTAGCGACGATAAATAAACGTAAAGCACACACAACAATGTCCACGAATAAATTCCCGTGAAAATCCGTGTTTTGCTATAATCCTTCAAACTGAAAACTTCTATAAACCGGGTACCGGTATATTTAGTTTTTGGAGCGGGTGCTTAGTGATTGGACAGACATTTGATGCCAACTTTCTAGTATAGGGTTTCGCCAAAACAGTGTCAAAATGCATTATTTTCCAACCACGAAGTAACACTGCAAGACGACAGAAATCTATGATTCCACGTGTTTTATTCAAAGTAAGTAAGCCACCTGTCTTATTCAAGGGAAGTAATCCACTAATGTCATTGCTTTTGCAATTACATGTAGTGACTGTACGACACCATTTAAATTCCACATTGCCTCTTCTCTCCCCTTCATGGCGATGGATTCCATCAGGAATGAGGTCTCGAGAGTGATTAATATAAGTCGAAAGAACTTATTTCGCAATCGAGCTAAAAATAAAGTTGTATAAACTAACCCGTGACTGTACACAACGTATCGCGTAGCATACATGTTAGATCTGCTTAACAGATCACGTATCGTACATTGATGAAGACCTATGTCGCCTAAAAGTTGTTCCTGTTTTGGGAGGTGAAATTACATCAAACTGTACCAAAATTATGCAAATTTTTCGTCCGGTTTCCGGAGTTGAGAGGTTCCGGTTTTCAGAGTGATTTTATGTAAGAAATAAAGAAGAAACAATTCGAGACTTTCAAAAACGTCCGGTTTTGGGAGTATTCCAATTTAGAGAGGGTCCGGTTTTGGGAGGTTCCACTGTACATGTACAGAAGTAGTATTGCTATTCATAAAATTTGTTGTGGCGTTAACATTTATATTTAGGCGTTTGTATTTATACACATTACGCAATAAATATAGTCATAATATATATATGCCTACGCTTTTCAATAAACACATCGGTGAAAATGAAAATGTCTGCTGAATGTAATTTCCTATTATATGGTATAATTGTTTTTTCCAATATTTGCCTCAAAAACTGAGTATTTCAACAAATAAACAAACATCGTATACGCGGCTTGTTGACCTGACAAAATAATGTAAATAGTATCGACATTCATGCGTAATACAAAGCGTGTATCCTGAATAACACAATTTATCGTTATATCTCACATGTGTGCCTATACATATTTATTTGTAGACTAATCTTAGTTAAATTATCTCTAAACGAAAGTACCGCGCGTTTAGTATTGACTCCAATGACAAACAAACGTCATTTCAGGAGCGTGGATGACCGTTATATGAAATCTTACTTTCACTTTTGAAAGTTTGTAGACCACAAACACATTATTTGTTGATTCAATGCTAGTGTTCGAATGTATTCAGAAGAATGTGTAGTAATTATACGTGAAACCATGCACTTTATTTGCTTTTTGCGATGTAATGTCGCTCTAAATACAGCGGATTACAATGTTCTATTTGAATAGAATATGAAACCGAAAGTTAATTCGATGACAATTTCATTTTCCTGGTTGCCGGTGTATAAACACACAATACACAGTCAGTTGTTATGCCCTATGGTCTTATACTAGTATTTTGGTATATATACAACCAGCCACTGAGAGTATACTCTAGGCAGAGTGACGCAATCACTATAGATGATGGGGGGGGGGAATCACAGGCATCCGGCGCATACACTGGACCCCCCTGGTTCCCAGGACCATGTTCCAACCCAAAATACATTGTAGCATCAATCAAATACCAATGTATATCTTATTATTATTATTATATACCAAACTTATTTAGCGCTCTTTTCATCTAAAAATAAAACGTTCAAAAGTGCCTTACAGCCTAAATATCACAAATATTGATAAAAACTTCCACATACAATGAGATCAAACAAGACAAAATAGCAAACACAATTACAATGGATTCTAAATATGCTATAAAATACTCGGATCTAAAATTATAACAAATTAAAATATAGGTAATAATTAAATAAAATGTGTTCATTTGCAGTCTTAATCCTGATTGAGCACAGACACAGTTCGATATTTATGTTCCATATGAACATTTAAAAAGGTGTGTCTTCAAAGCCTTTTTGAAAGAACACAATGTTGTTGCACTACTCTCGTATACTCGATTTATTCTATATATTGATTATTATGACTCTCGACACGTGAGCTAGCCTTATTTTACGTATCTTGTACATAACACGATTTAATAACATTTTAAGAAATAACTAGTTTTTGAAACAGAAAGTTATAAATTGTGATATTGCCTATTATAGTTTTTAAAGACAAGTACGTGCACATCTGTGACTTAGTTGATCGATCGATAACCGATATAATTAATGAAAGCGAGAACACAATCAGCATTAGTTACCTGTAATAACACACCTGTATAACGTCCTTGTTATATGCTACAACACTGTTGAATAGTGAACAGTTAGCCGGTTTACACTACAGTACGTATGTTGTATTATTTACACAATTTAAAATAGTCGTACGCCTACAATTGGCTAGCAAAATACGCTTTTGTGTACGCTTTCCAATAAACCGTCACACAAGGCTCGTAACTGAATACACTATGAAACCGAAAGTTAATTCGATGAAAAATGTCGTCATTTCCGTGGATTACCCATATTTGCAATAATTAATATTGTAGATTTGCTGTAAATAAAACTTGATATTAATAATAGTAAACATTTACACGCAAATTCATACACAGGCATGTTAAATTGTGATTATTCGATGATCTTAGATTTTACTTATGTCCGTGGTCCAGTGGTAGGGCTTCGGATTTGGAATCGAACACGGTCCCTGGTTCGATACTCGGTCAGGCCACGTATGTAGTGTCATTGAGCAAGGCATCTCAGTCTCACACACATTGCTTCGTACTAGTTAACCACTTAGGTCAGCTAATCCCCGCAAGGGATTTGACATTAATGGAACATACATACATATCATAGTCATTTACGATAGAAAGTACAAAAATACATACTGACAGAACAGTACAACAAACAAAGAATAACCCTTAAAGCGACACTACATCAGTGAAAACGCAGATGTATGCAGAATGTAATTTCCTATTTTATGGTATAATCCCCCCCCCCAATATTTGCCTTAAAAACTGAGTATTTCAACTAATAAACAAGCGTCGTATACGCGGTTTGTTGACATAACAAAATAATGTAAACAGAGTGAACATACATGCGTAATACAACTTGTGTATCCGGAATAAGGAGATTTGTGGTACAGATTTACCGTTATATCTCACATTTGTGCCTATGCATATTTATTTGTAGACTAATCTTAGTTAAGTTTATTATCTCTAAGCGACAGTATCAAACGTTTAGTATTGACTACAATGACAAAGAAATGTCAATTCAGGAGTGTGGGTGACCGGTATATGAAATCCTACATTCACTTTTGAAAGTTTGTAGAACACAAACACACTGTTTATTGATTCAATATTTGTGTTCGAATGTATTCGGAAGAATTTGTATTAGCAATGTATACGTGAACAATGCATTTCTTTGGCCTCTTTCGATGTAATGTCGCTTTAACAGTCAAGCACTTAATTATTTTCATTGGGGTTCTGTATGTATAGAGAACCCCAGCAACGTATTAAACAAAAAGTGAAGTCAATGAATGTTGCTTTCCAATTCTACAAGAACACCAAGTTCTTAAAAAGCATTTACCTCTGTAGGTTTTGCATGACGGTTTCCCGAGACAGGTTTGTTCGTGTACACTTTCTACAATAACAGTAGCCAAACAATATATTAATGTGTTTTACGTTTATTTATCATCGCTACCGGTTGCCCATATGAGCGACTTCTCCTGAAGAGGTTAATCATTTTAGATTCTTGGAAGATAGTGCAATGATACAGACAGAGACCCATTTCAGAGTCTCCTCTGGTTCTTTTACGTGCTCGGTGCAAAGCACCGACACGAGACCTCGGTTTAAAGTTCCATCTGTTAATTTTATTAGGGTCAGACGGGGGATCGATCTTGCGATCCCTGGATTACCAGTCCAGCGTGTTACCACTGGACAATATATTAATTCACTCAGCATGTCTGTTTTACTGACAAGATACCAGACATTACCAATATATTGCATTGTGGGTAACTGGTACGGGGGTTGTAAAACCGTTTTACTAACACAAAAGCTGGCTACTGAGGGGAGAGGGGAGGGGAGGCGGGAGGAGCATGTGGCTAAGATTGACAGCAATTAGTGAGTACCATCAGATTGTTACATATATCACCTCTCTTCATAAAGGAAGTGCTGAGATTTTTAACAGCAAGTGTGATCATCCAAGTGTTATGCAATTGTATATAATAAATATATAAGATTTAATGTACATAAACATATTATTTATATTGATGTTGTCATGTAAATACATAATTGTATTGTTCATTATTAAAATGATACTTGAATGTCTTTTAATTGTTGAAAATTCTACAAACTGTTGAACAACACCATTGTTTTAAAACCACTGTGATTTTATTTTGTCTTTTTGCTTCTTCCTATGTGAATATTTTCTTACTTAATTTTCCGGTGTAAAATGTGATTGATTTTGTTGAGACCCCTCTGCATCTTGACAACAAATCTTACTGTGTATATAATGATGTGTAGGCATACATTTGTTCAATTGTGTATGTGCAGGTTATGTCATTGTTTTCCCGGAAACTGAACTTGAAATTGGTGAGAATCTGTAGATTTTGCTGTGCAAATCAATCGTACATTATTATATTTTTATTATTACTAACACCAAAATGTGTTTTAAAAGTTGGTTCTGACACCCACATATCGACTATTTGCAAAATTATTTCTCTTTAAAAGTTGGTTCTGAAACCAACATATCGACTATTTGCAAAATTATTTCTCTTTAAAAGTTGGTTCTGACACCAACATATCGACTATTTGCAAAATTATTTCTCTTTAAAAGTTGGTTCTGACACCAACATATCGACTATTTGCAAAATTATTTCTCTTTAAAAGTTGGTTCTAACACCCACATATCGACTATTTGCAACATTATTTCTCTTTAAAAGTTGGTTCTGACACCAACATATCGACTATTTGCAACATTATTTCTCTTTAAAAGTTGGTTCTGAGACCAACATATCGACTATTTGCAAAATTATTTCTCGTAGATTTTCAAAACAAGCTTTTCAAAATTAGATTAATCAGATTTCCTTCCTTACGGAATCAAATCCATCACCACAAGGGATAAAATAAGATAAATTTTATTTTTAGTCGGTAAGATAGCAACAGTACAACACAAACTCTTGAGTGAGCTTTTGAACAGACAACAATATATCAAAAGCTATACAATTAGAATCACTGATAATAGTATGTATATTTATTATTAATTTGTTTTTTAAGATAAATGCTGAAGCATGTTAAAACATAACTAAGTTTGTTAGTCATAAAGAATATTAACTTAGTAAATCAATGACTTAATTGGTAAAACTAATACAAGTATCTAGGGAGAGAGAAGAGGCAGTGTGGATTTAAGTGGCTTGCCTAACGACACCACCACCATGGTTCTGACGGGTCTCCAACTCTCAACCCTTCGGTTACAATGCGGACACTGTATTCATTTCTCCACATATGCTGAACATTATTGTGTCTCATGTGGGTACCATGTGTTTTAAGTTTATACAAATTTATTTTTATTATTGTTATTTTTTATTTCTTATAACTTTATTTTAAGATAATCCACATCCTTCAGCATGTCAGCTGGATAGTTTAGTTTATACAATATTTAGCTCGATTGTGAAACAAGTTCTTACAACTTATATTAATCACTCTCGAGACCTCATTCCTGATGGAATCCATCGCCACGAGGGAGAGAAAAAGGCAACGTGGAATTTAAATACCTTGCCTAAGGGCACAATCCTAACGGCTCCAGCGGGGCTCGAACTCCAGGCCTTTCGCACTTGAAGTGAACACGCTACCATTGCGCTATCACGATTTCCACTTATGTGTTTAGAACGTAACCAATTTCTCTGATACCTAGTGACCTCTCAATAAATCAAGACGGAATATGTAAGCAAAGAAATTAGATTTAGATCGAAAATGTAATGGAAGTTAGGAATTAGTAGACATATGGCATGCCATTTATTGTCTGAAATAGTTAGGTATATACTACTGAGTGGAGTGAAAAATACGGACGGAAGAACTGTAACAAGATATTATTCATTTTAGTTTTCAAGTACTATTTAAAGCGACATTACATCACAAAAAGCAAATAAAATGCATTTATTCACGTATAGATGCGCTGCTACTATAAATTCTTCTGAATACATTCGAACACTAACATTCACTCAATAAACACTGTTTTCGTGATCTACAAACTTTCAAAAGTGGATTTATGATTTCATATACTGGTCATCCTGAATTGACATTTCTTTTGATACTGTCGCTTAAAGATAATAATTTTAACTATGATTAGGCACACACACACATGTGAGATATAACGGTACCGGTAACTATGTACCATACATCTGGTTATTCGGGATACACAGGTTGTATTACGCATGTATGTCGACCCTGTTTACATTATTTTGTTTTGTCAACAAGCCGCGTATACGACGTTTGCTTATTAATTGAAATACTCAGTAATTAAGGCAAATATTTGGGGTGATAATTATACCATATAATAGGAAAATACATTCTGTAGAAATTTGCGTTTTCACTAATGTAGTGTCGCTTTAATTCTCATCAGCCATATGTACATATATATATAGATTTTAGCGACAGTTTAGTTTGTCATGGTGGTTGTGTGTACTGTTGATTTTGTAAAATATATTTGTGGGTTGGCGAAAATATAACAATATTCTTCAGTGGATGACTTTTAAAGACAGCAGTTTTCCATCCGCAACATTAAAACAAATCTAATTAGTTTCTAACAGCATTTGATATGGGGCTATGAGACATAATAATGTTGGAATGTTTGAATGTAGCCATGACAACAAAGGTAGAACAGCTTATAATAAATACAGCAGTTACTTTAGCGAGATAATATTCATATTGTCTCGTATATGTCGAGATTGTATTCCTGTCAGTGGGTGCTGGTAATTTTAAATTCATGATTGGACCCCGCCGTGTACGCAGCACGGGAGAAGATGTGATAATTATACTGGTTGCTTATGTTGAATGTTGATTGGAGAATGATGCAAGGGGTTGAATACGTATACATGTTATATATAACCTTCAATGCCAGCATAATATTACTGTTAAACCATCCACCAATAGTAACTTTTGATGTAAAATGGTAGCCTGGGAACAGGCGTCGATATATTTTGCCTGGTCAGTCAAATAAATATATTTTAACACCGAGACTATTAATTGGGCCTCATTGAGTTTCTGATCATATCAACGTCATTTTGCCAGAATTTTAAAAGTGAAAAATCGACAGACTGGAACCCAGGCTAGTAAAATGGGATAAGAACACACAGTGATAGTCATATTGGTATGTAGATACTGTTCTGTGTTGTGTTAGTACTCCATTCCGCATCAACAAAAACATTCCATGTATGCATAATTGTTAGCACATATGTTCACATATACACCGTGGCCTAGTGGTTAAGGCGTCCACCTACGGAGCAGGAGGTCGAAGGTTCAAACCTCGTAAGGGGTTCGTTCTGATATGGCTGGTTGGTGAGCCGCCAGCTAGTTAACTAATGGTTACCGATTGCCTACCAGCCTAGCTCCTGACTACAACCATAGGATTCGGGAAGTACTGATGTTCATAAAAAAGGTGTCGCAGAAGTCAGTAATGGCTGCTTGCCCTTTAAATAAGGGTGACAATAAACACAAACACTTTACTTTTATACATTTACATGTACAGTAAAACCTGTGTCAGTGGTCACCTCCATTAAGATGCCAACCTGTATTAAGCAGCCAGTTTCCAGACTCCCAATTTGCTGTTTTATTATACATTTGACCTCTATTAAACAGCCACCTGTGCTAAGCAGCCACTTTCTGTGATTTCCTAGGCTGGCTGCTTACCGCAGGTTTGGCTGTAATACATTCCATAACAATTGTGTGTACGTTCACATACAACACGTTCATTATTTCACTTCCTGTTTCATATATCCTCTCATTGTTTTAAACGTACATACTGGGGTTAGAATATGTGGCATTTCATTCTGGATGTGCATTGAATGCTTCATGCACATCATTGAATACTTCATGCACATCCTTGAATACTTCATGCACATCATTGAATACTTCATTGAATACTCATGCACATCATTGAATACTTCATGCACATCATTGAATACTTCATACACATCTACAACCAGTTCTTCAACATTATGTATGTATTCAAATCCATGAATATGATAAAAGAAATAAAAATTGATCACACTCTTGTTTGTTTATTTATTTAATCATATGAATATAATGAAATTGTTTATAGCAAACACACTCTGGATTAGAACATTGTTTATAGCAAACACACTCTTTAGAACATATAGATCATATCAGAGGATAATTGGTCGGTACTTCTTTATCTGCAATTTCATATTTAAAGAACAGCAGGCTGTCCGATTAGTGCAGTGGTTAGCGCGCTCGCTTCTCACCAATGCAACCCGGGTTCGATCCTCGGACCGGGAAGTATGTGAGATGGCACTGTGGTCTGGTCGCCAGATTGGACAGGTGGGTTTTCTCCTGGTATTGCGGTTTCCTCCCACACGAATCACCACATTTACGCTTTCATCCGCGCCATCAACAGTGATTAATATAAATTGTTAAAATCGTAAAAAAATGAAACAAAAAGAACAGCGTTAGGTTTTGGAATATTTCATAGACAAATAGCAGTAGATGTGCACACTAATGAACTAGTCATTAACCCATTCAACACCAAGTAACTCACATGGACTGGTCCATGATATTTTTAGACCAATAAATTAATAACAAAATTACATTTGGATCAGTTCATTTATCAAAATGGGTAATTTTGTTCTCTAAAAATAGTTATATTACTTGAAAAAAGTGCAGATCCTGATGAGACGGCTCGACACGAGCCGGCTCATCTGGATCTACACTTTTGTGTAAGCCATTTAGAGGTCTGTGATGTTGAAAGGGTTAATGGAGTTTTTCAGAACTAATTAGGCAACCCTCTATAACTAAAGAAACTAAAATGTTGTGTGTTGTTGTTGAAGAAGACGTCTATCTAATTAACATTTTACAAAACAAGACGGATGAAGCATCCATTTCACTTGTCTTTAACGGCTCTCATTCTTGTTACCAAGCGCACAGCCCTGGATTTGACCTGTCCATACCATTTACTGTCCACCATTTCGTTAGCAGTTTCGTTCCAATCCCTCTTTTCTAACGCACTGTTCATCTTCTTTAACTGACCAAGTTTCCTGTCAAGATTGAATGCCATATTGACCATAATCTCTTTAACCTCGCTTGGCCATGTTTTACACTTAGGATAAATAGATCCTGTGGTCTTGGCAGCTGTTTTGAAGTCGTCGCTAAAGGCACTGTTGATTCGTTTTAGGCTTACTTCTGTCCCGACCGGTAGTTTGTTCTCGGGGTCGAGGTTTTTTATTAGATGCCCGATTCCGAACGTTTTATAGCCCAGACTATCGAGGTAGATTTTGGAATTAAACCCTTCATCTATCTTTAGTTGCTCTTTGGTCCGATTCCTCTCACTCGATGTTAACCAATACATGCCTACAAGAGTACAATAACAGAACATTGAGCACAACAATGTCAACGAATCGCACGATTCGATCCCCCATCCAGGGATCGCAGGTTCGATCCCCCATCTGACACTAATAAAATAAGTCTTTCAGATGGGACTTTAAACCGAGGTCTCGTGTCGGTGCTTTATACCGTGCACGTAAAAGAACCAGAGGAGATTCAGGTCAGGAATGGGTCTCTGTCTGTATCATTGCACTATCCTCCAAAAATCTAAAATGACTAATCTCTTCAGGAGGCGCTGCTCATATTGGCAACCGGTAGCGACGATAAATAAACGTAAAACACACACAACAATATCCACGAATAAATTCCCGTGAAAATCCGTGTTTTGCTATAATCCTTCAAACTGAAAACCTCTATAAACCGGGTACCGGTATATTTAGTTTTTGGAGCGGGTGTTTAGTGATTGGACAGACATTTGATGCAATTGTGCCAACTTACTAGTATACGGTTTCGCCAAAACAGTGTCAAAAAGGCATTTTGTTTCAACCATGAAGTAAGACTGCAAGGTGACAGAAATTATGGTGCCATGTGTTTTATTCAAAGTAAGTAAGCCACCTGTCTTATTCAAGGGAAGTAATCCACTAATGTCATTGCTTTTGCAACTCGTGACTGTACGACAGCATTTAAATTCCACGTTGCCTCTTCTCTCCCCTTCATGGCGATGGCTTCCATCAGGAATGAGGTCTCGAGCACAGGGATTCGGCACGTTTGGGGGGTACTAGTACATATATTTAAGTACAGGGATTCTACTCTTTGGGATGTCAGATTTCGCATCGATCAGTAAAATGGACAAATGTCATTAATCCTATGCTAATTGAACCCCTAATACGACCACGGGCGATTTTCTCACTTTCATTGATCGCACCTGACATGATAAAACATTTTTAATAATGTCCCAGTTTTACGACACTTATGGTATTGTATTGGTCCAGGTTAAGTGAGATAAACACGGAAGTGTTGATTGTAAATGCTTGGTTTTGATTGCTTTTAATCTTTTGTATATTGTCTGGAGTAAAAACTGTAAAACACAAGGTAGGTATTATGTGTTTCTATTAATAGATAACTACCTCTTTTTGTTTGCTAATCTTTGCGATATTGGATTGATTGATCTCCTCCAGTGTTGGACAATAAAAGAGTATCATTAAGACAGTATGTTTCGGCCGGTCGATCTCCTCACGACGTGCACGTCGTGACCGGTGCACATCCCGCAGCAGCAGCGTAGGATTCTGGGATCTTCTGGTTGTCGATCTTGCATTAAGGGGACGTTCGTTCGCCAGCATGTGGATCCACGGCCGTGGCACATCAGGACAGATCCACCGTCTCTTCTAGCTTCGCTGGTTTATTTCGACCTTTCTTCTCCGGCGATGGACGAGACGGCGGACTTGAGGGAGCGACAACGGCCGTGGCATCCACTTTGCCATCGCACGAATATCTTATGTATGTTTGCGACAATCTACGACCAGATGTTTAACTGTCAGATCCGTATTAATGCTGCTGCGGGGTGACCAACAGTGAGGAGGGTGGCCCTACAAAGGACCACGTACAGACCAGGCCTTGTCACCCTGGCACAGAAAGGAGTAGCCACCAGAGGAAGTCTACATAAGCCTCATAGAAGAAGAATCATCAAAGAATACCGAAATAATCACCGTAGAAGAATAGGAATAATCACCGTAGAAGATGGACATAATCATCATAGAACACATAATCATCATTGAACAACCAGCACAGAAGAACGAATCACCTTAGGATCTAAACAGCTTAGAGAATACAGTCGCCCAAATGCATTTATGCGGTGGCGACTTTAAATAAAACGTACATCATCATCATCAGTATGTTTCAGCCGGTCGATCTCCTCACGATGTGCACGTCGTGACCGGTGCACATCCCGCAGCAGCAGGATTCTGGGATCTTCTGGTCGTCGATCTTGCGAATAGAAACAACGTGTGGCCATGGCTATGGCACATCAGGACAGATCCACCGCCTCTTCTAGAGTGTTTACTCCCAGGTTGCCTCACTCTTTCTTCGCTGGCGTTTTCGAGCTTTCGATATTTCGTCTACTTCTCCGGCGGATAGACGAGACGGCGGATCTGAGGGAGCAGCAATGGTCATGGCTTCCACGTTCCCTTGAGTGACAATCGACGACCAGATGTCTAACTGCCAGATCCGTATAAATGCTGCTGCGGGGTGACCAACAGTGAGGAGGGTGGCCCTACAAAGGACCCATTCGAAAGAGGAACCAGGACTTGTCACCCTGCGAAGAACGAGGATACCTTCACAGCTTCGTCAACATAAACAACTTAGAGAGAAATCATCATAAACAACTTAGAAAGTACAGTCGCCCAAATGCATTTATGCGGTGGCGACTTTAAATAAAACTACTACATCATCAGTATGTTTCAGCTGGACTGGTAATCCAGGGATCGCAGGTTCGATCCCCCGTCTGACCCTAATAAAATTAACAGTCTTTCAGATGGGACGTTAAACCGAGGTTTCGTGTCGGTGCTGTACACCGTGCACGTAAAAGAACCAGAGACGACTCTGGAATGGGTCTCTCTCTGTATCATTGTACTTTCCTCCAAAATCTAAAATGACTAATATCTTCAGGAGGCGTCGCTCATATGGGCAACCGGTAGCGACGATAAATAAACGTAAAACACACACAGTATGTTTCATATCACATTTTGCATTTATAGAATAAGCATGGACCGTAAACGCAAAGAACTTCTCTTAAAGAGAAAATTGAGCTGTAAATAAAACTTGATATTAATAATAGTAAACATTTACACGCAAATTCATACACAGGCATGTTAAATTGTGATTATTCGATGATATTAGATTTTACTTAATAAATATGTCCGTGGTCTAGTTGTAGAGCATCGGATTTGGAATCGAACACGGTCCCGGGTTCGATACTCGGTCAGGCCACGTATGTAGTGTCATTGAGCAAGGCACCTCAGTCTCACACACATTGCTTCGTACTGGTTAACCACTTAGGTCAGCTAAGCCTGCCCAGGAAAACATGTATACGTCCCCGCAAGGGGTTTGACATTAATGGAACATACATACATATCATAGTCATTTACGATAGAAAGTACACACATACATACTGACAGAACAGTACAACAAACAAAGAATAACCCTTAAAGCGACACTACATCAGTGAAAACGCAGATTTATGCAGAATGTAATTTCCTATTTTATGGTATAATCCCCCCCCCCAATATGTGCCTTAAAAACTGAGTATTTCAACTAATAAACAAGCGTCGTATACGCGGTTTGTTGACATAACAAAATAATGTAAACAGAGTGAACATACATGCGTAATACAACTTGTGTATCCGGAATAAGGAGATTTATGGTACAGATTTACCGTTATATCTCACATTTGTGCCTATGCATATTTATTTGTAGACTAATCTTAGTTAAATTTATTATCTCTAAGCGACAGTATCAAGCGTTTAGTATTGACTACAATGACAAAGAAATGTCATTTCAGGAGCGTGGATGACCGGTATATGAAATCCTACATTCACTTTTGAAAGTATGTAGAACACAAACACACAGTTTATTGATTCAATAATTGTGTTCGAATGTATTCGGAAGAATTTGTATTAGCAATGCATACGTGAACAATGCATTTCTTTGGCTTTTTGCGATGTAATGTCGCTTTAAAGCGACCCTACATCGGTAAAAGGCAAATGACTGCAGAATGTAATTTGCTATTATATAGTATTTCTTTCCAAATATTTGCCTCAAAACTGACTATTTCAACAAATAATAAACAAACGTCGTATATGTGGTTTATTGACATAACCAAATAATGTAAATAGGATCGACATTCATGCGTATTACAAAGCATTTACCCTGAATAACACGAGTTATGGTACATATTTACCGTGATATCTCAAATGTGTGCCTATGCATATTTATTTGTAGACTAATCTTAGTTAAATTATCTCTAAGCGAAAGTATCGCATGTTTAGTATTGACTTCAATAACAGCAAACGTCAATTGAGGAGCGTGGATGACTGTTATATAAAATTCTACTTTCACTTTTGAAACCACTGTTTATTGATTCAATGTTAGTGTTCGAGTGTATTCAGAAGAATTTGTAGTATCACTGCATTTATATACGTGAACAAAAAATGCATTTTATTTGCTTTTTGTGATGTAATGTCGCTTTAACGTCTCTACAGGTTGCCCATTTGAGCGACGGGCAGTATACCTAACAACACCTTCATGGGCAGACTCCAGCGGTTAACCAGTACTTGGTACACACACCTTCGTAAGAAACTACGAACTTTATCATATAAAGAGACACGATCAGAGCGGGGCTCGAACCCGTGACCATCAGTGATGATAGGTTACAATGGTATACAAGTACACTCAACCACGGAGGCGGACGTCTAGTTAAGAAGGAGCATGCTGGCTACTATAATTATACATACTCTTGACGTTGTATTATTTGAAGAGATTTGAGTTTTTGTAGCAGTACGTGTCGTGTGTGAGGAATAAGTAGCAGAATCGTGTTGTATTCAATTGAGAAACGGCTTGCTTCGTTACATATATATATACATGTACATGCACCCACGTCAACTGGGCTCCCTGCCTCGTCATTCTCCGCTGTACGCGGCGCTTTTACATTTTAGGGATCTAGCAGTGGGAGATCAGACGGGCAGACGGGAGAGACGTTCCCGCATCCTAGGGATCTAGCGGTGGGAGATCAGACGACGCAGACCTTCCGCATCCTAGGGATCTAGCGGTGGGAAATCAGCCGGGGGAGACGTTCCCGCATCCTAGGGATCTAGTGGTAGGAGATCAGACAGGGGGCGTTCCAACATCCTAGGGATCTAGCGGTGGGAGATCAGACGGGGGAGATGTTCCCGCATCCTATGGATCTAGCGGTGGGAGATCAGCCGGGAGAGACGTTCCAACATCCTAGGGATCTAGCGGTGGGAGATCAGCCGGGAGAGACGTTCCAACATCCTAGGGATCTATCGGTGGGAGGTCAGACGGGGAGACGTTCCAACATCCTAGGGATCTATCGGTGGGAGATCAGACGGGGGAGACGTTCCCGCATCCTAGGGATCTAGCGGTGGAAGATCAGACGGGGGAGACGTTCCCGCATCCTAGGGATCTATCGGTGGGAGATCAGCCGGGGGAGACGTTCCAGTATCCTAGGGATCTATCGGTGGGAGATCAGCCGGGGGAGACGTTCCAACATCCTAGGGATCTATCGGTGGGAGGTCAGACGGGGAGACGTTCCAACATCCTAGGGATCTATCGGTGGGAGATAGGAGACGTTCCCACATCCTAGGGATCTAGCGGTGGGAGATCAGACGGGGGAGACGTTCCCGCATCCTAGGGATCTATCGGTGGGAGATCAGACGGGGGAGACGTTCCAACATCCTAGGGATCTATCGGTGGGAGATAAGCCGGGGGAGACGTTCCCGCATCCTAGGGATCTAGCGGTGGGAGGTCAGACGGGAGAGACGTTCCCGCATCCTAGGGATCTATCGGTGGGAGGTCAGACGGGGAGACGTTCCAACATCCTAGGGATCTATCGGTGGGAGATCAGACGGGGGAGACGTTCCAACATCCTAGGGATCTATCGGTGGGAGGTCAGACGGGGGAGACGTTCCAACATCCTAGGGATCTAGCGGTGGCAGGTTAGCCTGGGGAGACGTTCCCGCATCCTGACGATCTAGTGTGGTGGATCAGACGGGGGAGACGTTCCCGCATCCTGACGATCTAGTGTGGTGGATCAGACGGGGGACACGTTCCCGCATCCTAGGGATTTAGATGGGGGGAGATCAGACGGGGCAGACGTTCCTGCATCTCGCGGTCTAGCGGGTGGGGGGGGGTGGTGGGGGTCAGCCTGGGGGGGGGGCATTTGGTAGTGCACTTAGCTTATACACTGAAGAATACGGACCGTGGATAACACAGTCAATACAATAGTTGGCTCGGATTTTGGATTGGCTGACAGCCATTTCCACACAACACTGGTATTTGAATTCCACACTATTGGATTCATTTCCGCTGGGTAGAATTGATACTGCACTGAACAAGCAGTCACCGTCGCCGGTTATCCAACGTGCGGCTCTGCTGGGTGAATACTAATTGTTGATAATCGTATTGGTAACTTTGTCCTGAAGATGATTCTCAAATTCGCTTTGCTCGCATACCGTAAACTCCACCTACTCGTTTCAAGAACAGTTGTTCCCGCCATATATATGTTTCCAATTTCGTTAACCCAAGGTAAAAAGTTGGGGTTATATGTATTGTATGTCTATAGATTCGGGCCCATACCCATGCATAGTCAGTGGTGGCACATTCCTTTATTTAAGGCTCAGTGGGCTGATGAATAAATGTCGGCTGTTTGTTTCATATATATTTTAATGCAAATAGTGGTATTAGAGAAGCCCATATTGTGGTTATCCATCCCCAAGGTACAAACGTATCCTTGTATGATTGTGTTATTTGTGTATTGGTTGTGGGTCCACGTCTATGCATAGGAACTGGTGTCACATTCCCAATTTAGGGCCCCAGGGGCCGTTATCAAGGTCGAATTTCGACGTTAATTTCTGAAATTACGTAGAGTGGTGGAACCTATGCTCGGCGTAAATCCCACATATAATGACCAGTATACAACGTTAATTGCTCTTGCCGTATATTATTATTTTCTTAAGTCGTGAACACAACTTTCAAAAGACTCGTGTTGACACTTTAAGCTTCATCACGTGACCTTGCTGAACAATACAGCTATCGCAACGGTGTCGGTCGGCACCCGTTTATATGGGGAACTCAAGACTTCAGGGCACCTATGCACCGCGTACTTGTTATTTTTTATTTATCCACCATAACTTGTTGAATATATTATTTTGATAGAGTACATTATTGAATAAAAACACGTATTGGTCTTAATCAGAAATGGTATAGAAACTAGAGTTTTCGGGTTAGATGTAGACTTTTTAAATAGTAATATTACCGGTAAAGGGAGGCAAATCAATATGATTGTGTGTATGACAGTTATGTATGACGCCCCTTACCAATTTCCCATAATGCAACATATCGCCCAACACAATCATGCATAGTCAGTGGTGTCACATTCCCTATTTAATGCCACTGGGCCGCTCATCACTGTCGAATTACGACTATTATTTCTGAAATTACATAGTGATATGGAAGAGCCCATAAATTGGGTATCCATCCCAAAGATAGAAAGTGTTGCGTATGTGTAGTGTGTGTATATTTGACCCGGACTCATACCCATGTATTGTCATTTGTGTCACATTCCTTAAATAAGGCCCAGTGGGCTGGTGAATAAATGTCGGCTGTTTGTTTCATATATATATTTACTGCAAATAGTGGCATTAGAGAAGCCCATATTTTGGGTATCCATCCCCAAGGTAGAAACTTACCCGTGTATGGTTTATGTTTGTATTGGTTGTGGGTCCAGGTATATGCATAGTTACTGGTGTCACATTCCATATTTAGGGGCCCAGGGGCCGTTCATCAAGTTCAAATTTCGACTCTTATTTCTGAAATTACATAGTAATATGGAAGAGTCCTTATTTTGGGTATCCATCCCCAAGGTAGAAACGTATTGGTGTATGTATTATGTGTGTATTGCTTGTGGGTCCCTGACTATGGGTAGTCACTGGTCACATTCCTTATTTAAGGCACAGTGGGCTGGTGAATAAATGTCGGCTGTTTGTTTCAAATACATGTTTACTGCAAATACTGGTATTAGAGAAGCCCATATTATGGGTATCCATCCCCAAGGATGAAACTTTTTGGTGTTTGGGTTATGTGTGTATTGCATGTGGGTCCCTGAAAATGGGTAGTCAGTGGTATCACATTCCTTATTTAAGGCCCAGTGGGCTGGTGAATAAATGTCGGCTGTTTGTTTCATATACATTTTTACTGCAAATAATGGTATTAGAGAAGCTCATATGTTGGGTATCCATCCGCAAGCATGAAACTTATTGGTGTTTGGATTATGTGTGTATTGCTTGTGAGTCCCGGACTATGGGTAGTCAGTGGTGTCACAGTCCTTATTTAAGGCCCAGTGGGCTGTTGAATAAATATCGACTATTTGTTTCTTATATATTTCAATTCAAATAGTGGAATAAGAGAAACCCATAGTTTGGGTATTCATCCCCAAGGTACAAACTTATCATTTGATGTGCTATGTGCATATTGGTTGTGTGTCCACGTCAATGGCTACTCACTGGTGTCACATTCCCTGATTAGGCTATTAGGTACAAGTAGAATTTTCGACTTCTGTATCTGAAATTACATAGTGATATGGAAGAGGGTATTTTGGGTATCCAATCCCAACCCCAAGGTAGAAAGTTAGGCTTATGTGTAGTGTGTGCCATTGTCACCTCGGACCACATCTCGGACCACCTCTACAAGTCGGCGTGGCCATCTCGGACCACCTCTACAAGTCGGCGTGGTCATCTCGGACCACCTCTACAAGTCGGCGTGGTCATCTCGAACCACCTATACAAGTCGGCATGGTCATCTCGGACCACCTCTACGAGTCGGCGTGGTCAACTCGGACCATCGCAATTGACGATATTTTCCGTAAAGTGTAAGTTAGGAAAAAAATAATTTCTTTGATCATGTTAATAGCGTTATTAATCATGTTTATAATAGCGTAACTGTTGTTCGTCACATTGACTAATTTGTCTGATAACTAATTAACATCTGTTGGTATTCAGTATGCAAGATTTCCAATATAAATTGTTTTCTTGGACAATAATCTACGTTCTATTACCAATTTAACGACAACAATACCACGAAACATGCTTCAAAAGCGATGTTATGTGTATAAAACGTAAATTGTTGATGTACGACCCTATACGAACTATTCTAGATAATGTCCAGGGTTACTTCCCTTATACACAATTTTACCATTTGCACTACTGTAAATAGACAACATGTTCTTGGAGGCGTGCTGCCGATTAAACAGTGATTAAACTTTCGGGACACCACACGAAGGTTTGAAGCGCACAGTTTTGGATTGAACATAGATGATGATATGTTCGCAGATTTTTTCTCTGCTAGCTTGTTGTAGTAAATTCCTCCTTTCCTAGGAGAACTGCAGTATCACAGCTACTGCATCCGCTGTCTATAAACACTGAGATTAGGGCTCAGCACACCTTGGCACAGGTATTTCCCCGCTCGCGTCAATATTAAGGGTTTCGAGGATGTGGGATCGATGAACGTGCAGGGCATAACAGAGGTTCCTGGTGATAGACTCGGCCTTGCTCGTCTGATCGGGTGACATCAGTAAGGATATGGACGGGTCTAAGATCAGCTGTGTCAGTACATCCGGGTCAGTCATATCGAGGGTTGGATACTGTTTCTGTTGAGTGCTACTTTCCCTGTCCGATTTGGCATCTTTTTTTATTATAAACACTAAAACAGGTGTTTTCAATGCGTTAATCTGGTTAAAAAGTATTCGGGATTCAGCGAAAAAATAAGGTGGTATTCGGGACCTCACTGAAAAAATAAGAAGTATTCGGGATTCAGGGGGGGGGTGGTGTCACCCTCGTATAAGAGAAGTCTCCCCTTACACTAACTAAAATTGTAACCCAGTCTATTTTGACCGTCACATTAAATGACAGGTAGGTAAACAAATCAGAGGACACAAAACTGGAAATGGTCAATATTTTGTAGTAAATCAAATGGTGATGCCATATTGCATTCTGAGACTGAAAGATAGCATGTTTTATACCAATCCAAGGAAATAACCGATTACTTATCCCTCCAAGGATTATACGGAACATTTTTGTTGCCAAATATGGAAAATGACCTTTGACACTATCTATTCCTGATTGGTGACGTCAGAAAACACCGATCGCGTGCAGTATTGTAATTACTTACGTGGTAACGAAAACGAAGGTATCACGATTTGAGGACACTAGAGGATATACACTTGAATATTGGCGCACACAATCATCAGTACACAGGCACAAGACACACATTGCCCTATGGTCATATAGTAAGTAATGTTTACTAAAGGCAACCAACTTAATATATGACCATATGCCAAAATAAAATGTTTGTGCCTGTGCATGTCATATCGATATACCATGGACATAGGTTAGTCCTATAATATTTTCCCGTTATTTCGAGGTCTTATCGTTAAAGCTCATTTTCGCATAGCACTTTCCGCGCTGATCCGATGGCGGGATTTCTGATATTTTGAAGCTTTTCGGACATATGTTACACCGTAGGGCGTAGCGTGTATGTGTGTCACGTCGTAATCGTTGTGTGGTGTATGTTGTCGTAAGCCGTATGTGTATTTCTTTACCCGTATCTATATAAACGCAAGACGATAGTTAAGAAATATCCGTTACTTTATTTTGTACAGTCACTGATGTTGTGTACAATAACATATGCACAATGTGTATCAATATTAATGTAATACAATTTCAATGCATAGTTAATGTATATATCCAAGTGAGCAATGTGTCGACAGATACACAAACGTTACGGTATGATTTTGTACAAGTTCTTAACACTGGATATCCAATTATTCAAATAAATAACAATATCAACATCCACTATGGAGATCCATATAAACTTATTTGTAACAGTAACAAATATTTCGGATATCCTTTCTCACTGGAATTCCAGATACAAATTTACCTATCCTTCCTTTCTCAAATAGTGAGCACCTTCTTTCTATACAAGTACAAAAACCCTTTATAATCTTCAAACATAGCCTAAGTGGCTAATTGTACAAACATAGGAAATTAAGTAATCAGTCATATACTTTGTTTTATAAACAAGTTTCTGGCAGTTGTCACTTAATATGGGTTTTACTTAATCTGTTAGCACAAACAATTTCACATGTTTTAGGGGGAACAAAAACCTTACCAATTAGCTAAAGCCAAACATTGGATAAATACATTTTCACAGTTTTGACAATGTGCTTAGAAATGCAGAAGTTGATAACCTAATCTTCTGAACAATTTAAATGTAAATTCTGCAACTTGAAAAATGAAATAGATGCATGTATATTTTACTTTCTATGAAAAATAAAATTACAAATCCAAAACAAATATTCCTATTAAAATTACATTATACACCAAGTATTGTTTTAATATATATTAATATTTCGTGACTACGTGGAATATATGGGGGCATAATACATGAACAGTTATAAATGTGTGCATTGGTGTTAAGAATAATCCTAAATATAGATATAAGAACGTTTAAAATATATTGTCTAACCATTGTGCATATCATTTAGCTGTTTGAAGTCAACAGGTGAGATTCTCCCATTTTTTCTGCGCAGTATTCACAGAAGAATAAACAATATCTTATTTGGTTCACCGTAATGGCATGGAGATAAATCTTGTAAATATTTTCCTACAGACGGGTATGTAGTCCAGTGGTAACATGCTGGACTGGTAATCCAGAGATCGCAGGTTCGATCCCCCGTCTGACCCTTATTTATCGTCGCTACCAGTTGCCCATATGAGCGACGCCTCCTCAAGAGATTAGTCATTTTAGATTTTTGGAGGATAGTGCAATGATACAGACAGAGACACATTCCAGAATCTCCTCTGGTTCTTTTACGTGCACGGTGTACAGCACCGACACAAGACCTCGGTTTAAAGACCCATCTAAAAGACTGTTAATTTTATTAGGGTCAGACGGGCGATCGAACCTGCGAAAAGTATAGTGTAGTAATAAATAAAGAATGATCGTACAATCACACCTATGCCAATCAAGTGATGTGCTGTTGACCATTAACCCATTCAACCCCAAGTAACTGACATTTATAAATGTTATTTTTAAAGTATGTATAGTAATTATTGTAGTACAGTAGTTAATCTACAAAATATGTTACCATTTAACCCATAACCCATTCAACACCAAATAACCAACATGGGGCTGGGCTGGTGCATCATATTTTTAGACCAATAAATTAATAAGAAAATTACATTTGGACCAGTTCATTTATCAAAATGGGTAATTTTTCTCTAAAAATAGTAATATTACTGGCAAAAAGTGCAGATCCTGATGAGACGGCTCGTCACGAGCCGGCTCATCTGGATCTACACTTTTTGTACACCTATTTAGAGGTCTGTGGTGTTGAAAGGGTTAATGTGAATTACTCCCCTACTATGTACATTCCAGCCCCGGATAAACCATTTTTGCTGAGCGACTGGTCACTGTACCACTCATGTAAATCTAATAACTGCTGTATGTAGTTCTTTTTAACACTCTCTATCTAATGAGATTTTTTACCACTGTCCCTGACAAGCGTCTCCCAGGAGAAGAATTATATAAAACTAGGTCTTTCACTCTATTAATAGTTTTTCTGTATACTATAGGGAAGTAAAATATGTGTAAACACAGGCACAAGACACAATTTTATTTTGGTTGCCCTATGGTCATATTTACCATCGATGGTTGACTATCGTGACGCTGTCTATTGCGATGCATCGAAATATCGTTACACCCCTACATTTAGTAAGTAATGTTTACATTACTTACTATATGACCATAGGGCAAATTTATTTTTGTGTGTCTGTGTGTTTAAACTAAGCGCCTCCCTGTCATCTTCTTTCATAAAATATGGTATGAAATCAGCATCCATGTATGATCCTACATGTACGGTTGATGATATTCAGAGGATATAACTACAGGTTTTAGTCTGTCTGATTAGCGCAGTTGTTTGCGAGCTCGCTTCTCACCAATGCAGCCTGGGTTCGAACCTCGGACCGGCAAGTATGTGAGATGGTACGGTAGCCGCCAGATCGGACATGTGGGTTTTCTCCGGGTACCCCGGTTTCCTCCCACACAAATGACCACATTTCATCCGCGGCAACGAGAGTGATTAAAGTTGATAAAACTTGCTTCGCAATTGTTGTAAAATAAATAAAGTTTAAACTAACTACAGGTATCAAATCACCTACCAAATGCAAAATGTTACCAATAATGGGTATGTCATGTTATAACGGTAGAATATTGAAATTATTAATGAGAATAATATTACTTTAATTGTGGACATTAATTGCTGTTCAGTATTAACTACACATGTAAAAGGGTAAAGCTTTAAATGTGGACATTATATTGACACTTCTGAGAAATTCTCAGAAATATCACAAATAATGTCACTGTTATAATACACTAAGATTACGAAAATAATAGAAGAATCTAAGCCTAGAATATATTACCTTTCTAGCACATTAGATTTGTTTAGAAATACTTTAGGTCAAGTTAAGTAAGATAAACAACCTTAAATGGACATCTCTGAAACGCATATAGAAATTTTTGAATATATGTCATAATGACCGTGACCTTTAGAATATATGTCATAATGACCGTGACCTTTAGAATATATGTCATAATGACCGTGACCTTTAGAATATAATGTCATAATGACCGTGACCTTTAGAATATATGTCATAATGACCGTGACCTTTAGAATATATGTCATAATGACCGTGACCTTTAGAATATATGTCATAATGACCGTTACCGTTATACAGTTTATATTGATTAGCCACTGAGTAACAATAACACGTATGATTTAATTTATACAAATTTATTTTAGCTCGATTGCGAAACAAGTTCTTACAACTTAAATTAATCACTCTCGAAACCTCATTCCTGATGGAATCCATCGCCATGAGGGAGAGAGAAGAGGCAACGTGGAATTTAAATGCCTTGCCTAAGGGCACAATCGTAATGGCTCCAGCGGGGCTTGAACTCCGGACCATTCACACCTGAAACGAACGCGCATCCACTGCGCTATCACGACTTCCACTGTTATAATACACTAAAATTGCGAAAATAATAGAAGAATCTAAGCCTAGAATATATTACCTTTCTAGCACATTAGATTTGCTTAGAAATACTTTAGGTCAAGTTAAGTAAGATAAACAACCTTAAATGGACATCTCTGAAACGCAAATAGAAATTTTTGAATATATGTCATAATGACCGTGACCTTTAGAATATATGTCATAATGACCATGACCTTTAGACTATATGTCATAATGACCGTGACCTTTAGAATATATGTCATAATGACCGTGACCTTTAGAATATATGTCATAATGACCGTGTCCTTTAGAATATATGTCATAATGACCGTGACCTTTAGAATATATGTCATAATGACCATGACCTTTAGAATATATGTCATAATTACCGTGACCTTTAGAATATATGTCATAATGACCGTGACCTTTAGAATATATGTCATAATGACCGTGACCTTTAGAATATATGTCATAATTACCGTGACCTTTAGAATATATGTCATAATTACCGTGACCGTTAGAATATATGTCATAATGACCGTGACCTTTATACAGTTTATATTGATTAGTCGAAAAAAAGAAGAATGTAACTGAGTAACAATAACATGTTGTATGAAGAAGAATAATGAGTATTTTGATATTTAACTTTGTACCATGAGAGATATAGATGAATGTGTCATTCTTGTTTTGTTACATATCTTGTATTTTCTATTTAGTGGGCTCTACGAGATGGCTGACTCAGTGTCTGACAGACAACATGACCTTGATCTTCCCCTTTTATCAAACATCGATGATATAAGAGTAAAGCATTATATTCTTGAACTTGTGTGTGATGATAAAAAGAAAATATTAAGTGGCTTTATAAATTTGGTTATAGATCAGGATAATGCTACGGGTTGCCTAAATGATAAATCGAATAGTGTAAGAACTGAAATGACGCCATTAAGCACAAGCGAAATTGTTGAAAGGGCAAATATGGATAGAGGCGGGGAATCAACACGATTGAAGGAGGAACTCAAAGCAGCTATGTTGATTGAGGAAGCATTGGCAATAACAAATCAGAGAGTGGAAATTGAAACATCAGATAAGATTGGAGAAATGGAAGTGGCATGTAAAACTGCAATGTTAGATACTATGCAGAGAACAGAAGAAGTGGAAAGAGTGATTAAGATGAAAGAAGATAAATCAGCCACAACTATATCCACGGTACCAAAGGAGAAAGTGAAAAAAGCAGGATTAAACGAGGAAGGCTTGGCTATAACAAATGAAAAAGTGGTAACTGAACCAACAGTTAACACAACAGACCGACCAACAACAAAGGAGGATGTTGTACAAGTAACAGAAGAGGACACATATATAGAGAGAGTGGATTTTGATAAAGTAGACAGAACACTCAATTTACAGCTTGAAATATCCAAGAACATCAAGGAAGATGCAGGGTTACCAGAGGCATGTTCAATCTGCAAACCTGCAGAACATGATTGTCATGTCAAACCTGAAGATAACGAAAATGATACTCGCAATATTTCTGTCGGTCAGTTGTCAGAAACCAAAGATACATTTGATCAGTGCTACTCTACTACGTCTGAAGATTTTGTCATGATTTTAGATGCATGTGATTTAACAATTAAAGCAGTGCAGGAAATTACAATTCAAGGAAAGTCAAGTAATGCTGCTGAATCAGACAGCGACAAACTGAGGGATATATTCGTTAATGGTGACAAGCAGCCTCTTGAGTTCTGTTCCGAAAAAGCATGCTTGAAGATCTGGAAATCTGGAACAAAGTGTATTGAACAATTTCCCAGATTTATAAGAATTTCATATCAGACTCAACCATGTGGATCATCCTTAAAGTGGACAAGAGACCAAGATGGCAGGTAATGTACATACTCATGCATGTATTTTCAAGAAGGTTGAACTGTGGTTAAGTTGTATGACTGATATGTGTTAATAATTAATAGTTTTATACATATAAATAATGATGTAATTATATGATAATGTTAAACAATCTGGTGTTGAAACTTTATAGATCCTCTTGCGATAGTCTATGAATTATTCCATATTATTAGGCTCTGCTACAGGATAATCACCTTTTATATATACTATCAAACCCAACTAGTAATATAGTCTATTAGAGTCGTTACAGTGTATATGATGACGAGTAATCATGGAATATGTAACATGCAGCAACACTTTGTACAATTGGACCATGAGATGCAATGACTATATAATTTTATTTATGTAGATCTGATACAATTTGTATGCGTTATAATTTTCAGGTCATGCGTTTATACTCACGGACACTGGATCAACAACCGGTCCATGTTTCCAAGCCAGGACGTTCCACGGGCGTTAGCGACGTGGAAGGCATATGTTACTGTACCGTATGATGCGGTTGTTCTTATGAGTGGAGACCAGAATGCGGAGATAATACCAGCTTCAACTGGTTAGTATATGAACATAGTTACTCTTTTTTATATTATATTATGTTATATTTCGGGTTTTACGCCTGCATCAGCACCATTTCGGGCTATATCGCCGGCGGGCAGTTTACTTATCAACACCTTTCCTGGACAGGCTCCAGCGGTTAACCAGTACTTGGGTGCACCAACCTCCGTAAGAAACTGCCAACTTTTTCGAACCCGTGGCCATCAGTGATGATAGGTTACAGTGGTATGCAAGTCAGCGACCTTAACCACTCGACCACGGAGGCGGAAGTTACTGTTTTTATGTTTAAAACGACTGCAATATAGATCATATAAAGAACACTGTATTACTTGAGTCTAATGTTGCTACATTGGAAGAATGGGTTACTAGTATTTCAATAAATAATGTCTTTATTACTTTATATGAATTAGAGCATTGCATGATTAAGGAATTAATCGATGGTTAATAGTTTCCATCAGGGTATGAACTACATTGGGTTTGGTTAAAGTGTGTGGAGGCCAAAGGTATCCACGCTAACTTTAACACGCCCAATGTAGTTCATTACTAATATTTTCATTAATTATTCTTTTCAATTACACCAAAGAAAATATAGCACACTTAAAATGTTTTTAGTTCAAAATTGCAACTTACTGTGTGCCGGAACAGGTAAATAGATCATCCCTGGAACATAGTCTTCTCTCTCCCTCGTGGCGATGGATTCCATCAGGAACGAGGTCTCGAGAGTGATTTATATAAGTTGAAATAACTTGTTTACGCAATCGAGCTAAAATAAATTTGTATAAACTAAAACAGAGCGTATCAAACTGGATGGTAGAACGTATTGTGGTAGGCAAATAACGGAAAAGAATAAGCTAACATTCATATCTAAGTAATAATTAATCTATTTCCAATTATGATCAGGGTTCATTCTAGGTCAGAATATTTGGGAGAAGTGAGAACGCGCGTGATCGCTTCCTTAAATGGTGTTCTTTAATAAATTTCTGCAAAATAGGGTTAAAATGCACAGTACAACCATTAAATACAACATTTGAATAGAAGGAGTGTTTTATAATGGGCCAGTGTATCTTACTAGACACAATGTTGTTTGAAAATCTTAAAAACTTTTTTTTTTTGTGGGACCCCCAGAGGGCGAAGTCAGGGTCCCTAGGGCGGCAATTTCGCCCACATCGCCCTCTAGAATGATCCCTGATGATAATATTTTCTTTCATTGCAATCTCGCCATAGCTCAGATTCTACATAGTAAATCGTGATAATAAAGTAATTACTTTGTGTATATTATTTTTAGCATGTTTTTAAAAAAAATTGTCTTAAAAAAAAGGGTTCTCTCATACAGTGCAATTTCATCTCTCTGAACAGGAGTCTGACTTTAATTTTCGATTTTGTCCGATCTTTTTGCATTGATTAGGATTCCGGACATATATTTACTACACTGATATGGAAGTGCCAGCCTCGACTGTTGCACTAGGCGTAGGGTACTGGACTCAGGTGGATATCATAACACAGCATGGGTAAATACTTCTTTATTATTATACTACATGTTTGTGCACTGTCTGATAGCTATGAATACACCACAAGAGTAATGCATGTATTTCCATGTTACATATACATGTACAGTCAAACCTGTCTATAAAGGCCACCCTCGAGAAAGTAAAAAAGTGGCCTTTGTTGGCAGGTGGCCTCTCAATAGAGGGTTAAAATGCATTGAAAATGGCTCAACGGGATGAAAAATGGTGGTCTTTAGAATCAGGGTTTTCATATGCGGCCTTTATTCGGAGGTGGCCTTAGCACAGTTTTGACTGTACTATTGGATAAGCTGCTTATTGAACACTATATAAATATTTCATCTCTACGAGTGTGACAGTGGATATTGTCAACCCGAGGACAATATCTACTATCACACTCGTGAGATGAAATATTTATTTTGTTTTACCGGACAATCGGCTGTTCTGGCTTTATGTTGTTTGGCAATCCTGACATTTTCTCGTGACAAAGGTATAGTTTATATCACAAAGTTATAGGTTGTAAAACAACAAATAAATTAAAAACAGTCTGTTTATATTTCCAATCTTTCATTTCTTCTGATACCACATCCACTGTGAAGAGGTATTCAAATCAAACTGTAAAAGAGCAAAAATCTTCCAATTATAATGTTTCCCATAGCCAGTGATCACCTGTGAATAACGTCACTGTGTTTACACACTGTATTCACCGCTAAATAATACAGTATACCAACCTTCAGTTTGCAATGGCCTGAATTCTTATACCACATCTTTTTACACATCAACTAGTCTGAAGTCTTCTCAAGTCATATAATTTCTCAAAAAACACAAAAACTATACACTGCCTGTCATGAAAATACATTTTTACCAAAAAGAAAAATGAACTATATTAGTTATTGGGACTACATTCGTATATACAACCTTACAGTACAGCAACCTTGACCTTAATATGTAATCTTTAACAAAAACCGCTACTGTGCCCTACATTTCTTATAGAACGATACAGCTAACAATGTACAAACTATGTTGACCGATAAAATAATTATCGATAGTCTATTTACATTTTTCCGAGTCTATTTACATTTTTCTGTTTTACCGAACAATTTTTAAACAAACTTTCTTTGAGACTACATGTAAACAAGATGGTGGAAAAGCAAGTAAAATAACATTGACATTAAACGGTAACATCCGAGTAGCGTGATTATGTTCCGAATGAGGCTATTCAGAGGTGAAACATTGAAAAATGTCGTCCGCTCGCGTATGGCAAATTTTGCATATTGTTATATTTCGGGTTTTACGCCTGCATCAGCACCATTTTGGGCTATTTCGCCGGCGGGCAGTTTACCTAACAACACCTTTCCTGGGCAGGCTCCAACGGTTAACCAGTACTTGGGTGCACCAACCTCAATAAGAAACTGCCAACTTTTTCATATAAATGAGACACGGTCTGAGCGGGGCTCGAACCCGTGACCGTCAGTGATGATAGGTTACAGTGGTATACAAGTCAGCGACCTTAACCACTCGACCACGGAGGCGGATAATTTTGCATAGGGTAACCGTGAGGTATAAAACATGTATATATATCCACACAACTTGAGGTTGAATGGGAGATATATACGTGAATACATGTTTACATGTGCATGTAATATATGACAGCTTATTCAACTATACATTAACAAGCACAATTATTTTAACCCATTCAACACCAAGTAACTCACATGGACTGATACATGATATTCTTAAACCAATAAATGAATCAGAAAATCACATTTAGACAAGTTCATTTATCAAAATGGGTAATTATGTCTAATAATAGTCATATCACTGGCAAAAAGTGCAGATCCTGATGAGACGGCTCGTCATGAGCCGGCTCAGCTGGATCTACACTTTTTGTAAGCCTATTTAGAGGTCTGTGGTGTTGAAAGGGTTAAGGATAAATCAAGCGCCCGCTAAGAACTAGACACGTGTACTGAAAACAAAACCGAACATTAATGTGTTTACTACCATTGTGGAAGTCGTGATAGCGCAGTGGTAGCGCGTTCACTTCAGGTGCGAAAGGTCCGGAGTTCGAGCCCCACTGGAGCCGTTACGATTGTGCCCTTAGGCAAGGCATTTAAATTCCACTCTTCTCTCTCCCTCAAGGCGATGGATTCCATCAGGAATGAGAGTGATTAATATAAGTTGTAAGAACTTTGTTTCGCGATCGAGCTAAAATAAATTTGTATGTGTATATAAACTAGCATATACATTATTGTATCTGTGATATATGTAGCAAAATTAATACCGTAGTGTGACAGACATATGCAAGTGTCCAAGATACATACAATATACCTTATAATTCAGCTGTACCCTTTTTACGATTTCAGTTCAAGAAGTAATTCGTTGAGCCAGTTACCTTGTCGTTTGTTTACTCCCAGAATGCATCATGCTCTTTCAAGCAATCTGCTCAGTTCCTATATTCCAAGATGCATGGAGGCCGCATATTCACTGTTGGGGCCTCATCCATTTAAGCGATTAGATATACTGATTGTTCCTGCAAGTTTTGCCAGTCTTGGAATGGCAAGGTAAATCACATGTATATGCATGCTATGTAATGTTTTGTGTGCGTATATTATTTGTTAAATGTTACTTTAACCATATTTTAGTTTAAACAATATTTATTTCTTTTAATAAACATTGTCAAGTATAAATAATATGTACATATATTTAGGATTGAGGAGAAAGCGACCTGCTTGTGTGGTTACCTCTTTCCTACGAATCATTTATAAAACATGCTGTTTATGTTAGGCAACACAATTAGTATCAAACCATATTTTATTGCCTATATATACATGCATATACAGTCAAACCTGCCTTAAGCAGCCAGCCAAGTGAATCACAGAAAGTGGCTGCTTAGCACAGGTGGCTGCTTAATAGAGGTCAAATGTATAATAAAACAGCAATTTGGGAATCTGGCAACTGGCTGCTTAATACAGGTTGGCTGCTTAATAGAGGTCAAATGTATAATAAAACAGCAATTTGGGAATCTGACAACTGGCTGCTTAATACAGGTTGGCTGCTTAATAGAGGTCAAATGTATAATAAAACAGCAATTTGGGAATCTGGCAACTGGCTGCTTAATACAGGTTGGCTGCTTAATGGAGGTGACCACTAACACAGGTTTGACTGTACATTGTTACATTTGGCGTGTGAGGAAGCTATCCAACTGGTTAGAGGAAGGTCGTTAATTCCATGGAATATTAGTCCGCCTCCGTGGTCGAGTTGTTAAGATCGCTGACTTGTAAGTTGTATACCACTATTCGTCACTGCTGTGTCTCATTTATATGAAAAAGTTGGCAGTTTCTTACGGAGGTTGGTGCACCAAGTACTGGTTAACCGCTGGAGCCTGCCCATGAAAGGTGTTGTTAGATTAACTGCCCGCTGGCGAAATAGCCCAAAATGGTGGTGATGCAGGCGTAAAACCCAAACAAACAAACTAGTTTATACAAATTTATTTTAGCTCGATTGCGAAATAAGTTCTTAAACTTATATTAATCACTCTCGAGGCCTCATTCCTGATGGAATCCATCGCCACAAGGGAGAGAGAAGAGGCAACGTGGAATTTAAATGCCTTGCCTAAGGGCATAATCATAACAGCTTCAGCGGGGCTCGAACTCCAGACCTTTCACACCTGAAGCGAACGTGCATCCACTGCGCTATCACGACTTCCACTGCCACAAACTACACACAAACAGACTACGGAATATGTAACAGATATTGTATGGACGTTTGATTGTAATCATTCTAGCGGTATGTCCTTGAATTGGAATTATTTCGTTAACATATTGATGAAGTATTTGTAATCATTCTAGCGGTATGTCCTTGAATTGGAATTATTTCGTTAACATATTGATGAAGTATTTGTAATCATTTTAGCGGTATGTCCTTGAATTGGAATTATTTCGTTAACATATTGATGAAGTATTTGTAATCATTCTAGCGGTATGTCCTTGAATTGGAATTATTTCATTAACATATTGATGAAGTATTTGTAATCATTCTAGCGGTATGTCCTTGAATTGGAATTATTTCGTTAACATATTGATGAAGTATTTGTAATCATTCTAGCGGTATGTCCTTGAATTGGAATTATTTCGTTAACATATTGATGAAGTATTTGTAATCATTTTAGCGGTATGTCCTTGAATTGGAATTATTTCGTTAACATATTGATGAAGTATTTGTAATCATTCTAGCGGTATGTCCTTGAATTGGAATTATTTCGTTAACATATTGATGAAGTATTTGTAATCATTCTAGCGGTATGTCCTTGAATTGGAATTATTTCATTAACATATTGATGAAGTATTTGTAATCATTTTAGCGGTATGTCCTTGAATTGGAATTATTTCGTTAACATATTGATGAAGTATTTGTAATCATTTTAGCGGTATGTCCTTGAATTGGAATTATTTCGTTAACGTATTGATGAAGTATTTGTAATCATTCTAGCGGTATGTCCTTGAATTGGAATTATTTCGTTAACATATTGATGAAGTATTTGTAATCATTTTAGCGGTATGTCCTTGAATTGGAATTATTTCGTTAACATATTGATGAAGTATTTGTAATCATTCTAGCGGTATGTCCTTGAATTGGAATTATTTCGTTAACATATTGATGAAGTATTTGTAATCATTTTAGCGGTATGTCCTTGAATTGGAATTATTTCGTTAACATATTGATGAAGTATTTGTAATCATTTTAGCGGTATGTCCTTGAATTGGAATTATTTCGTTAACATATTGATGAAGTATTTGTAATCAATCTAGCGGTATATCCTTGAATTGGAATCATTTCATTAACGTATTGATGAAGTATTTGTAATCATTCTAGCGGTATGTCCTTGAATTGGAATTATTTCGTTAACATATTGATGAAGTATTTGTAATCATTTTAGCGGTATGTCCTTGAATTGGAATTATTTCGTTAACATATTGATGAAGTATTTGTAATCATTTTAGCGGTATGTCCTTGAATTGGAATTATTTCGTTAACATATTGATGAAGTATTTGTAATCATTTTAGCGGTATGTCCTTGAATTGGAATTATTTCGTTAACATATTGATGAAGTATTTGTAATCATTTTAGCGGTATGTCCTTGAATTGGAATTATTTCGTTAACATATTGATGAAGTATTTGTAATCATTCTAGCGGTATGTCCTTGAATTGGAATCATTTCATTAACGTATTGATGAAGTATTTGTAATCATTCTAGCGGTATGTCCTTGAATTGGAATTATTTCGTTAACATATTGATGACGTATTTGTAATCATTTTAGCGGTATGTCCTTGAATTGGAATTATTTCGTTAACATATTGATGAAGTATTTGTAATCATTCTAGCGGTATGTCCTTGAATTGGAATCATTTCATTAACGTATTGATGAAGTATTTGTAATCATTCTAGCGGTATGTCCTTGAATTGGAATTATTTCGTTAACATATTGATGAAGTATTTGTAATCATTTTAGCGGTATGTCCTTGAATTGGAATTATTTCGTTAACATATTGATGAAGTATTTGTAATCATTCTAGCGGTATGTCCTTGAATTGGAATAATTTCATTAACATATTGATGAAGTATTTGTAATCATTCTAGCGGTATGTCCTTGAATTGGAATTATTTCGTTAACATATTGATGAAGTATTTGTAATCATTTTAGCGGTATGTCCTTGAATTGGAATTATTTCGTTAACATATTGATGAAGTATTTGTAATCATTCTAGCGGTATGTCCTTGAATTGGAATCATTTCATTAACGTATTGATGAAGTATTTGTAATCATTCTAGCGGTATGTCCTTGAATTGGAATTATTTCGTTAACATATTGATGAAGTATTTGTAATCATTCTAGCAGTATGTCCTTGAATTGGAATTATTTCGTTAACATATTGATGAAGTATTTGTAATCATTCTAGCGGTATGTCCTTGAATTGGAATCATTTCATTAACATATTGATGAAGTATTTGTAATCATTTTAGCGGTATGTCCTTGAATTGGAATTATTTCGTTAACATATTGATGAAGTATTTGTAATCATTCTAGCGGTATGTCCTTGAATTGGAATCATTTCGTTAACGTATTGATGAAGTATTTGTAATCATTCTAGCGGTATGTCCTTGAATTGGAATTATTTCGTTAACATATTGATGAAGTATTTGTAATCATTCTAGCGGTATGTCCTTGAATTGGAATTATTTCGTTAACATATTGATGAAGTATTTGTAATCATTCTAGCGGTATGTCCTTGAATTGGAATTATTTCGTTAACATATTGATGAAGTATTTGTAATCATTTTAGCGGTATGTCCTTGAATTGGAATTATTTCGTTAACGTATTGATGAAGTATTTGTAATCATTCTAGCGGTATGTCCTTGAATTGGAATTATTTCGTTAACATATTGATGAAGTATTTGTAATCATTCTAGCGGTATGTCCTTGAATTGGAATCATTTCGTTAACATATTGATGAAGTATTTGTAATCATTTTAGCGGTATGTCCTTGAATTGGAATTATTTCGTTAACATATTGATGAAGTATTTGTAATCATTTTAGCGGTATGTCCTTGAATTGGAATTATTTCGTTAACGTATTGATGAAGTATGATAGGTATGAAGTTGTTTGCGTATTTATCTATGGGGGGTTTATGTTTATTTATCGTCGCTACTGGTTGTCCATATGAGCGACGCCTCCTGAAGAGATTAGGCATTTTAAATTTTTGGAGGATAGTGCAATGATACACAGACAGAGACCCATTTCAGAGTCTCCTCTGGTTCTTTTATGTGCACGGTGTACAGCACCGACACGAGACCTCGGTTTAAAGTTCCATCTGAAAGACTGTTAATTTTATTAGGGTCAGACGGGGGATCGAACCCGCGATCCCTTGATTACCAGTCCAGCGTGTTACCACTGGACTACAGATCCATCTGTGGCGAATTAATCATTATGCTGCTGTTTGTTATAGTCCAAACCTGATGTTCCTGTCACAGTCCGTCCTGTCGGACGATGGTCACATGCTTGTTCGTGTTGCACATGAGTTGAGTCACTCCTGGTTCGGGTTGGCTATTGGTCCACGCGATTGGCACGAGGAATGGCTCAGTGAAGGATTTTGTACCTATACAGAATATGTGATACATGCAAAGGCTATTCAGGTATGAGGGTTCAGTATAGAACTGTATAAATAATTGATTTAATTTTAACCATATTTTATTTCCTATATATACATGCATATAGTTACACAATAATAATAATACAACATAACACAAGCAAATGGGTTGTGCAACAAGTTCTAACCACAATACATTAAGCCCTTCGAGGATTATAAATGATCCATATTCCCTGCTCCCACATAATTGATAGAAGAGGGTATTGGTTGAAGCTAGGCTTCAATTACTACCGGTATTTAGTGTGCGAGTAGGCCCTATGTTTCTACAAATTTATTTTAGCTCGATTGCGAAACAAGTTCTTACAACTTATATTAATCACTCTCGAGACCTCATTCCTGATGGAATTCATCTCCACGAGGGAGAGAGAAGAGGCAACGTGGAATTTAAATGCCTTGCCTAAGGGCACAATCGTAACGGCTCCAGCGGGGCTCGAACTCTGGACCTTTCACACCTGAAGCGACCGCGCATCCACTGCGCTAGCACAACTTCCACAAGGCCCCAGGTTGCACGATTGGGTACCATTACCATTTGGATATGAAGTTATATAAATAAAAAGTGTAAAGAATTTCGATTTTATATATTTTAACGGAGACACAACTTGTTAATGCCAGAGACACATTCCTTCTGCTATATCACCCCTCTAGCCAACAACCTTCTTGAATGAAGTTCTCGGTCGACTTTCTATATAGAACCAGCCATATAAATAAATAACTAACCAACCATTTATAAATGTCTCGCTGTGTATATTATATGAAATGTTTGCGTATATTATGTCTAACACGCTGGACTGGTAATCCAGGGATCGCAGGTTCGATCCCCCGTCTGACCCTAATAAAATTAACAAGTCTTTCAGATGTGCACGTAAAAGAACCAGAGGAGACTGGAATGGGTCTCTCTCTGTATCATTGCACTATCCTCCAAAAATCTAAAATGACTAATCTCTTCAGGAGGCGCCGCTCATATGGGCAACCGGTAGCGACGATAAATAAACGTAAAACACACATATTATGTCTAGCATACAATAAATAAATACTTTCAAAAATTATTACAATGGTGACAATATAGGAATAAAATATAATAAATTTGACACACATTTGATATTGACGTTACTTCTAAAGCATTAAGCAATGAACGTGCGGTGCGGCAAATGACCCCCATTGCCATTTTGGGGAGGGCACTTTACTAATGTTATTAAAACATTGTTGCCCAACCCAATGTGCATTTTCTTTGTTTTATCATGATTGTATATGTAATGTAAATGTCAAACAGCAAATGAAATATGATTAGACTAAACTCCGTTGCCATGCTACCAAAAACAATGTTTCACCTAAATCACAAAATAACGGGATATGTTGTTAAACTAAACTCCGTTGCCGTGCTACCAAAAACAATGTTTCATGTAAATCACAAAATAAGGGGATACGTTGTTAAACTAAACTCCGTTGCCATGCTACCAAAAACAATTGTTTCACCTAAATCACAAAATAAGGGGATATGTTGTTAAGGTTGTAAAACAACAAATAAATTGCCTATTAAATACATAGTAAAAAGTAAAAACATACAGTCTGTTCATTTATATTTCCAATCTTTCATTTCTTCTGATACCACATCCACTGTGAAGAGGTATTCAAATCAGCCTGAAACACACCAAGAATATTTCAAATTTTAAGTTTCAAATAGCCAGTGCTCACCTGCGAATAACGTCACTGTGCTTACACACTGTATTCCTCCGCCAAATAATACAGTATACCAACCTTCAGTTTGCAATGGTCTGAATTCTTATACCACATCTTTTCTACACATCAACTAGTCTGAAGTCTCCTATAAAGTCACATAATTTCTCAAAAAACACAAAAACTATACATTGCCTGTCATGAAAATGCATTTTTACCAAAAAGAAAAATTAACTATATGAGTTATTGGGACTATATTCGAGTGGACCGCGAATGCACTTCTGCCTATTTACGTATATACAACCTTAAACGTAACTATGTCCAATTCAACTGGTAGAATAAATGACCTTAATGTATTTATGTAGGAAGAAGGACTTGTTGAAGAAAGAAACATTTACGATCATCTCAAATACAGCACACTGGAAGCAGAAATACAGTCTACAGAACCGGATTTACAAATACTCCGGTAAATATTATCAAGTACATTTGGACACCTGTACACCTGTATTCGTTGTTTAGTTTAAAATTTTATTTATTTTACAACGATTGCGAAGCAAGTTTTAACAACTTATATTAATCACTCTTGTTGGCGCAGATGAAAACATATAAGTGGTCATTCGTGTGGGAGGAAACCGGAGTACCCGGAGAAAACCCACATGTCCGATCTGGTGACCACCGTACCATCTGACATGCTTCCCGGTCTGAGGATCGAACCCGGGTTGCATTAGTGAGAAGCTATTTGTTGTAGATACTCGGTCACTACATTTTTTGTTAGCAATATCCGTTACTACTATACCCCAACGATAACGTGATTCCCGCGAAAAAGATAGCACAGGCTAATATTATTATAACGGGTAAAAAGAAGTTTATTATCATTTATGTATGCATTACTTGGCACACAGGATTATTTATTACACCCTACGTATTGATTTGACTTATTCCAAACCTATTTATAGTAATGCTTGTAAATAACACGTTATCGTTGGGCCATAGTAAGTATAATTAAGAAATAATAAGTATCAACTGTGGTATATCGCAGAATAACCCGAGTTTGAAGTTCTTATGCGTAGAAATATATCACGAAGGCATAAGAACGACAAACGAGGGTTATTCTGCGATATACCACGGTTGATACTTACTATTTCGATTCTAACATGACTTACTTCTAATAATTTTAGACGAGAATCAAAGGACAAACGCAGTGCTACTCCGCTGCATTTGGCTTTCGAAATTTCCTCCCGCGTAAGGGGTGATAACGTTATTTTTTATGGAAAATATCAATCTAGTGCATAAATGAACAAAAGTTGTAACTGATCAATAATTTTATTTATTTTGTCAAATAAAACTGTACAGAATAGTAACTGAAACGTTACTTAACAGAAAAACAAGACGGACAAGAGATTATCTGATTCTAAAAATAGCTCACTTCCGCGAATTCCCACGGTAATATTTACAAACATCACGTGACTTTCATTCATAAAACTTTACATGCATTGTATAAATGGAATAGCCAAAACACAGTGCGCGCGCAGCATAGTTCAAGGTAGATATATCGCAGAATAACCTGAGGTAGGTTTTACTCTACAAGTATGTATGTTATTAGCTGGGTCGTGTTAGAATCAAAGTTATTAATTTTGTCAAAGCAATGTAACACTCGTTGACCAATGAAAGAGTGTGATATCCAATCTGTGAAATTGAAATGTCAAGGTCATATTTAGATGTCACTTATGTCATCAATTTTCCACTCGTTCTTTGGTACTAGCCTGTTTTCCAGTCTTTCGATATTTCAACAGACGGATCTGTAGTCCAATTGTTAACACGCTGGACTGGTAATCCAGGCATCGCAGGTTCGATCCCCCGTCTGACCCTAATAAAATTAGCAGTCTTTCAGATTGGACTTTAAGTCGAAGTCTTTACACCATGCACGTAAAAGAACCAGAGGGGACTCTGGAATAGGTCTCTGTCTGTATCATTACACTATCCTCCAAAAATCTAAAATGACTAATCTCTTCAGGAGGCGTCGCTCATATGGGCAACATGTAGTGATGATAAATATACGTAAAACACACACATCGATTTTTCACTGTTTTACTTCTGGCAACTCAATACGGCTCAATTAATAGTGACGTTGTTAAAAATATAATTATATGACTGACCAGGCAAAATATATATCAACGCCTGTTCCCAGGCAACGTTTAACAACTAGAACTTTAACAACTGCTAAAATTTGCAATACTTGTAATTATTATATCAAAGTCCATTAATTCTGCATGCATAAATATGCGAGGTTACGTTAGTTATTTCCCTTTGACCACTGTGGTGCTTCAGGAACACAGACTATGATGATAATGATGAAGACATCAAACAGAACAGTGTGAAGTATGTTGCCAATGGTGTAAATCCTGATAAAGGATTTCTACAGCTGCATTATTTGAAGGTTATTATTTGATTATATCAGCTATGAATCATAGCGTTTCCGTTATATGAAGGAAATGTTTATTTTTCTTGGCTATCTATGTAAAGAGAGAGTTGTTCGGTGTTTTTATTACTTTCAATCTATAAAAAAAATATTTTGGAAAACTGTTTAGTTTATACAAATTTTAGCTCGATTGTGAAACAAGTTCTTATAATAATCACTCTCGAGACCTCATTCCTGATTGAATCCATCGCCATGAAGGAGAGAGAAGAGGTGGGATTTAAATGCCTTGCCTAAGGGCACAATCTGAAGCAGGGCTCGAACTCCGGACCTTTCGCATCTGAAGCGAACACGAATCCACTGCACTATCATGACTTCCAAATTGAACTGTTAGAACTATTATTATGGTTGGACAAGGCATTGGACTCGTGACTGCTTCGTTTGTAGTGCAAAGTGTTGCAACCACTGGACCATTGATCTGCCCTGTGGTATGTCTTTTGAGTTTGTTCTGTGTTCATAAATATGTCAGTTACTAAGTGTTCCTGTCTTCTATATATGACCCAGTCTCTGTGTGGGCAATAGTAACTCATTTGTGTCCGCCGCCGTGGTCGAGTGGTTAAGGTCGCTGACTTGTATACCACTGTAACCTATCATCACTGATGGTCACGGGTTCGAGCCCCGCTCAGACTGTGTCTCATTTATAAGAAAAAGTTGGCAGTTTCTTACGGAGGTTGGTGCACCCAAGTACTGGTTAACCGCTGGAGCCTGATCAGGAAAGGTGTTGTTAGGTAAACTGCCCGCCGGCGATATAGCCCAAAATGGTGCTGATGCAGGCGTAAAACCCGAAATATAACGAAATATATAACTGTCATTTGTTAATTTTATATGATTAATTGTGATATTCAATGCTAATGTATTATGTATAAGTGGAAGTCGTGATTGCGTAGTTTAGTTTAGTTCAAGCCCCCTAAAGTGGTTATGATTGTGCCCTTAGGCAAGGCATTTAAATTCCACATTGCCTCTTCTCTCTCCCTCATGGCGATGGATTCCATCAGAAATGAGGTCTCGAGAGTGATTAATATAAGTTGTAAGAACTTGTTTCACAATCGAGCTAAAATAAATTTGTATAAACTAATCTATCTATTATTTATACTTGCTTATTCTAAGTGGATTTGTTTATATATTTGTAGGGTTACTTTCTGCTTAGGTTTATGGAAGATGCCGTTGGATCGAGATCATTCCAAGTGTTTTTGAAACATCTTGTAGAATCATTTCGCTACATGCTCATTGATTCCAAGGTTAGTATTTCTGCAACTCTATATTGTGTGTGTTTTACATTTATTTATCGTCACTACCAGTTACCCATATGAGCGACGCCTCCTGAAGAGATTAGTCATTTTAGATTTTTGGAGGATAGTGCAATGATACAGACAGAGACCCGTTCCAGAGTCTCCTCTGCACAATGTAAAACACCGATACGAGACCTCGGTTTAAAGTCCCATCTGAAAGACTGTTAATTTTATTAGGGTCAGACGAGGGCATCGAACCTGCAATCCCTGGATTACCAGCAATATCTATATTATCGCTGGTCTAGAATAATATAAGGATCTGCATGTACTTATAGAGTATAGAATTATGTCCCCATATCTCATGGACTCCTTGAAGAAATGGTCCAAAGATCTGCAGATATATGATTAAAACTACACTAGTAGTGTATCACAAATGGTATCCACCCTCAACTGGAAAACTTTAGAAGATAGACGAAATCAAGCCTCACTGATCATGTTTTTCAAAATAAGAAATGAACTAGTTGCTGTAGATCATCATCACCTTACACCCATAAGAAACTGTAACTATCTAAACCCACAGTCATACTCATTTTTCCCAAGAACAATCAGGTTATGGAACAGTCTACCGACATATATACAGTTGAGTCCCAGTCTGTCGACCTTTGTTAGCAGACTGGACTCGAACTCTCTCTAATCTATGTACGGTCTGCTTTTAGCTATAGCTTTGTACATCATTTTATCTTTCTAGAAAACGCACACCTACATTATATATTAGAGGATATAGAAAAGGCACACCTACATTATATACTAGAGGATATAGAAAATGCACACCTACATTATATACTAGAGGATATAGAAAATGCACACCTACATTATATACTAGAGGACATAGAAAACGCACACCTACATGATATACTAGAGGACATAGAAAACGCACACCTACATTATATACTAGAGGACATAAAAAATGCACACCTACATTATATACTAGAGGACATAGAAAACGCACACCTACATTATATACTAGAGGACATAAAAACGCACACCTACATTATATACTAGAGGACATAAAAAATGCACACCTACATTATATACTAGAGGACATAGAAAACGCACACCTACATGATATACTAGAGGACATAGAAAACGCACACCTACATTAAATACTAGAGGACATAGAAATGCACACCTACATTATATACTAGAGGACATAGATAACGCACACCTACATTATATACTAGAGGACATAGAAAACTCACACCTACATTATATACTAGAGGACATAAAAAACACACACCTACATTATATACTAGAGGACATAGAAAACGCACACCTACATTATATACTAGAGGACATAGAAAACGCACACCTACATTAAATACTAGAGGACATAGAAATGCACACCTACATTATATACTAGAGCACATAGAAAACGCACACCTACATGATATACTAGAGGACATAGAAAACGCACACCTACATTATATACTAGAGGACATAAAAACGCACACCTACATTATATACTAGAGGACATAAAAAACGCACACCTACATTATATACTAGAGGACATAGAAAACGCACACCTACATGATATACTAGAGGACATAGAAAACGCACACCTACATTAAATACTAGAGGACATAGAAAATGCACACCTAAGCATTTTATACAACTACCTAACACGCTGTACCAAGTACACCATCATTATTATGTATAACACCATTTGATAATTTGATAATTTCAATTTAATCTGCTCTACATGAAACTGAATTAAAATAGAGATGCTGAGATGATTCCTATCTAGTATCTATCATAACACTCTCACATTGGAAACATATCTCCCATACATTAACCCTTTCAACACCACATACCTCTAAATTGGCTTACAAAAAAGTGTAGATCCAGATGAGCCGGCTCGTGACGAGCCGTCTCATCAGGATCTGCACTTTTTACCAGTAATATTACTATTTTTAGACACAATTACCCATTTTGATAAATGAACTGGTCCAAAAAAATAATTTCTTATTCATTTATTGGTCTAAGAATATCATGGACCAGTCCATGTGAGTTACTTGGTGTTGAATGGGTTAATTACTTTTTTCATTGCATAGGTATTATTATGATGATGAATAAACAATATGTTCTGTTCTGTTAAATTCATCGGGATTATTTTATTTCAGGATGTTTTGGTGCTGTTTTTCAAGACATTTCCAGAAACAAGGTATATAATTGTAGAATTTAACCATCAATGCATAGGTGGAATAATTTATATATGATCTTTGGCACAAACTTTAGAAAATATTTTCCATTTCTAAAAACACTACCGGTATATCCAATTACCGAAAATCTTTTTCAAGCACGGTAGCAACTCTATTTTGCATTGGATTTTATTCAAACTAGTTCATAACATTGTATTGAAAGCTCTGTTCCTTAATGTAAACAGACAGCTCAGTACATCTGAAAGTTGAATTAGATTTTATTGCTCTCCAAAATGGAGATCATATAGATTTCGTTTTGTCTGTCGTCCATTCTTGCGCCCGTACGTCTGTTCACATTCTTTTCAGGAGCATGACTTTGAAAGTGTTGGAAGCAATACTAAAAACGTGAAACAGTGATTTGTTTGTTTGTTTTGGGGATTTGTGTTTGTCTTACGTTTATTTATCGTCGCTACCGGTTGCCCATGTGAGCGACACCTCCTGAAGAGATTAGTCATTTTAGATTTTTGGAGGATAGTGCAATGATACAGACAGAGACCCATTCTAGAATCTCCTCTGGTTCTTTTACATGCACGGTGTAAAGCACCGACACGAGACCTCGGTTTAACGTCCCATCTGAAAGACTGTTGATTGTATTAGCATCAGACGATCACGAACGTTCAGTGGATATACCCGTCTGTTGTAATGGAGGTGTTGTTTTCCAACAGTGAGCTGTGTAATCGCATTTAAAATGTTAGTTTCTATTATATAGAACATCAATATACAACTGTAATGCTCAATGTACTATTTCTGGAATACCAAATATTGACCCGTTTCATGTTATTGGGCCGTATTGAGTTTGTGATCATATCAATGGCATTTTGCCAGAAGTTAAAAAGTAAAACATCGACAGTCTGTAACCCAGGCTAACTTACCGTGTGGTGGAACAGGTAAGTATATCATCGGTGTAAACTGTTTATTAGGGTAAGACGGGGGATCGAACATGCGATTACTAATCCAGCAGATTTAAAGTCGCACAGCAACGTATGTCAGTTTACGTGTCCGCTCCATACTGGTTGAACCTTCTCAGGAAATGTAAATTGACGTGACTCAAACGTTAACCATACCAATACGATAATGTAGAGCACCGGTTAAGGCTTGTTGGTGACATATAGATGGCTATTCTCGTTGCAGGAGCTTAAGAGATATTATCAAGTTTCTGTCAAGTATTTATTTAGGTACTATAGAAATGTCACGATTTTTGTATATGCACAGGGTTCATTCTAGGTCAGAATTTTTGGGAGAAGTGAGAAAGCGCGTGATCGCTTCCTTAAATGGTGTTCTTTAATATACTTCTGCAAAATAGGGTTAAAATGCACAGTACAACTATTAAATACCACATTTAAATAGAAGGAGTGCTTTATAATGGGCCAGTGTATATTACAAGACACAATTTTGTTTGAAAATCGTAAAAAAACAAAAATTTTTTTTTTTTTTTTTTTTTTTTTTAGGGAGAAGTGGGGCCCCCAGAGGGCGAAGTCAGGGTCCCTAGGGCGACAATTTCGCCCACATCGCCCTCTAGAATGATCCCTGATGCTTATGTACAGTTTAACTCTCGGGCTGTTTAGTATAAACGTTATTTATTTTACAATGATTGTGAAGCAAGTTCTAACAACTTATATTAATCACTCTCGTTGGCGCGGATGGAAAGCGTATATGTTGTCATTCGTGTGGGAGGAAACCGGAGTACCCAGAGAAAACCCACCTGTCCGATCTGACGACCACCGTACCATCTCACATACTTCCCGGTCCGAGGATGGAACCCGGGTTGCATTGGTGAGAAACGAGCGTGCTAACCACTGCGCTAATTGGACAGCTGTACTGTATGGGGCTGTGCGCCTGTTACAGGGAATATGACTGTCTCTTGGACCCTGTTTAACTATCGGGCTGTGCGTCTGTTACAGGGGATGTGACTGTCTCTTGGACCCTGTTTAACTATCGGGCTGTGCATCTGTTACAGGGGATATGACTGTCTCTTGGACCCTGTTTAACTATCTGGCTGTGCGTCTGTTACAGAGGATATGACTGTCTTGGACCCTGTTTAACTATCGGGCTGTGCGTCTGTTACAAGGGATATGACTGCCTCTTGGACCCTGTTTAACTATCGGGCTGTGCGTCTGTTACAGGGGATATGACTGTCTCTTGGACCCTGTTTAACTATCGGGCTGTGCGTCTGTTACAGGGGATATGACTGCCTCTTGGACCCTGTTTAACTATCTGGCTGTGCGTCTGTTACAGGGGATATGACTGTCTCTTGGACCCTGTTTAACTATTGGGCTGTGCGTCTGTTACAGGGGATATGACTGTCTCTTGGACCCTGTTTAACTATTGGGCTGTGCGCCTGTTACAGGGGATATGACTGCCTCTTGGACCCTGTTTAACTATCGGGCTGTGCGTCTGTTACAGGGGATATGACTGTCTCTTGGACCCTGTTTAACTATCGGGCTGTGCGTCTGTTACAGGGGATATGACTGTCTCTTGGACCCTGTTTAACTATCGGGCTGTGTGCCTGTTACAGGGGATTTGACTGTCTCTTGGACCCTGTTTAACTATCGGGCTGTGCGCCTGTTACAGGGATATGACTGCCTCTTGGACCCTGTTTAACTATCGGGCTGTGCGTCTGTTACAGGGGATATGACTGTCTCTTGGACCCTGTTTAACTATCGGGCTGTGCGTCTGTTACAGGGGATATGACTGTCTCTTGGACCCTGTTTAACTATCGGGCTGTACGTCTGTTACAGGGGATATGACTGTCTCTTGGACCCTGTTTAACTATTGGGCTGTGCGTCTGTTACAGGGGATATGACTGTCTCTTGGACCCTGTTTAACTATCGGGCTGTGCGTCTGTTACAAGGGATATGGACCCTCTTCATACTGTAATGAATATACTTTCAACAGTTCCTAAATATGTGCATATTACATATCCTAATAATTTTGCTCAAAATAGCCTCTCCCAATCTAATTATCCACGAGTGTTACCACCTATGCATATCATTGTCAGTGTCCTAATAGAATTGATATCCGTAAGAACTGAAAGTTTGCTCATGCGCAGTAAATGTAGCAAGGGCGGACATTTGTGTTTGCAAAGAACAACGTCTATTTTCCAATACGATGATCGGCCAAGTATATGAATTAAAGGGAATTCTTTTAAACATTGTATCCTTATTAGCTTGGCCATTTTTTATGTTCCTATTTCGTTCCTATTTCGTTCCTATCATATATTGGCAATTTCCATAATAATGCAATGTCGCTAGGTCAGATTACCAAACTCCCATTAACCCTTTCAACACCACAGACCTCTAAATTGGCTTACAAAAAAGTGTAGATCCAGATGAGCCGGCTCGTGATGAGCCGTCTCATCAGGATCTGCACTTTTTTCAAGTAATATAACTATTTTTAGAAAAAAATTACCCATTTTGATAAATGAACTGATCCAAATGTAATTTTGTTATTAATTTATTGATCTAAAAATATCATGGACCAGTCCATGTCAGTTACTTGGTGTTGAATGGGTTAAACACTGTAGCATCTCAAGAGATCGACCCAGGGCCACACGGTCTTCTTGTTTATGACATATTTAAGGACACTTATAACTAACATAACGTGTTGACTCATTGAATGACCAAGAACGTGCAAACAAAACCAACTAGCATTCAATGACATGTTACCATTGAAACTGTCCGATTAGTGCAGTGGTTAGCACGCTCATTTCTCACCAATACAACCCGGGTTCGATCCTCGGACCGGGAAGTATGTGAGATGGTACGGTGGTCGCCAGATTGGACAGGTTGGTTTTCTCTGGGTACTCCGGTTTCCTCCCACACGAATGACCACATTTATGCTTTCATCCGCGCCAACGAGATTGATGAATATAAGGTGATAAAACTTGCTTCTCAATCATTGTAAAATAAATAAAGTTTAAAGAGTACGTCAGATAATACCACACGGCACACTGTTGTACCAAAAATGTATTGGCACATTATGTCGGTTTCTCGTTATATAGGGACAAATCGATGTCAGAAGAAATCATACTTCGAGACTGGTTGAATTGCCCGGGGTTGCCAAAGGTATGCTCTGTTAAAATTTCCAAAGAAAAATGAAAAGTTAAATAAATAAAATGCCAAAAATATCCCTTTGCTTTATAAAATGTTGACTGCTAGAGAGTTGAAAGGTCAGTACATAATTATACGTCTAAACTCGTTAACCCTTTCAACACCACAGACCTCTAAATAGGCTTACAAAATGCATTGATGGTTAAATTCTACAATTATATACCTTGTTTCTGGAAATGTCTTGAAAAACAGCACCAAAACATCCTGAAATAAAATAATCCCGATGAATTTAACAGAACAGAACATATTGTTTATTCATCATCATAATAATACCTATGCAATGAAAAAGGTAATTAACCCATTCAACACCAAGTAACTCACATGGACTGGTCCATGATATTCTTAGACCAATAAATGAATAAGAAATTATTTTTTTGGACCAGTTCATTTATCAAAATGGGTAATTGTGTCTAAAAATAGTAATATTACTGGTAAAAAGTGCAGATCCTGATGAGATGGCTCGTCACGAGCCGGCTCATCTGGATCTGCACTTTTTGCCAGTAATATTACTATTTTAGACAAAATTACCCATTTTGATAAATGAACTGGTCCAAATGTAATTTTCTTATTCATTTTATTGGTCTAAAAATATCATGGACCAGTCCATGTCAGTTACTTGGTGTTGAATGGGTTAAATCAGAAAATGCAGGAAATCGTTTCTATACCCCAACAGTTTTAAGGGGGACCATGCCTCCGAAACCCCCTAGATTGCCTCGGTGTAAATTTGCCTCTGGCTACGGTACTGAACAGCTACATATGTAGTGATGCAGTTTCACCTAATTTCGCGTAAAGTAGTCTGTTAAATATATTACATTACTATTGCAGAGCCACTATTCTACACCTATGCTTAGCTACTACATGCTGTAGATTATTTTACATTAATGGGTCATGTACACAGGCACAATACACACATTTGTTTTTTCCCTATGGTCATATAGTACATAATGTTGGCGCAAGACACAAACTATATTTGTTTGCCCTATGGTCATATAGTACATAATGTTAGCACAAGACACAAATTATATTTGTTTGCCCTATGGTCATATAGTATGTAATGATGGCACAAGACACAAATTATATTTGTTTGCCCTATGTTCATATAGTAAATAATGTTGACACAAGACACAATTTATATTTGTTTGCCCTATGGTCATATAGTACATAATGTTGACACAAGACACAAATTATATTTGTTTGCCCTATGGCCATATAGTAAATAATGTTGGCACAAGACACAAACTATATTTGTTTGCCCTATGTTTAAACATTACTTACTATATGACCATAGGGCAAACAAAAAATGTGTGTCTTGTGCCTGTGGTCGTGTATCGTTAGATGATTGATGTTTTATTCATATTTAACTGGGACTTGCTAAATGTCTTGTATGGTGGCCGGGAACAGCGTACACTAGCCACAGTCGATATATTTTGCCTGGTCAGTCAAATAAATATATTTTAACACCGAGACTATTAATTGGGCCGTATTGAGCTTCTGATAATATCAACGTCATTTTGCCAGAAGTTAAAAAGTGAAAAATCGACAGACTGGAATCCAGGCTAAGTGTGCACATGCCTGTTTCTTGTCTATAGACGTTTAATTAGAAACTCTCTGTAACGTATGTACGTTACAATGAAATGTTGTACGTTTTATTATGTTTTTAAGAATAATTTATTACAATCTTTTCTGATATCTCTAGCTGCCTAATTCATGATGAGCAACCAAGACATGCGTTCCTTTCAAAAGCATATCCCTAATTGGATGATAAGATCAACTGTCAACTATTTGATTTTGGACAGCTGTATTCGACATATTTCTATGCCTAATATTTTTTTAACCCATTCAACACCAAGTAACTGACATGGACTGGTCCATGATATTCTTAGACCAATAAATGAATAAGAAAATTACATTCGGACCAGTTCATTTATCAAGATGGGTAATTTTGTCTAAAATTAGTAATACTACTTGCAAAAAGTGCAGATCCTGATGAGACGACTCATCATGAGCCGGCTCATCTGGATCTACACTTTTTGTAAGCCTATATAGAGGTCTGTGGTGTTGAAAGGGTTAACTGAGATGTGAGCTGACATAAATATACCCAGTGATATGATGGATGTAGTATGATCTAGATGTCCATTGCATGTTTAATACTTAGCTTTGCGTACATGTATATCATATTAGAAATTCACGTTATAACCATTTACAGTCTACATCCGTTATGTCAAAGTCGGTTATGTTGAATTCTCCGGTTATCTCGAAGTCGGATCAAAGTCCTGTTTCAGAAACTATCATTTTACCCATAACTGGATCTGTTTATATCGAATTTCGTTAAGTCAAACTTAGGTTATGTCAAAGTATTTTGTTCGGTCCGACGGAATTCAACATAACGGATGTAGACTGTACTATATTTACTTATTGCAGCTCTCTATCTGTTTTATGACTGCTTTTACCTTGTTTATAAGGTTTGTGCTGATACCGGTCTGGAAGACAATAACCTTGCTAAAGAAGTACTGGAAATGGTGAGTTATTGTTTACATGTATACACATGTACTTGCTCTAGACATTGTATGAATGTTTAATGCAATAAAGATATTTTTGTTGTTGTTGTTTACCGATAATATTATTACAAAAATGTATAAGTACATTCATAGCATTACGAACCAGTAGTCTTATAGAAAATGTATGCAAACATGTACGAGTGAATGCTTTGTCGGATGATGCCAGTACAAAGACCTATTTGATTGTCGTGATAGCACGTTCGTTTCAGGTGCGAAAGTTCCGGAGTTCAAGCCCCGCTAGAGCCGTTGCGATTGTGCCCTTAGGCAAGGCATTTAAATTCCACGTTGCCTCTTCTCTCTCCCTCGTGGCGATGGATTCCATCAGGAATGAGGTCTCGAGAGTGATTAATATAAGTTGTAAGAACTTGTTTCGCAATCGAGCTAAAATAAATTTGTATAAGCTAAGACATATTTGAATGCCGATATTGCTTCAGAACGTAGGTCTATCTGGTGAAATAGTGGTCACCTCTATTAAGCAACCAATCTGTATTAAGCAGCCAGTTTCCCAATATGTTTTAGTATACAGTTGACCTCTATTAAGCAGCCATCTGTGGTAAGCAGCCACTTTCTGTGATTCCATTGGCTGAATTGGTCCGCCTCCGTGGTCGAGTTGTTATGGTCGCTGACTTGTATACCACTGTAACCTATCATCACTGATGGTCACGGGTTCGAGTCCCGCTCAGGCCGTGTCTCATTTATATGAAAAAGTTGGCAGTTTCTTACGGAGGTTGGTGCACCCAAGTACTGGTTAACCGCTGGAGCCTGCCCAGGAAAGGTGTTGTTAAGTAAACTGCCTGCCGGCGATATAGCCCGAAATGGTGCTGATGCAGGCGTAAAACACGAAAGAATGTAGTGTAATTCCCCACTTCTGTTAAAACAGGATACAGTTTCAGTAATTCAGTAAATGTACTATTATGCTATACTAGAAGACACAGAAAACGCACACTTCAGATAAGTGTGTTTTTACATGAAAAACAATAACTATTATATAAATACATAGTTTTAAACATTTTGGAATATTTTTAGTTGTTCAGTTTTGTAATAAAGATGTGATATATCTTTGATGGAATACTTCATATTTAGTTGTTTTTTTTATTTCCCAATATAATACATATTGAACAATGCATACATTTCACATAATCAACATACAGAAAAAGGATTAGTATTTCGTTTTTCATGTGATAATAATCATATAATGTAGGTGTGCGTTTTCTATGTCATCTAGTATATAATGTAGGTGTGCGTTTTCTATGTCATCTAGTATATAATGTAGGTGTGCATTTTCTATGTCCTCTAGTATATAATGTAGGTGTGCGTTTTCTATGTCCTCTAGTATATAATGTAGGTGTGCGTTTTCTATGTCCTCTAGTATATAATGTAGGTGTGCATTTTCTATGCCCTCTAGTATATAATGTAGGTGTGCGTTTTCTATGTCCTCTAGTATATAATGTAGGTGTGCGTTTTCTATGTCCTCTAGTATATAATGTAGGTGTGCATTTTCTATGTCCTCTAGTATATAATGTAGGTGTGCGTTTTCTATGTCCTCTAGTATATAATGTAGGTGTGCATTTTCTATGTCCTCTAGTATATAATGTAGGTGTGCGTTTTCTATGTCCTCTAGTATATAATGTAGGTGTGCGTTTTCTATGTCCTCTAGTATATAATGTAGGTGTGCGTTTTCTATGTCATCTAGTATATAATGTAGGTGTGCGTTTTCTATGTCCTCTAGTATATAATGTAGGTGTGCGTTTTCTATGTCCTCTAGTATATAATGTAGGTGTGCGTTTTCTATGTCCTCTAGTATATAATGTAGATGTGCGTTTTCTATGTCCTCTAGTATATAATGTAGGTGTGCGTTTTCTATGTCCTCTAGTATATAATGTAGGTGTGCGTTTTCTATGTCCTGTAGTATATAATGTAGGTGTGCGTTTTCTATGTCCTCTATTATAATACATGTAGTGTCATTTTGATTTTATATCGTTGTTTATTTTCAAAGGAGGCAAAACTATGTGAGTGTAACAGAATAATGAAGACAATGCACTGGAGAAAAAGAAGAAAACTTGATGTAGATGCATATATACAGATACCGAAGGTATGCCTCATAGTAAATTATTGTATTACAGTTATTATATTGCATATCATTTTGGTGACAAAAAAAAACACTAGATCCAAAACGTGCACCTCTAAAGTACAACAATTCATTGTTGGCTCCAAGCGATTCAGTCATTGATCTACGAACACACGGACGGACTGTGACTCTTCATTTGTGCGCACATCATCTGTGCGTCTACCCTTCTATGTGCACATCATCTGTGCATCTCTCCATCTGTGTGCATATCATCTGTGCATCTCTCCATCTGTGCATCTCTCCATCTGTGTGCACATCATCTGTGCGTCTATTCACCTGTGCGCACATCATTTGTGCATCTATCCACCTGTGCGCACATCATCTGTTCATCTATCCACCTGTGCGCACATCATCTGTGCATCTATCCACCTGTGCGCACATCATCTATTCATATGTGCGCACATCATCTGTGCGTCTATCCATCTATGTGCACATCATCTGTGCATCTATTCATCTGTGCGCACATCATCTGTGCATCTATTCATCTGTGCACACATCATCTGTGCATCTATTCATCTGTGTGCACATCATCTGTGCATCTATTCATCTGTGCATCTATCCATCTGTGTATCTATTCATCTGTGCATCTATCCATCTGTGTGCACATCTCATCTGTGCGTCTATCCATCTGTGCATCTATTCATCTGTGCATCTATCCATCTGTGTGCACATCATCTGTGCATCTATCCATCTGTGTGCACATCATCTGTGCATCTATCCATCTGTGCATCTATTCATCTGTGCATCTATCCATCTGTGTGCACATCTCATCTGTGCGTCTCTCCATCTGATGTTAACATCTGTGTTGTACACATTGCAACTTTCTGATTTGTGTTGTTGTCAGTAATGGGAAGGACTGTAAATAATGTTGTCATAACTTGTATCCCAACCCATTTGCGTGTTTCCCCCAGATTAAATCGTATACAGCAATAATAATAAATCCTAATACAATACGCTTTTTTCCCTCGAACAATACGTCTCTGGAATGGCCTCCCCTACTATGTACAGTCCAGCCCCAGCTTAGCCATTTTTGCTGAGCGGCTAGCCACGGTACCACTCATGTAGCATGATGTCTGTTTTTTAACCTTAGTATGTAGTTCTTTTTAACACTCTCTATCTCACTAATTGAGATTTTTAACCACTGTCCCTTACAAGCGCCTCCCTGTCATACTCGCGTCTGAGTGTTGGGAGTATTGTGTAGATGTGTAGATGTAGATGTAATATTGTTTTCCACATATTTCATTGAGTGTATAATTGTAATGTAATGTATGAAACAAAAATGCAATAAAATATTATTAAAGTCAAAGTGAGTTATTTCACTGTAACCATCGAACATTGTATGTATGTAGATCCGATAACCATACATATTTTATAATGCACCACACCTATACCTTTATGTAGATCCGATAACCATACATATTTTATAATGCACCACACCTATACCTTCATCGAATACATGTGCATTTCAGATGAGGAATGTACAGTGTCTACTATTTCTCGACAAATTATTGGAACGGGAGAACATTCAACATCACCTCCTTCACCATATAAATGAAAAGTTACAATTATCTTCTAGCAATGCAGATGTAAGTATAGAAGTAACGTGTTTGTTTATTTTACATTTATTTATCATCGCTACCGGTTGCCCATATGAGCGACGCCTCCTGAAGAGATTAGTCATTTTAGATTTTGGAGGATAGTGCAATGATACAGACAGAGACCCATTCCAGAATCTCCTATTCTTTATTATAGTGTCAGCCCTATTTAAAAGGCCAACCATTTCTGACTTATGAGACACCTCTTTTTATGAATATCAGTACTTCCCGAATCCTATGCTTGTATGGCAGGCGCCAGGCTGGTAGGCAATCGGTAACCATTATTTAACTAGCTGGCGGCTCACCAACCGGCCATATCAGAACGAACCCCTGACGAGATTCGAATTTGAATAAACTGTTTTGTTTTTGTCTTGCAAAGAGTGAGTTGTGTTGAGTTTATGTTTGCGAGCCACAGATTAGACCAAATTACTGATTTTTATTGATTGAAGTTGACCCATATTTCCACTCGGGGAAATGCAGCAGTCAAAGGTGGCCACACAACTTCCATACTCGAGTTGGTTAGCTTCCCAACTCCAAATTAGACAACCGTGGTGGAGTGTGTTTTACGTTTATTTATCGTCGCTACCGGTTGCCCATATGAGCGACGCCTCCTGAAGAGATTAGTAATTTTAGATTTTGGAGGGTAGTGCATGATACAGACAGAGACCCATTCCAGAATCTCCCACTGGTTCTTTTACGTGCACGGTGTAAAGCACCGACACGAGACCTCGGTTTAATGTCCCATCTGAAAGACTGTTAATTTTATTAGGGTCAGATGGGGGATCGAACCTGCGATCCCTGGTACTCGAGTTGGTTAGCTTCCCAACTCCAAATTAGACAACCGTGGTGGAATTTAAGCATACTGTATTTGTAGTCAGCGATCTTAATAACTGTGATACATTGAGAACATTAACAAACTACATAAAATAATAAGGAGCCCCATTCTATTGTTCAAACTATGGATAAAAAAGCTGCCATGATTGAAACCCAGTCACAATAGAATAGTAATTGCCAATCTCACGACGTGTAAATTACGTGAGTGTACCGATTCAAAAGGGATGTCATTGCTATTAACAATAGCTGTGAAAACTTTTGTGTGACATGCGAACCTGGACACTCGGCCAATTGTGTTCGACCCAAAGGTGTTAATTTAAGTATTAATTGATTTCATGGGACCAGTGATCTGGTTCGAGAGTTCCAGTCATCCATGTTCGAGTCACCGAAGGTCTAACAATATGCATTATATAGAAATTATCGCCGGGACCAGACGACATGTTCGAGCCAATGGTGGTGTTCGAGCCAACTGAGTTTGAGGCAATGAAGTTCGACTGTATGTCATAACAGTGCAATACAGCAGTTGTTGAAAGTGCACTTGCTCGTTTCAATACAGCAGTTGTTGAAAGTGCACTTGCTCATTTCAATACAGCAGTTGTTGAAAGTGCACTTGCTCGTTTCAATACAGCAGTTGTTGAAAGTGCACTTGCTCATTTCAATACAGCAGTTGTTGAAAGTGCACTTGCTCATTTCAATACAGCAGTTGTTGAAAGTGCACTTGCTCGTTTCAATACAGCAGTTGTTGAAAGTGCACTTGCTCGTTTCAATACAGCAGTTGTTGAAAGTGCACTTGCTCGTTTCAATACAGCAGTTGTTGAAAGTGCACTTGCTCGTTTCAATACAGCAGTTGTTGAAAGTGCATTTGCTCATTTCAATACAACAGTTGTTGAAAGTGCACTTGCTCGTTTCAGGTTAGACATAAGTTGTTGAAAGTGCACTTGCTCGTTTCAGGTTAGACATAAGTGGTGTGAACTCGTGATCAAACACAGATTGCGCAACAATTATAAAGACGTTGGACATTTTCTAGTACATCATCAGGTTGGACATTTTCTAGTACATCATCAGGTAGGACAATTTTCGTGTGTCCCTCTCCGAGCATGTGTCCTGGCACACGCCCTGTATCTTAAGTGGTAGAGCAGGTTCTAGGAAACAATTTGAATGCATCTTACTAAATTTAAGTGCCACTTTGAAATTAAACATTATGGCTATTACTTACGTGTTGTAAATTCAATATGAAAACGCCAGATTAATTTCTCGTATTTTAATTATGAACTGTGTGTGTATTTTACGTTTACTTATACGTCGCTACCAGTTGCCCATATGAGCGACGCCTCCTGAAGAGATTAGTCATTTTAGATTTTGGAGGATAGTGTAATGATACAGACAAAGACCCATTCCAGAGTCTCCTCTGGTTCTTTTACGTGCATGGTGTACAGCACCGACATGAGACCTCTGTTTAAAGTCCCATCTGAAAGACTGTTTTATTATGGTCAGACGGGGGGATCGAACCTGCAATCCCTGGATTACCAGTCCAGCATGTTACCACTGGACTATAGATCCATCTGTTAATTATTGATGAATGATTTTAACATTGTTATAGAACATATTGTAATACATCACTGACATTGTATTTTTGAGCATTTTTAAGAAACTGGTTCTATTTATATATACAGTCTGACCAGGCAAAATATATCGACGCCTGTTCCCAGGCTAAGCTATACCATTTACGTAGGCTATCTCCATGTTAGAAATAAAGAACTGTTTTGCTTTAACTATAAGACACATATCAGATAAATATTACATGTATTTACACATAGAAATAAATATAGAAGAAGAAGAATGCTTTATTAAGACTTACACTTTACAGTTTCATATACATGGCTATGATTGTGGGAGCTCACATTGATTTGTATATAATGTATGCATTATGTTTGCACTGTTCGCTAACTGTATATAATATGTATGTATGTCCTCATGAGCTTGAAAGCCTACTGGAATTTAATAAACTATGTGTATGTCCTCATGGGCTTGAAAGCCTACTGGAATTTAATAAACTATGTCTATGTGTATGTCCTCATGGGCTTGAAAGCCTACTGGATTTTAATAAACTATGTCTATGCGTATGTCCTCATGGGCTTGAAAGCCTACTGGAATTTAATAAACTATGTATATTTGTATGTCCTCATGGGCTTGAAAGCCTAACTGGAATTTAATAAACTATGTATATGTGTATGTCCTCATGGGCTTGAAAGCCTAACTGGAATTTAATAAACTATGTATATGTCCTCATGGGCTTGAAAGCCTAACTGGAATTTAATAAACTATGTATATGTGTATGTCCTCATGGGCTTGAAAGCCTACTGGAATTTAATAAACTATGTATATGTGTATGTCCTCATGGGCTTGAAAGCCTACTGGGATTTAATAAACTATGTCTATCAAATAGTGTTAAAGTTTCGATACCAACATTAATAACTTTCATATCGTTGCGCCAACATTAATAACTTTCATATTGTTGCGCCAACATTAATAACTTTCATATTTTGCGCCAACATTAATAACTTTCATATTGTTGCGCCAACATTAATAACTTTCATATCGTTGCGCCAACATTAATAACTTTCATATTGTTGCGCCAACATTAATAACTTTCATATTATTGCGCCAACATTAATAACTTTCATATTGTTGCGCCAACATTAATTACTTTCATATTGTATTTTATATTTTAGTCTGGGTTCCAGTCTGTCGATTGTTCACTAATTTACTTCTGGCAAAATGACAGTTGATATTATCAGAAACTCAATACGGCACAATTAATGGTCTCGGTGTTAAAATATATTTATATGACTGACCAGGCAAAATATATCAACGGCTGTTCCCAGGTTAATTGTATTTGTCAATTCATTTTACATATACATGTGAATACAAAACATGGACATATATATGTCACTAATCAAGTCATAGCTTTCTCACATACAGATCTGTAGTCCAGTGGTAACACGCTGGACTGGTAATCCAGGGATCGCAGGTTCGATCACCTGTCTGTCTCATGTCGGTGCTTTACACCATGCATGTAAAAGAACCAGAGGAGCCTCTGGAATGGGTCTATGTCTGTATCATTGCACTATCCTCCAAAAAACTAAAATGACTAATCTCTTCAGGAGGCGTCGCTCATATGGGTAACCGGTAGCGACGATAAATAAACGTAAAACACACATAGCTTTCTCCATTCGTAACAGATTGAGTTGTAAGTTTGGAGTTGTATGTTTGGAGTTGTATGTTTGGAGTTGTAAGTTTGGAGTTGTAAGTTTGGAGTTGTAAGTTTGGAGTTGTAAGTTTGGAGTTGTAAGTTTGGAGTTGTAAGTTTGGAGTTGTATGTTTGGAGTTGTAAGTTTGGAGTTGTAAGTTTGGAGTTGTAAGTTTGGAGTTGTAAGTTTGGAGTTGTAAGTTTGGAGTTGTAAGTTTGGAGTTGTAAGTTTGGAGTTGTAAGTTTGGAGTTGTATGTTTGGAGTTGTAAGTTTGGAGTTGTAAGTTTGGAGTTGTAAGTTTGGAGTTGTAAGTTTGGAGTTGTAAGTTTGGAGTTGTAAGTTTGGAGTTGTAAGTTTGGAGTTGTAAGTTTGGAGTTGTAAGTTTGGAGTTGTAAGTTTGGAGTTGTATGTTTGGAGTTGTAAGTTTGGAGTTGTAAGTTTGGAGTTGTATGTTTGGAGTTGTATGTTTGGAGTTTTATGTTTGGAGTTGTAAGTTTGGAGTTGTAAGTTTGGAGTTGTAAGTTTGGAGTTGTAAGTTTGGAGTTGTAAGTTTGGAGTTGTATGTTTGGAGTTGTAAGTTTGGAGTTGTAAGTTTGGAGTTGTATGTTTGGAGTTGTAAGTTTGGAGTTGTATGTTTGGAGTTGTATGTTTGGAGTTGTAAGTTTGGAGTTGTAAGTTTGGAGTTGTAAGTTTGGAGTTGTAAGTTTGGAGTTGTAAGTTTGGAGTTGTAAGTTTGGAGTTGTAAGTTTGGAGTTGTATGTTTGGAGTTGTAAGTTTGGAGTTGTATGTTTGGAGTTGTATGTTTGGAGTTGTATGTTTGGAGTTGTAAGTTTGGAGTTGTATGTTTGGAGTTGTAAGTTTGGAGTTGTAAGTTTGGAGTTGTAAGTTTGGAGTTGTAAGTTTGGAGTTGTATGTTTGGAGTTGTAAGTTTGGAGTTGTATGTTTGGAGTTGTATGTTTGGAGTTGTATGTTTGGAGTTGTAAGTTTGGAGTTGTATGTTTGGAGTTGTATGTTTGAGTTGTAAGTTTGAAGTTGTAAGTTTGGAGGTGTAAGTTTGGAGTTGTAAGTTTGGAGTTGTATGTTTGGATTGTAAGTTTGGAGTTGTATGTTTGGAGTTGTAAGTTTGGAGTTGTATGTTTGGAGTTGTAAGTTTGGAGTTGTAAGTTTGGAGTTGTAAGTTTGGAGTTGTATGTTTGGAGTTGTAAGTTTGGAGTTGTAAGTTTGGAGTTGTATGTTTGGAGGTGTAAGTTTGGAGTTGTATGTTTGGAGTTGTATGTTTGGAGTTGTAAGTTTGGAGTTGTAAGTTTGGAGTTGTAAGTTTGGAGGTGTAAGTTTGGAGTTGTAAGTTTGGAGGTGTAAGTTTGGAGTTGTAAGTTTGGAGTTGTATGTTTGGAGTTGTAAGTTTGGAGGTGTAAGTTTGGAGTTGTAAGTTTGGAGTTGTATGTTTGGAGTTGTAAGTTTGGAGTTGTAAGTTTGGAGTTGTAAGTTTGGAGTTGTAAGTTTGGAGTTGTATGTTTGGAGTTGTAAGTTTGGAGTTGTAAGTTTGGAGTTGTAAGTTTGGAGTTGTAAGTTTGGAGTTGTAAGTTTGGAGTTGTATGTTTGGAGTTGTAAGTTTGGAGTTGTAAGTTTGGAGTTTGGAGTTGTAAGTTTGGAGTTGTAAGTTTGGAGTTGTAAGTTTGGAGGAATTGTGTTAGGACGATGAATATAATATATATTTAAAAAAAATGATGTTCCTGTAAAAGATGTTTGTTTAATCCATATATACTTATATTAGTTTTACCAATTAAGTCATTGATTTACTAGGTTCATATTCTTTATGGCTGACAAGCACATTTGTCTTATCTACATAACTTAGTTATGTTTTAACATTTTTCAGCATTTATACTCCGGTTTCCTCCCACACGAATGACCACATATACGCTTCCATCTGCGCCAACGAGAGTGCTTAATATAAGTTACTAGAACTTGTTTCGCAATCGTTGTAAAATAAATACTAAAAGTTCATAGTGCAATGCACCACTCAGCCATGATACTGTTCTAATAGCGATGCTACTTTATTGCAAGTATTAACATTCTTCGGTGGGAGATAGAAATTCACTGACTTGGCTTGTTTTAACAGTATAAGATCCGACTACAATCACGCCTCCGCTGATAATGAAGGAAATTTAATTTACTCATGTTTGATGAAGACGTTTAGATTATGTTCTTTTTGTCAAGAGAAATGATTTGCTTGTAAATAGCATCGTGGCACTGTGATTGCGTTTTGTCCGTAGTCCATTTGCCAATGTCTCCTTAAAATTATTATTCACGATTTTTGTTTTAGCATTATCAGAAGGTATTTTTTGGATGGAAGTTTTGTTTCCTTTCGATAAGCAGCAAAATTGATCGCTAGTTCACAGTGGTAACACGCTGGACTGGTAATCCAGGGATCGCATGTTCGATCCCCTGTCTGACCCTAATAAAATTAACAGTCTTTCAGATGGGACGTTAAACCAAGGTCTCGTGTCAGTGCTTTACACCGTGCACGTTAAAGAACCAGAGGATATTCTGGAATTGGTCTCTGTCTGTATCATTGCACTATCCTCCAAAATCTAAAATAACTAATCTCTTCAGGAGGCGTCGCTCATATGGGTAACCGGTAGCGACGATAAAGAAACGTAAAACACACAAGATCGCTAGTTCAAGTACAGGATATAAGCCGAAAACGATCCAATATGTAAAATATTGGACTGTGTGATGCGTGTAGCACCGAAGACAGTACCAATATTTTACATATTGGATCCGTTTAAGGTGTATCACTTATACAACAAGATCCTACTAATTAAAATTGTTAAATTTCGTATAATTATTTACGCGTAGGATTTAATATAATACTATGGCCTTTTGACACCAGTCCAATATTAATAATAATGGACTGCAAGTACAAATGTATGACGTCACAACTGTGTTTTAAAAGGAGTTAGAGTGAGCAGTTTATTGGGTGTAGCCTTGAATACGAGTTCGTCTTTCATCTGTGAACAGTGGACAGTGAACAGTGGACAGTGTGCTTCTGGCAGTGAGACAAACGATTAGGCACTGCTGAGCATACTGGTTGCATTTATGTGTTTTACATTTATGTATCGTCGCTACTGGTTGCAGTTATGAGCGACGCCTCCTGAAGAGATTAGTCCTACACGAATGACCACATTTACGCTTTCATCCGAGCCAACGAGAGTGATTAATATAAGTTGTTAAAACTTGCTTTGCTGTAAAATAAATAAAGTTTAAAAAAAAGAAGAGATTAGTCATTTTAGTGTTTGGAGGATAGTGTAATGATACAGAGAGATATCATTCCTTTGGTTCTTTTACGTGCACGGTGTACAGCACCGACACAATACTTGGTTTAAAGTCCCATATGAAAGACTGTTAATTGTATTATGGTCAGACGGGGGATCGAACCTGCGATCCCTGGATTACCAGTCCAGCGTGTTACCACTGGACTATGGATACATCAAAAACAAAACACTCAAATGTAACAAAACAATGGATAAATATTGTAATATTCCCGTATACGCCTGCTTCAGTCAAATGTTTAACTCTGATCACGTAATTTGCATAATTCCTATTGTAGTCACACTTGCAAAGCATAAAGCAATTGAAGTAGAATTCCAATTAACACCGGAAGTACAGCACCGACACGAGACCTCGGTTTAAAGTCCCATCTGAAATACTGTTGATTGTATTAGCATCAGACGATCACGAACGTTCAGTGGATATACCCGTCTGTTGTAATGGAGGTGTTGTTTTCCAACAGTGAGCTGTGTAATCGCATTTAAAATGTTAGTTTCTATTATATAGAACATCAATATACAACTGTAATGCTCAATGTACTATTTCTGCGAATACCAAATATTGACCCGTTTCATGTTATTGGGCCGTATTGAGTTTGTGATCATATCAATGGCATTTTGCCAGAAGTTAAAAAGTAAAACATCGACAGTCTGTAACCCAGGCTAACTTACCGTGTGGTGGAACAGGTAAGTATATCATCGGTGTAAACTGTAAGACACGCATTTTCTCGCGATGAACGCTGCCTAACACTGCGGATGCGCTTGCCTGTTTGAGTGCGCATGTCAGCTGCATATGATTAGTTGGGCACCCTCATACGAAAATGTATACAATCGGGCACTGAACGAAACGCAATAGCGATGTAAATATATGGCAATGGGCGTGTTTGTTCCAACAGTGAGCATTGGACATTTAGATGCGGACATACCGTACCCAAAATTGTATATTACGTGGCTATTCCTTTGATCTGTATAACCACATATGCGGAATTGGTAAGCACACAATTTTGTATAGCCATATAACCCCTAAACCTCGACCACTAGACAGTAAACATATTGTTGTCGATATCACGTAACTACCATTTTACAGGTACGTCATGTACGTGATTGACAGCGTTTGTCATGTCAACTATTGTACCGTAATCGCATAGTAAAAGTTCCAACAAGTCTAAGTTATAACACAAGTATTTATTTATCATTAAATTGTTACGATGTGCCTAAGCACCATACGGCGCTTTCAAAATCCCAGTGTGTCTCCCTCCTAATCTAAATATAGCTCATCTTTTATAGAGAAGCAAGCTTGGACATGTATTCCATAAAATGGCAAGCTAACAGATGTTCCAATAAGCATATTTGGTATAACTGTCACTCGATATATCAATTCGGTTATATTGTTTTGGTGCAAACACCAGCTTGTACGGACCATAACAAGTTAACAGTTTGGATTTGTACTATTTAAACTTACGTTTCTGATGTAATAGCACACATGTGTGGGGAAACCTCTAATATACTGATCAGGCATACATGTAATGGATGTCCACGCCAAGTATACTTGTTTATCTGCCAAATGTACTTGCTTCTCTGCCAACATAAACAGTTAGTACAGTTCCATGTATAATTGCCTTGTATAACGACCATATACAGCATTATTATAAATGGACCAATACTCATGAATATGTATCATGCTATACAACTAATTATGGAGGTAATTAATTAACATAATCAACATATAACCCCATTATGTTATACTATTACTGACATCTACAATGTACTATTAAGCAGATTCATTACGAATAGAATTTAAATCCAAACCCTGAAAGCAGAAGAAATATTCTCCTCTATACGACGTGGGAACCATGCGGCTTCAGATTCTCCATGCCCATCTACGAGTAGGATGTAGTTCTTTGAATTTCGACCTTCATCGTAAAACATTGTTGAATCGCCGAGCTGTGCCTGTGGAACAATGGAAACAACGATGCACTACCTCATACAGTGTCCACGATACAACGATGTACTACCTCATACAGTGCCCACGATACAACAATGCACTACCACATACAGTGCCCACGATACAACAATGTACTACATCATACAGTGCCCACGATACAACAATGTACTACCTCATGCTGTGTCCACGATACAACAATGTACTACCTCATGCAGTGCCCACGATACAACAATGTACTACCTCATGCAGTGTCCACGATACAACAATGTACTACCTCATACAGTGCCCACGATACAACAATGTACAACCTCATACAGTGTCCACGATACAACAATGTACTACATCATACAGTACCTACGATACAACAATGTACAACCTCATACAGTGTCCACGATACAACAATGTACTACATCATACAGTGCCCACGATACAACAATGTACTACATCATACAGTGTCCACGATACAACAATGTACTACCTCATACAGTGTCCACGATACAACAATGTACTACATCATGCAGTGTCCACGATACAACAATGCACTACCACATACAGTGCCCACGATACAACAATGTACTACATCATACAGTGTCCACGATACAACAATGTACTACATCATACAGTGTCCACGATACAACAATGTACTACATCATGCAGTGTCCACGATACAACAATGCACTACCACATACAGTGCCCACGATACAACAATGTACTACATCATACAGTGTCCACGATACAACAATGTACTACATCATGCAGTGTCAACGATACAACAATGTACTACCTCATGCAGTGTCCACAATACAACAATGTACTACCTCATGCAGTGTCCACGATACAACAATGTACTACCTCATGCAGTGTCCACGATACAACAATGTACTACCGCATGCAGTGTCCACGATACAACAATGTACTACCGCATACAGTGCCCACGATACAACAATGTACTACCGCATGCAGTGTCCACGATATAACAATGTACTACCTCATGCAGTGCCCACGATACAACAATGCAATATCTCATACAGTACCCACGATACAACAATGTACTACATCATGCAGTGCCCGTGATACAACAATGCAATATCTCATACAGTACCCACGATACAACAATGTACTACATCATGCAGTGCCCACGATACAACAATGCAATATCTCATACAGTACCCACGATACAACAATGTACTACCTCATGCAGTGTCCACGATACAACCATATACTACCGCATGCAGTGTCCACGATACAACAATGTACTACCTCATGCAGTGCCCACGATACAACAATGTACAACCTCATGCAGTGTCCACGATACAACAATGTACAACCTCATGCAGTGTCCACGATACAACATTGTACTACCTCATGCAGTGCCCACGATACAACAATGTACTACCTCATACAGTGCCCACGATACAACAATGTACAACCTCATGCAGTGTCCACGATACAACAATGTACTACCTCATACAGTGCCTACGATACAACAATGTACTACCTCATACAGTGCCCACGATACAACAATGTACTACCTCATGCAGTGCCCACGATACAACAATGTACTACCTCATGCAGTGCCCACGATAAAACAATGCACTACCTCATACAGTGCCCACGATACAACAATGCACTACCTCATGCAGTGCCCACGATACAACAATGCACTACTTCATGCAGTGCCCACGATACAACAATGCACTACTTCATGCAGTGCCCACGATACAACAATGCACTACTTAATGCAGTGCCCACGATACAACAATGCACTTCTTAATGCAGTGCCCACGATACAACAATGCACTACCTCATGCAGTGCCCACGATACAACAATGTACTACCTCATACAGTGCCCACGATACAACAATGCACGTCGCCTACTTCTGTCCAATATCCCTTGTGCACTGACGACAACCAATATTATCTACGGCGACGATCGTTTGCCATTCAATAGCAACAAGTCCATAGTTCTAACAGTCCAGGCTTACATTGTATGATGTCGACTGTCGGGATGGTATTCCAGGTCCATCCCTCCTATCATGCGTGTGTCACAGCAACTCATTTCATTTCATCCAATTTACTAATTGTCCATTTCTTCCAATTCATAGTTCGCCCATATGGTTCGCCGGAGGCGAGGGTAAATAAGCCCAATCATCATCATCATTCCTAGTTCATCACCAACAAGTGCACACATGATGACTAAACACATGTTCCTAATTGCCCCTCATAACACAATTATGCACACATACACACCAGGACCACTCTATGCTATAGAACTTAAAGACAACTGTGCTATAGAACTTAAAGACAACTGTGCTATAGAACTTAAAGACAACTGTGCTATAGAACTTAAAGACAACTGTGCTATAGAACTTAAAGACAATTGTGCTATAGAACTTAAAGACAACTGTGCTATAGAACTTAAAGACAACTGTGCTATAGAACTTAAAGACAACTGTGCTATAGAACTTAAAGACAACTCTTAAAGACAACTGTGCTATAGAACTTAAAGACAACGCCTGACATGTCATACTCAAAATACAATGTCCGTGGCGTATTACAATTTGTTCTATAACAATGTTAAAATCATTCGTCAATAATTAACAGACGGATCGTTGTACTGGTAATCCAGGGGTCGCAGGTCTGACCATAATAAAATTAACAGTCTTTCAGATGGAACTTTAAACCGAGGTCTCGTGTACACGTAAAAGAACCAGAGGAGACTCTGGAATGGGTCTCTGTCTGTATCATTGCACTATCATCCAACAATCTAAAATGACTAATCTCTTCAGGGGGCGTCGCTCATATGGGCAACCGGTAGCGACGATAAATAAACGATATCAATGCTAAGAATTATTAGTTTGTAACATCATCATGAAAGGGAATCTACCAAAGCTCTCAGCGTGTTCCAATCCATTTCAAATATATTGTGTATAGTGTACAATGGACACATAGTGTATGAACTGAATAACATTAGTTTAAACTAAAAGCAAACATTTATTTAATATGTAACATAAACAAGTTCATTTATAGAGCAAAAATAATGGTTCAAATTTTCATTGCTATAATTCTATACGTTGATTTACGTTTGAAAAGATAATTATGTATAGTAAATGACACGTTTAGTTAGTTTGAATGCAACTGGGGGGGGTGTGTAATTCTTTCGTAACCTATCCAGTTGGCTAGCAGAAGATCGATGGTTCTACCCGGGCATCCGTCGATGTATGAACTACTGCATTTAAGCCTTAAAGCAAAGTAGTTGTAGTGGGATGGGGGATCGAACAAGCGATTCCCAGAGTGCGAGTCATGCTCGTTACGACCGCACCGAGATCCGTTCACACATTCCTGTAGTTAAGAGTTGGCAAAGCCACTTTTATTCGACGGATGCGTCCTTACTACAGCTGACATCGAATGCTCATTGAGATATCTTGTCACAACAGGAAATGTTTATTTTTAACGTTCTAAAGTGTAGGTGTGAACTATACAGATTACATGACGTCAGGTTATTTCATAATATAACGTGTATGCTCTCCAGCCACGCACATGTTGCTACTCTCCTGTTCGCCTTTAAAGCACTTTGTTGATTAATTGATGATCGCGTCTCTCAGTTCTTAATTAATCAGATAAACCTTATCGTTTATTTATATTTGCATCCATTGCTTGATGCAAGTCCGATTAACAGTTTTAACTAAATGAATCCTGATGTTTTCTATATGTGATACGTCCGTGCGATTAATCACGGGTAACCATTCAAGTGATTGGTGTATTCTGTGTTGTAAGTTGTCATGAATATTTTATGTAATTAATCGGTTTGACGTTTTATGGTTTAGAAACAAATCAAAATCGTGTTGACAGTGGGGAGAACTTAAGAGAAAGACTAGAACAATGCGGATTGATTGATCAACTGATTTGTTTGAACATTCAATGAATTGTAAATGATCAAACGAGACTACATGCATATAAAGCAGAATGACGTGATATGTCCACTGCTATTATGAACAGTAAATGGATGATTGCTTCACCGAAAACAATTAGCAATATATCTGTGTCGGCATTTGTAGATATATATCTACTGTTTTAAGCATCTAATGTTATTGTAGTTATCGAAACACTGACAATGATCAACGTTGCAACCAAAATACATTTTTATGATCCGTCTAAAGCGAGTATGTTTGCTTGTGTGTAGATTGATCGTCTCTAATGCGTGCGTGTCAGTATGATCTAAGCCCATGCAGAGATTAGTAGTTTTGGGGATAGTGCAAGGTACATAAAGAAAGAGAGATGGCGAGGTGGAGAGGTGGAGCTATATGGAGGGAAAGGGATGGGGAGGAGGGGAGACGGAGAGGAGATGAGAGATGGAGGAACTTGAGAGATGGAAGAACTTGAGAGATGGAGGAACTTGACAGATGGAGGAACTTGACAGATGGAGGAACTTGAGAGATGGAGGAACTTGAAAGATGTAGGAACTGAGAGATGGAGGTACTTGAGAGGTGGAGGAACTTGAAAGATGGAGGAACTGAGATGGAGGAACCTGAAAGATGGAGGAACTGAGAGATGGAGGAACTTGAGAGATGGAGGAACTTGAAAGATGGAGGAACTGAGAGATGGAGGAACTTGAAAGATGGAGGAACTTGAGAGATGGAGGAACTTGAGAGATGGAGGAACTGAGACTGAATGAGAGAAGATTCATCAGTTTTAAAGAACTTGTTGTTACGGAATAATGTATGGCATATATAGTGGGGCTGATATGTAAAATGATGTGCACTGTTGGAGGGAAGCGTACTTTTTTGCATATGGTTGGCCAATGTGGTGCAGAGGCAGGAAAAACTGACAGGCAGCACTTTTGACCATATGTCCCTCTTTATTTGAGTGTCCCTTTACATAGCCCCATACCACCATACAAAACAACAGCTGAAAGGGATGTAGCATATGACTGAAGCATGGATATGATGCTTTTACCAAATAAACTGCTTCCTATATTGTGAAAACGGCGTATGAACATTTCTATGAGTATTGTGATACTTTGTGTATATTATTTTGATATGCATTTGAATAATGTGCAATCATTAGGACTCGAAGCTAAACTCATTAATACATTGACTGTGTTATCCATTAGTATTGGCATATACAAATACACGGATCATAAAATTAACTTCCAACTACTAGTATTAGACCTGCAATGCAATACAAGTAATAACATAGTACATGTGTCTATGACTATTAAAAACAAATTATGTAAATTTACTGCACTGGAAATAAGTGAATGGGGCACACCTAGTTTCGATATATCGCAGATTTAATCACTCACAACGAAATAAAGGATCCTGCAATGTAGCAATGTATTACTAGCTAATATCACATTGTCCTGCACATTTACACAACTGAGTGCATGGCAGCCTAGCCTTAACACATTTACATCTTGTACATCTACCGTTGCATTTGCACTGGATCAGTTATCTGTATACTTTGCTCGCTTCTGGTAATGCAGACCACAGGGGAGCCCATTCATTTCCATCATTTTTCCAACCCCAATTGGATGGAAGTGGGAGTTCCTGGTTAACTATCAATGTTTGACCCCCACACATGCCCCCCTTGGTATGCAGCCATTTTAGTATGTTCAGTGAGTGCTGCATTAGTTGGAGGTATGTTGTCTCTGTCCTTGTGTAAAGAGTTATAATCTTGCTGTGTTAACTTCCACTAAGACATAAGTGCGCTTGTATATACGGATTGTAAATCTCTCAATAACACAGAGCTACTCCTCTTTTAACTCTGCTGGGCACTGGGATAAGCGCTGAAAGACTTGTGCAATTTCTGGAATCACTCTCCAGGTCTCCCATGCTGTGTTCTGTCCACTACCTTTAAAGGATGAGCATGTATCACAACCTATACATGTATGGAAGCATGTCAGTGCTGAGTGGACCCAATGTAGCTGCTATTTGATGTGTTGCTATAAAGCGCATGTGGCGCCCATGGTCAAACTGTACCCATATAGAACAGTCCTGCAGGACAGCAGATATTGCTATTGCTAACACAACAACATCTGTGTATGTGGCTACCACTACAATTCTCCGTTTTCCACTACTGTAAGCATGCTTGCAGTGTAGCAGCAGTCTGGTATCTGCCTCATCATGGTTGCAGGGTTCTAATCCACAGAAAGTGTATCATTGCTATTAACAACAGCTTCATCATCTACAGTTGTGAAAAGCATCCTGCCCTCAAGATGTAGGCGTGCCATTGACAGCGCATTAGCAAGGTAATGGAAAATAGATGTTTTGTTGCAGTTAACCCTTAGAAAAGACTGCCAGTTACATGGTAGTTCTGTGTCCCCTTGTACTCTCAACAGTTCCCCACCTCCTCGAGTTGATATTGGTGTGTGCCTTTAAACTTTAATCTCTGTATATATCCCATACTACATCATCACACGTGTTCATTCTTCTGAGAATGTTTGGAACAGACACAGTGTGAGCATAATCTTTGAAGGTGTTTGGTCTCTCGTTGCCTGACTTCGGTTCCAAATCCAAGGCAGCTCCATCGATAATTTTAACTTGAACATTACCGGGTGATATTAATTGGGTATCTACCATAGGTTCCAGCTGTGTAAGAATATCAGATATACCTTCTGCTCCTCTCATTACCCCATTATCTGCCAATGAATCGGGCCATGCATGGTTTTCGTGACTGAAAAATGTATACATATCACCCTCTCGATTCTGGCAAGATACGTACATACTGTGACAAACATCCAGGCAACTATTCCTCTCAAGGTCTCAATATACAGAGGGTAGTAGCCTTCTCGTTGGGCTTTCAGAAGCATCATCAGTAGTCTCTCATGCTCGATCACTGTCTGTCAGTAAGCAAACTGTTGCTGTGCTTTTGACTGTAAATATTTCGTGCAAATTGGGGTTTTGCACACTGTCCAGTCATTCATTTCCAACGGGCTATACTTATTCTTCTGGTATTGGTCATAAGTTTGTCGTTGTAAAATACAAAGAGCAGCAAGGGATACTTGATGAACCCATTTGCCTATTGCTGTACCTTTCTCTAGGCCAATGTCTCTGCCGTCTGTTGTGACACCAGCAGTGGCCATACTATATGTCCAACCACTTCCCTCTAACCATTTTCCAATTGCAACAAGGAAGGTCGTCTCATAATCGCACACTTTGTTTCACCATACTCATCAGGCCAGGTTCATTGCATTTTCTTTATCAATGGATAAAGACCAACGTCCACAGCTACGGGGATTTGGCCTTGGTTTAGGTGTTCTGTGGCATTCTTGATCATGTAACATCATGACATAAGAATGTGCGGTTTCTTTAAAAAGTGAGGTAATAGTTGAACTATGGCAAACGGGCGATGTTCCTCAGTTTGTTTGTCTGCATGCAATCCCGACCAAGATATATAGTCAGTTTGGTCGAGCTTGTCCATATGTACCAACTCAGATATTCTATCTATTCATCCTATCTCTTTAGAACCTGTCTCCAGATGTGCAAAATGTACATTAGCACACCAGGGTGTTGTGGAGTGTAATTGGATAAGTGGATTGGGGGGATATCAGTGTAATCCGTTTGTAATTCAGCAAGTCTTCTCTGATGTGGAACAGTAGCACTTTCCTCTAGGATAACCCTCTCTTGGTTGTACACAACTCCCTTAGATATTGCATCACCTCCGGCTAACTTTCCAATTGGTTTCCTGTCCTGAATAGTATTGGCCATGTGTTGAACATTGCTATCAAATGTGAATGTAGAAGCTATATGCAAGTCACACTCCAAAGCATTACTATCACAGAAGAAACATCGTTGAATCCTCTCTTTCTATCTGTACTTATCCTAAGTTTCTTCTTGACAGGCGTTAATATAGAGCTAGGAGATTCTGCCTTGGCATTTCTCTCTTTAACTCTTGTAATACCTCTGTTATGAAGCTTTGCAATTAGCATGTCATTTCGCGTTGTTTATCAAAGTCGCAGCAATCCCAGATCCATCATTAATACGTTTTGTGAGCTCTGTCAAAGGGCAATGCACACAGTTTATGAAGAATTTGAATGTTATTAGCTAGGGAAATATATCCTGTATTCTCCGTTTGTTCCTCTGTAAATGACTGGATTTTGTAGATGGTTCCCATCATATTTCTGACACAAGACACAAAGAGACCAGTATGTATCCTTTAATGTCTCCTAATAGTTTATTTTAACATTTAATGGAGTAACCATAGTCACAATCTAGCCTGATACAAAATAGAAAATAAGTGAATAAAATTTATAGAAAATGGAATATTCATTATATAAGCACAACACAACACAACAACAAACAATGACCCAATTATGGCCCAATCGGGCTTCGAATTGGCCGAAATTGATGTTCTGCCTACTCAAGAACACTAATCAAGTTGACATCTGCTGAAAGATAAAAATAGCAAAGCATATGTTCCTATGTGATAAAAGGAAAAACAAATATCGACACTTTCTAATTTTTATTTCTGAGTATTGGAGACCCCTTAAAGACACGCCGAAATATTAATGGGCGAGTGTCAGAAACTACTGCCTGTCAGACTTTTCATAAGCTACTTCACTTTGGCTAGCTTTGTGCAAAAAATCAGACTTCCCTCCAAAAGTGAAAATGTTGTCCATTTAGTTGCACCTATCAGCTCCACTAATATGTAAATAAGAAGCTAGGCTTTCCGATGCTCTGCATGTGTTTTACGAGTCGCATATAGCACGTAAGCATATGCAATTCAATTTTACATTCGTGTTTGTGAAGGTCAGTATTTCGAAACCTCGCTAAAACTAACCACAGTCCGCCTGGTCCTGAACTATCTGTCATACACAGTGACTCGTGTCATATTTCTATCTATATAATCTGGACAGACAAATGCCATATATTTGTTTAATACAATGAAGCTTCCAAGTGCAATGTTGTTCCAGATTTAATGTACAGAAATCTTATAAGCGATAGAATAATAACGCCTTCTCGTGTACACGTTGTGGTGGATAAATAAAACAAATGACATACCGTACACACACATTAATTGTCCTTAATGGAAATATTAAACCACTGTCTCTAGCGATTTATTCCATTTTGAACATGGTATTGCAGAATACCCATTCATCGCATGTGTGTTTTACGTTTATTTATCGTCGCTACCGGTTGCCCATATATGAGCGACGCCTCCTGAAGAGATTAGTCATTTTAGATTGTTGGAGGATAGTGCATGATACAGACAGAGACCCATACACCAACGAGGAATATTTATACACACTGGGACCAATTAGCCTAGATTAACCACTGATGGACCCCTACGTTGTTCATGTACCCATGATCGCCAAAATAATCGCTTCAATCCTTAAAGCGACATTACATCGGCGAAAACGCAAATTTCTACAGCATGTATTTTCCTATTAAATGGTATACTAGTAATTGTTTTCCGAATATTTTAACTAATAAACAAGCGTCGTATACGACGTTTGTTTACATAACAAACTAATGTAAACAGGGTCAACACCATGCGTAATGCAATGTGTGTGTCCTGAATAACACGATATATGGTACAGATATACCGTTGAATCTCACCCTTTGTGCCTGTTTATTTTTTTTAGACTAATACGATTTAAATATCTCTAAACGAGAGTAGCACGCGCTTGGTATAGACTCCAATAGTAAATAAACATCAATTCACGTGCATAGATGACCGTTATATGAAATCATACTTTCACCTTTGAGAGTTTGTATACCATGTATAAACAGTTAGTGTTTGAATTATTTCGGAAGAATTAATAGTAGCAATACTATTTATACGTAAACAGCATTTTTGGGGCTTTTTGCGATGTAATGTCGCTTTAAATGTATGCTCGAATGGGTAGGTGGATGGGTGGGTGGGTGGGTGTGTGTTTTATGTTTATTTATCGTCGCTACCGGTTGCCAATATGAGCGACGCCTCCTGAAGAGATTAATCATTTTAGGTTTTTGGAGGATAGTGCAATGATACAGACAGAGAACCATTCCAGAGTCTCCTCTGGTTCTTTTACGTGCACGGTGTGCAGTACCGACACGAGACCTCGGTTTAATGTCCCATTTGAAAGACTGTTAATTTTATTAGGATCAGATGGGGGATCGAACCTGTGATCCCTGGATTATCAGTCCAATGTGTTACCATTGGACTACAGATCCGTCTGTACTAAATGTGTAATTGTGAATATTCTATTTATGCAGGCAATGGGTGTGTACATATTTGGTGAACTAATCATCTCAAGGGACGGAACACAACGGGAATTAGCCAAGTCCTGTTACACCGAAATATGCGAAGATATGGAAGAAGGAGCCAGGAAAGTTGTACAAACAATGGTGTATGGAAGTTGATGTCAAACAGTCGACGTCACATAGCAAGCGATGGGTATTGAAGTTGATGTCAAACAGTCGACGTCACATAGCAAGCGATGGGTATTGAAGTTGACGTCAAACAGTCGACGTCACATAGCAAGCGATGGGTATTGAAGTTGATGTCAAACAGTTGACATCACATAGCAAGCGATGCGTATTGAAGTTGATTTCAAACAGTCGACGTCACATAGCAAGCGATGGGTATGGAAGTTGATGTCAAACAGTCGACGTCACATAGCAAGCGATGGGTATTGAAGTTGATGTCAAACAGTCGACGTCACATAGCAAGCGATGGGTATTGAAGTTGATGTCAAACAGTCGACGTCACATAGCAAGCGATGGGTATTGAAGTTGTGCAACACAGAAAGGAATGATGTACGAAAGTTGATGTCACATAACAAACAAAGGTGTACGGATATGTGGCGCCCCACATAAAACAATGGTGTACAAAAGTTGATGTCTCAAAGAAAGCAATGATGTACGAAAGTTGATGTCTCAAAGAAAGCAATGATGTACGAAAGTTGATGTCTCAAAGAAAGCAATGATGTACGAAAGTTGATGTCTCAAAGAAAGCAATGATGTACGAAAGTTGATGTCGCATAACAAACAAATTTGGCGCCTCACAGAATTTGAGAAAGCAATGGTGTACGAACGTTGATGTCACTTAACAAATAAAAGGCAGAGGCGTAGCTTGGCTTGAATCGATGTGTAGGTCAACTTAAGACGGGAGGGGGGTCCGGGCGTCGTCCCCAGGAAACTATTTATAGCGTATATAATTTAATCCTGTCCTCCCGATTTTTGTTGCAGATTTGGCATTTTATTTTTTCGGGGAAAAGTGTAGGCCACGGCCTATAGGAAGCTACGCCAATGAAAGGTGTACGGAAATTGGCGCCTCGCAGAAAGCAATGGTGTACGAACGTTGATGTCACTTAACAAACAAAGGTGTACGGAAATGGGCGGCTCATAGAAAGCAATGGTGTACGAACGTTGATGTCACTTAACAAACAAAAGGTGTACGGAAAGTGGCGCCTCACAGAAAGGAATGGTGTACGAATGTTAATGTCACTTAACAAACAAAGGTGTACGGAAAGTGGCGGCTCACAGAAAGGAATGGTGTACGAAAGTTGGGATTGCACAGAAATCAATTGTGTATTGCAGCAAACAATGTTATATCGATCGCCTAGATATATATGCGTGTATCGTTTTGTATCGCACTACACGACCTCTTTATATGCCAGCAGTATCACACATGGCGATATGCTGTATGTCTGTCTGTCTGTCTGTCTGTCTGTCTGTCTGTCTGTCTGTCTGTCTGTCTGTCTGTCTGTCTGTCTGTCTGTCTGTCTGTCTGTCTGTCTGTCTGTCTGTCTGTCTGTCTGTCTGTCTGTCTGTCTCTGTCTGTCTGTCTGTCTGTCTGTCTGTCTGTCCATCCATCCATCTCAGTTATGTTGTCAATCTATCTAGTACGAGGTTTCGACGGTTCAGGACAAACTACCACACAATCATCACGAGTATCCTTAGCATGCTCCGTTTGGGTCATTCTTGATGTATTTGGGCAATGTGCTCTGACCATGACCACACTCACGGGTACGTCTCGGGGCCAATCCCCAAAGGGTGTGCGTGATTTTATTTTTGGTTTATTTGAGGTTATGCTATATGGAAATGGAGGTGGCCAGATTGTTCGAGCCCTGGACCACTTATGGGCGCAGGTTTTTCTGTCCCTGTTGTCTAACAATTATCTTCACTAATAATGAACACATATTTATGATTGTGATATATTTGTTTTATATCAAATTAATTGATTGCACTTTGGAACCGACATAAACTGAATATGAACAATTATCAGGGTGGGAGTGATGTTTAGTATGATCGCATCAACGAAATTTGCCACGATATTTACAATCCCGAATGCCTCTTGGGTACGGGAAGATGAATGGAACAATTAATGAGTTATTTTTGTCACCAGATAATTAATTTTAGAGAAAATGTCGTGAGGTTTCCAATGGTATTCACATGCAACCTACTACAGTCTACATCCGTTATGTCGAATTCCGTCGGACGGAACAAAATACTTCGACATAACCGAAGTTTGACTTAACGAAATTCGATATACTAGTAAACAGATCCAGTTATATGTAAAATGATAGTGTCTGAAGCGGGACTTTGATCCGACTTCGAGATAACCGGGTAATTCGACATAACCGACTTTGACATAGCGAATGTAGACAGTATTTGAAAACTGATACGATTTCAAATGAACGACATAGATTATTATTAACCAAATGATGCATATCAATTCAATGCAAATGTTAGAGATAGATAGATAGATTTCTTCATTTATAGAGGGTGACCTAATTAGTGTTGAACTAATTCTCCTTAGGGCCCTCTTCAATTTGTTAACACTATAGAATAAATGTACATACACAATAATTATAACATAGTTACGCCGTACAATATACATGCATAATGTTGTACAATGTAACTTAAACAACAGCCTAAGTAAATCAGGTACTTTGATAGAAATACAAAACGACATAAGCATATTGATTTACAATCATTATATATATATAACTGTCTAGTGTCTACCGATTAAAACGTTGTATCCATACTTTACATTTTGTCTTGAATATATTTAAAGATCTGGACGTCTTAATTTTAAATGGTAGACACTTCCATATCTTTGGATCAGAGTATTCTAATGATTTCTTATACATTTCACATCTAGGTCTTGGAATATAGAGATCCATATTTGAAACATTTCTCAATGTCATATCTGAAGTAACTGAATTGCAATGTCTTAATTGAAAATGTTCATTCAAATAATTCGGTACAAGATTGTTCATAATTTTGTACATTGTTACTGCTTTTTGAAAAATAATCCGTTGGTCAAAAGTCATTATATTAATTTCAGACATTGATTCACGCAATATAATGTAGATACCTTTTTTTAGTTTTTCTCTGGGTTCATTATAAGTGAATGCTTCTTTTATATGTTCATACTGTACACTATTTCTGATAACATAAAAGGAACTGGTTCCAGATTAGGGACTAGGATCCACCAGAATGTATCCCTAACCAAGACAATTTTACAATCAAACATAATTTTGACTGAATGTATCGATGTGAATGAGATTAGATCCCGCTACTATGTAGACAATTCTATGAAAAATATTTATAATAATGTAAAACTAAAGTTGATTTCATCCTTTTTATGGGAAATAAATATTTTTAGCAAATTATAATATATATATATTTTTAAAAATGTATAAGCAAATGGAAAGATGGGTAGAACACTATTCAGAGCTGTACTCGAGAGAAAACAAGGTCCACCAGTCAGCCCTGGATTCCATCGAGCGCCTCCCAGAAATGTCCGACCTCGACACCAAACCATCGCTCGATGAACTCGCCAAGGCTATCGACAGGCTTCCAGCTGGCAAAGCACCAGGTAATGACTCCATACCAGCTGAAGTTATCAAGTGTGCGAAGTCCACTCTGCTAGAGCCACTCCACAAGCTACTCTGCAAATGCTGGGATGAGGGTGAAGTTCCCCAAGACATGAGGGACGCAAACATAGTTACCCTCTACAAGAACAAAGGTGACCGCAGTGACTGCAACAACTATCGCCGCATATCACTGCTCAGCATAGTCAGGAAACTGTTTGCCCGCATAGCCCTCACTAGACTCCAGAAGCTAGCTGATCAGGTCTACCCAGAGTCCCAGTGTGGGTTTCGATCCAAGAGGTCATCAGTTGACATGGTATTCTCGCTGAGACAGCTACAAGAAAAGCGTCGTGAGCAACATCAGCCTCTCTACATCGCCTTCATAGACCTCTCCAAAGCTTTCGACCTGGTGAGCCGCGATGGGCTATTCAAGATCCTACCTCTGATCGGCTGCTCGCCCAAGTTTCTTAGCATCGTAAAGTCTTTTCATGACGACATGAAGAGTACCGTGCAGTACGACGGTGAAACCTCTACATAATTCGAGGTTAAGAGCGGCGTCAAGCAAGGCTGCGTACTCGCCCCCACACTTCGGCATCTTCTTTGCCATGCTGTTCAGGCACGCTTTCAAGAGAGCTACAGGAGGAGTCTACCTTCACTCCAGATCTGACGGCAAGCTCTTTAACATCACCCGTCTAAAGGCAAAATCCAAGACAAGAGAAGTCCTCATCAGAGACATGCTATTTGCCGACGAAGCTGCACTTGCTGCCCATGCTAACGAACAGCTCCATTCACTGATGGACCGTGTTTCTCTTCAGCTTGCGACCTCTTCAGCCTAACCATCAGTTTGAAGAAGACCCAAGTCATGTGCCAAGGAACTGCCATCCCACCCGCCATTGTCATAGGAGACTATCAGCTTGAGGTCGTCAGCCAATTTACATACCTGGGTTCCACAGCCACGAACAATCTCTCGCTCGATGTGGAGCTGGACAAACGTATTGGCAAAGCAGCCTCCACCCTCTCCAGGTTCAGCAAGAAGGTGTGGGAAAACAGACAGCTGACAACCAAGATAGCGGTGTACAAGGCTTGCATCGTCAGCACACTCCTCTATGGAAGCGAGTCATGGACAACATACGCCACTCAAGAGCAAAAACTGCAAGTGTTCCATCTCCGCTGCCTGCGACGCATCATAGGCATATCCTGGCAGGACAAGGTCACCAACAACGAGGTTCTCAGCAGAGCCGGCATCCCATCTATGTACACATTACGCTGGCTCGGACACGTACGCCAGATGGAAAGATCTGTTGTATGGTGAACTGGCCGCAGGGCACAGATACAAAGGTCGACCCCAACTTCGCGTCAAGGATGTCTGCAAACGAGATATGAAAGCACTGGGGATGGACACCACCAACTGGGAATCCCTCGCAGCAAACATAATAGCGTGGAGACAACAGCTGTCAACGGGCTTAAAGAGGGGGAGAACTCGCTCTGCAAGCAGCCTCTGACGACAAACGCAGGAAGAGGAAAGCCAAACAGTGTGAGCCGCCACCAACTGCATCGCCTTCCAGTGACTCTGTCTTCACGTGCGAAGGCTACAACCGCCACTGCAGGTCACGCATCGGGCTGTACAGCCACAGCAGACGGTGCTCATCTTTAGACTGGCGCAAATTCCATAGTCTGACAAGACTGACGGATGCCGAAGGATACTACATAGAAAATAACGCATTTAGATCGACAATACTGCACAATTGAAACACATGGAATCTAATGCTAAGAAGATATACTTAATTTTTGTTTCACAACACTCTTATACTATCTAGAAAATAACACATTTAGATCGACAATACTGCACAATTGAAACAAATATGGAATCTAATGCTAAGAAGATATACTTAATTTTTGTTTCACAACACTCTTATACTATCTAGAAAATAACACATTTAGATCGACAATACTGCACAATTGAAACAAATATGGAATCTAATATACTTAATTGTTGTTTCACAGCACTCATATACTATCTAGTTTCCAACGAGAACAATACACTGCTAGTGCTATACACTTTGTTTCGTAATTCATCATCTACATGTACACTACGTTTTAGCATTTTAATGGTCGCCATTTTGAATTGACCTTTTCAAGGTCAAGGACACATATTTCAGCTTGGTAAACACCTGCATCGCATTCAGCATACCCAAATTATGTTATATATGACATCCAATTACTTGTACTACAATTTGCCCCTAGCATGCACAATTTTGAAAATTTGGTCTAGTCTAGTTGGCAATCATTCATGGCGGCATGTGAGCAATCACCGCCAAGCAGTCTATTGTCGCCAATTTCTCCGAAACCGTTGATTTGCGAGTTTTACACCAGACTTCTTAAGATATGCACGCGCCCACGTCTTCTTCATGATACCAGCAAATCTCCCAATATAGTCAGCACCAGGTATATCGTGGCATTCGATGACACATTGACATTTGCGACTTCCAATGGCATACACTCCCCCTCACGAGTTCAATCTTTCTGTACTTATTGCCATTACCAATTGGGAATCTGAAACTAGGAGCTAGATCTATCAAAAGCGTGTGGGCGTTTGTGTCCGGTGACCAAACCTATTTCTTACCAATTGCATGGTGTCCGCCTATGTCGTGATGATATACGTGTTGTCCGCATATGACGTGATGATATACGTGTTGTCCGCCTATGTCGAGATGATATACGTGTTGTCCGCCTATGTCGTGATGATATACGTGTTGTCCGCATATGACGTGATGATATACGTGTTTTCCGCCTATGTCGAGATGATATACGTGCTGTCCGCCTATGTCGAGATGATATACGTGCTGTCCGCCTATGGCGTGGTGATATACGTGTTGTCCGCCTATGTCGAGATGATATACGTGTTGTCCGCCTATGTCGTGATGATATACGTGTTGTCCGCCTATGGCGTGGTGATATACGTGCTGTCCGCCTATGGCGTGGTGATATACGTGTTGTCCGCCTATGGCGTGATGATATACGTGTCCGCCTATGGCGTGATGATATACGTGTTGTCCGCCTATGGCGTGGTGATATACGTGTTGTTCGCCTATGGCGTGGTGATATACGTGTTGTCCGCCTATGGCGTGGTGATATACGTGTTGTCCGCCTATGGCGTGATGATATACGTGTTGTCCGCCTATGGCGTGGTGATATACGTGTTGTCCGCCTATGGCGTGATGATATACGTGTTGTTCGCCTATGGCGTGGTGATATACGTGTTGCCCGCCTATGGCGTGGTGAGATACGTGTTGTCCGCCTATGGCGTGGTGATATACGTGTGGTCCGCCTATGGCGTGGTGATATACGTGTTGCCCGCCTATGGTGTGTGATGAGGATTGTGACATCAGAACGGCAAAGATGATGGCCAGGTTGGTGGTACCAGGTTTGAATGTTAATGTTGGCCCGGCTGGTCTAGAATATACACATAGCTTTTCAATTAGTTTGGAGCGTTTTGGTCGCCCTGAGCGGAATTCTAAAGCAATCTCCGACAAACGAAGAGTATTTGACCGTAACATCCGCAATGTACACAACGTGTAGTTATTAGTGCAATGTACAACAGTGGAAAAGAGGTACCCCGTTTGTTCCCATTACTCTCCCCGTCGATTAACAAATGTTTTACCGTAAATAGATAGAATAAACATGCAATACGTCCATGTGACCTACCTTCCTTCTTATCTGGCTTGTAAATTACCGTAACATGAATCGTCAATGATTCACCAATTAACCAGCCACATGAATGACGTTGTACGATTCCAAACACATGCACTCCGTGCTACTGTGATAGTTCTGAAGCAAGTATAAGCTTACCGCAGAATATCAGTCTTATCAATTATATGTTATATTTCGGGTTTTACGCCTGCGTCAGCACCATTTTGGGCTATATCGCCGGCGGGCAGTTTACCTAACAACACCTTTCCTGGGCAGGCTCCAACTGTTAACCAGTACTTGGGTGCACCAACCTCCGTAAGAAACTGCCAACTTTTTCATATAAATGAGACACGGCCTGAGCGGGACTCGAACCCGTGACCATCAGTGATGATAGGTTACAGTGGTATACAAGTCAGCGACCTTAACCACTCGACCACGAAGGCGGACCAGTCTTATCAAACATCAAACGTCTATATTTTACGACACTTCATCTACAATCCTCATACATGTGATAGTATTAATATTAACATACTTAAATGCAATCCCTTTAAGGTATGACAAAACTGAACTTGAACGTTTCGTTATATTTTCGCTGTGCCGTCTGGTGTATCACGTGTATTTCATTCGCTGGCAAGCCATTCACTACTGGATGCCTCAGATATTCACCTCATCTGCTACCTCGGGATCATCTCCATCGGATAAGTCAGGCCCTGTTGATTTCCTAGATTCATTTGGATCATTGCCTTCCTCTTGGTCCTTCGACTGATCAATCACACCTGGCTTGACTTCCTCTTGGTCCTTCGACTGATCAATCACACCTGGCTTGACTTCCTCTTGGTCCTTCGACTGACCAATCACACCTGGCTTGACTTCCTCTTGGTCCTTCGACTGATCAATCACACCTGGCTTGACTTCCTCTTGGTCCTTCGACTGATCAATCACACCTGGCTTGACTTCCTCTTGGTCTTCGACTGATCAATCACACCTGGCGTGACTTCCTCTTGGTCCTTCGACTGATCAATCATACCTGGCTTGAGTTCCTCTTGGTCCTTCGACTGATCAATCACACCTGGCTTGACTTCCTCTTGGTCCTTCGACTGATCAATCACACCTGGCTTGACTTCCTCTTGGTCCTTCGACTGATCAATCACACCTAGCTAGACTTCATTTTGGTCCTTCGACTGATCAATCACCACAGGTGCACTACCCGAGTTGATCCCCGATGTTTTGAATGGCGGCGCCTCAGGATTTTGTTTAAACTTTATTTATTTTACAACGATTGCGAAACAAGTTTGACCAACTTATATTAATCAATTAATAAATAAAGTTTAAACAAACAACAATCACTCTCGTTGGCGCGGATGAACGCGTATATGTGGTAATTCGTGTGAGAAGAAACTGGAGTACCCGGAGAAAACCCATCTGTCCGATCTGGTGACCACCGTACCATCTCACATACTTCCCGATCCGTGTATCGAACCCGTGTTGCATTGGTGAGAAGCGAGCGCGCTAATCGGACAGCCTCACGATTAAATCAAAACGTCGCACCAGAACCGGTTCTAATTGAATTGCCCACATTAACTTGTTGCTGTGCTTAAGTTTATACAAATTTATTTTAGCTCTAGTGCGAAACAAGTTCTAATAACTTATATTAATCACTGTCTGAACCTAATTCCTGATGGAATCCTTCACCACGAGGGAGAGAGAAGAGGCAACGTGGAAATCAAATGCCTTGCCTAAGGGCACAATCATAACGGCTCCAACGGGGTTCGAACTCCGAACCTTTCGCACCTGAAGCGAACGTGCATCCACTGCGCTATCACGACTTCCACATCACGACTTGCTGTGCTTGAGGATGATACCGCAAGAACAGTCAGAGTTCAATGAGAATTCTGGAAACATTTTTCTAATCACGTGATTTCAATCTCTTCCAACGAATTTTAGATTCATCTCAGGTCATTTGCCAGTTCTGCAGCAGTCTCGTCCTTCTTGCAGTGTCTGCACCATGATGAATAATGCACTTCCCTGCGAAAAACCTGCTACCTTATCTATGAAATCAGACTCAAATAGAACTTGGCAATTACTTATACAGTAGAAGGTTGCTTAATTCTTATATATAGATTCGGTACGTTAGAGAAGCCATTGAAAGGATTCGTTTCAACATCATCTGCTCACTAAGAGGATCGCGTACATCAAATTCAGGATCAGCTATAATCATAGTTATAGTAAATAAGTCATACAGACAAAAAGATACAATACATAGTATGAACTGTTTTGATTGTTTTCGGATACCATTTTCGAGCAAGTTCATTCAGCTAGCTTTTTCAAATCGGACGTTTCCGGTTTTGTATATGTGTCCACCTCATTTAGTGTGTTGCCAATTGCTTTCATATATGGCACGGTGGCTCGCCTTCATATATGCATGGACTAATTTGCTATTACAATGTTCATAATAGTTACGACCCTTTTAGTAGTTTTAATTGATTATCCACCGCCGATCCGAACGATATGCACAACTGCTGAATAAATAGCAAAACGCCTCACCTGGAACTATGGATATCCAAAAATTGAATTATGGATATCTAAAAATAGAATTATGGATATCCAAAACTAAAATTATGGATATCTATAATCGAATTATGGACATCCATAAATACTGAATAAATAGCAAAACGGTGCGCCTGGAATTATGGATATCCAAAAATCGAATTGTGGATATCCAAAAATAGAATTATGGATATTCAAAACTAAAATTATGGATATTCATAATCGAATTATGGACATCCATAAATACTGAATAAATAGCAAAACGGTGCGCCTGGAATTATGGATATCCAAAAATCGAATTGTGGATATCCAAAAATAGAATTATGGATATTCAAAACTAAAATTATGGATATTCATAATCGAATTATGGACATCCATAAATACTGAATAAATAGCAAAACGGCGCCCATACCATACGCTAACCACTGCGCTAATCGACAGCCAATCGACATCATCACTGATAAACGATAAATACAGTTTAAACTTAGGTTACAGTGGTATACAAGACAACGACCAAAACCACTCGTCCACGTAGGCAGACACTGTTGACGTGTGTGTTTTACTTTTATTTATCGTCGCTACCGGTTGCCCATATGAGCGACGCCTCCTGAAGATATTAGTCATTTTAGATTTTGGAGGATAGTGCAATGATACAGACAGAGACCCATTCCAGAGTCTCCTCTGGTTCTTTTACGTGCACGGTGTAAAGCACCGACACGATACCTCGGTTTAACGTCCCATCTGAAAGACTGTTAATTTTATTAGGGTCAGACGGGGGATCGAACCTGCGATCCCTGGATTACCAGTCCAGCGTGTTACCACTGGACTACAGATCCGTCTGTTGACGTACGGCTGTGTGTGGATGTCATTCATTATGAATGTCACATTTGTTTGCAGTAATAGGCGTGACCAGCTAATGGATGATGCAATAGGCGTGACCAGCTAATGGATGATGCAATTTATACAAATTTATTTTAGCGCGATTGCGAAACAAGTTCTTACAACTTATGTTAATCACTCTCGAGACCTCATTCCTGATGAAATCCATCGCCACGAGGGAGAGAGAAGAGGCAACGTGGAATTTAAATGCCTTGCCTAAGAGCACAATCGTAACGGCTCCAGCGGGGCTCGAACTCCGGACCGTTCGCACCTGAAGCGAACGCGCACCCTCTGCCCTATCACGACTTCCACATGTTTGATAATCACGTTTTCTTGTTTGATAATCACGTTTTCTTGTTTGATAATCACGTTTTCTTGTTTTGATAATCACGTTTTCTTGTTTGATAATCTTCTTGTTTGATAATCACGTTTTCTTGTTTTGATAATCACGTTTTCTGTTTTGATAATCACGTTTTCTGTTTTGATAATCACGTTTACTGTTTTTGAAACGGCTCGTGCAAGTATTTAATAAATCATCAATTATTAATATAGCAATCGTTTTCGTGTATCTAATTCGGTAAGTGTGATTGATTCCTGATTCCTGATACATGGGAGAAGGATATAATTGTATTAATAATTATTAATATTCCTCTTTGTTTCAGTGCCAGGGTTCATGGCTGATGTCCCTCCTGTGCCAAGTGTGTGTTCAAGTTGCCGCAAGCGAAGTGAATGTAGATCTCCGTTCCTTAAAGCACTCAGATTCCCAACATGAGGGAGAGAGAAGAGGCAACGTGGAACTTATATGTGTTGTGTGTGTGTGCGCGCGCGTGCGTGCGTGTTATTTATCGTCGCTACAGGTTACCCATATGAGCGACGCCTTCTGAAGAGATTAGTCATTTTATATTTTTGGAGGATAGTGCATGATACAGACAGAGACGCATTCCAGAATCTCTTCCAGGTTCTTTTACGTACATGATGTACAGCACCGACACGAGACCTCGGTTTAAAGTCCCATCTGAAAGACTCTTAATTTTATTAGGGTCAGGCGGGGGATCGAACCTGCGATCCCCGGATTACCAGTCCAGCGTGTTACCACTGGACTACAGATCCGTCTGGAGGGGCATCAAACCAAAATGTTAACATAAACACTCACACGCCATCAATCAACTTTTAATTAAAATTGTATCAATCTATTATGATTAGTCTATATCAATGTTGTTTACTATTAAATATTCAAATTCAGATCAAAGTAATAAAGACGTTTTACGTGGACAGATTCATATCAGCCTAGGTATCGAAACTTGATATCAACCTGAGGCCGAAGACTGATATCAATCGGGTCGATACCTATCGCGATATGAAACTAACCAGGTAATACGCTCTAAATACAATACAATACAATATTTATTGCATTAACCACCAGAAGATGCTTATAGCATCACATATATACACAGTTTACAGAGAAGCATGAAATATAACAGTATAATAGCAATGTAAGGAATGATGGTAATTATCTATTGATTTCTTTTGTGATTTGCATAATAAATATACTTAGCAAGGTTTAAGATCTGTGTGTGTGACTGACAAGTCATTAGAGATAAGAATTTATGCATGTTAGGCCAAGAACAAAAATAACGTTTTAAATATTTTCTTCTTAAATCTTTAAATTTCGGACAGACTAAAAGGAAATGAAATTCATTTTCTATCATGTTGGTATTACAGTTATTACAAATTCGTAAATTTCTACTTAAATTTGAGTATCTTCCCTTTTCAATTGCTAGGTCATGTGATGATGCTATTCTGAATTTAGCTTCCGTTATACTGTTTAGATACGTTTCGACTTCAAATTCATGTTTAAAAATAGAATAGGTTTCCAGGCGAGTCGAATTATTTATTGCAGAATACCAACTTTGGTGATATATATCTAATATTCGTTGTTTTATGAGATTATAATTTATAGGGGTAATAAATTGGTAATAAAGAATAGGCGACCTGACCTCATCATGTTAACTCTCTACTTTTGCAATCATTTAGTATATAATTCTAAGAAATATTTGCGTTGAGGTATTTCCTACAAAGACAACGTAATTAATATTTAACCTCGTAGCAGCCATATCTGTTGAGAAGCATCTACTTGGCATTCCAGGGAGTCGTGTCTAATTACGCATGCGCGGAAATAAACTCGACATCCGATATGTATAACAGAATACATAATTTACTGTGACGAAGTAAGTGTGGGCGCTTGTAGCAGTTTCAAAATAGTACATTAAGGTATCCTGTTTATCGGATGTCTTGTAATGCCACTGTAACCTATCATCACTGATTGTCATCCGCGCAGACCGTATCTCTTTATATGAATAAGTTGGCAGTTTCGTACGGCGGTTGGTGCATCAAGTACTGGTTAACCCCTGGTGCCTGCCCAAAAAAGGTGGTGTTAGGTAAACTGTATGTCGCTCATATGCGTAACTGATAGCGATGATACATAAACTTTAATACCAAACTACATATACCTCATGAAAGGTAGAAAGATATTTCTGTGTGAATGATATGTTGATAATGTTGTGGCATAAAATAGTTTTGCTTCGTTCTGAATCTCAGATGGAGTTAGTGCCATGCCGCTACTGTGCTACGTGATTTCACAGACATTAATTCGACCAATTAAATTATTGATGGATTTATGAAAATAATTTTTTTTTCGAATCCTTTATCTTTTTATTTCTCATTTTCGTCTTTAAAATTAACATTACGAAAATTTCGAAATTTAGGTTTATTAATTTCCAGTTAATCAATATCAACATAGATAATAAACTATAATTGATAGTACTGAGACGATATTGCACATTTTGTTAAAAATAAAGTTTAATTATTGGTAAGGGCCGTTTTCTAATGTTAGTTGTAACTTGTGGCCCGACCCTTTTGCTATGTTACACAAATGTATATGTGTGCCTTATAATCTGTTAACTTATTTCACATCTGATTCATGCTCGTATGTAATATTGTATTGTCGAATTTATTACATAATTATGCAATAAAATATGGTTAAATCAATTCGACCAATAAAATATCACCCCACGAGTTCCTCTTCGTCTTGCTTTAGTTCACCCTAATCCGTTCGTATTAAAATAAGTATGTTTCAACATTCCCAAAACAACTCTGACAACGAAAGAAATACATATAGTATATATATGGCGGACCGGTCGATGCCTGCGGTATATGGCGGACAACACGTATATCACCACGTTATAGGCGGACACCATGCATTGGTAAGAAATAGGTTTGGTCACCGGACACAAACGCCCACATGCTTTTGATAGATCTAGCTCCTAGTTTCAGATTCCGAATTGGTAATGGCAATAAGTACAGACAGATTGAACTCGTGGGGAGGGGGGGGGGAGTGTATGCCATTGGAAGTCGCAAATGTCAATGTATCATCGAACGCCACGATATATCTGCTGCTGACTATATTGGGAGATTTGCTGGTGTGGGCGCGTGCATATCTTAAGAAGTCTGGTGTAAAACTCGCAAATCAATGTATACATATGGCGTACCGACCGATGCCAACGGTACATATGGCGTACCGACCGATGCCAGCGGTACATATGGCGTACCGACCGATGCCAACGGTACATATGGCGGACCGACCGATGCCAACGGTACATATGGCGGACCGACCGATGCCAACGGTACATATGGCGTACCGACCGATGCCAACGGTACATATGGCGTACCGACCGATGCCAACGGTACATATGGCGTACCGACCGATGCCAACGGTACATATGGCGGACCGACCGATGCCAACGGTACATATGGCGTACCGACCGATGCCAATGGTACATATGATTGAACGAGCAAGTGTACATATGGCGGACCGGTCGATGCCAACGGTACATATGATTGAACGACCAAGTGTACATATGGCGGACCGGTCGATGCCAACGGTACATGTGATTAAACAACCAAGTGTACATATGGCGGACCGGTCGATGCCAACGGTACATATGATTGAACGACCAAGTGTACATATGGCGGACCGGTCGATGCCAACGGTACATATGATTGAACGACCAAGTGTACATATGGCGGACCGGTCGATGCCGATGGTACATATGATTGAACGACCAAGTGTACATATGGCGGACCGGTCGATGCCGATGGTACATATGATTGAACGACAAAGTGTACATATGGCGGACCGACCGATGCCGATGGTACATATGATTGAACGTCCAAGTGTACATATGGCGGACCGACTGATGCCGATGGTACATATGATTGAACGTCCAAGTGTACATATGGCGTACCGACCGATGCCGATGGTATATATGATTGAACGACCAAGTGTACATATGTCGGACCGGCCGATGACGACGGTAGATATGGCGGACTGGCCGGTACCAACGGTATATATGATTGAACGACCAAGTGTACATATGTCGGACCGGCCGATGACGACGGTAGATATGGCGGACTGGCCGGTACCAACGGTATATATGATTGAACGACCAAGTGTACATATGGCGGACCGACCGATGCCGATGGTTCATATGATTGAACGACCACGTGTACATATGGCGGACCGACCGATGCCGATGGTTCATATGATTGAACGACCAAGTGTACATATGGCGGACCGACCGATGCCGATGGTATATATGATTGAACGACCAAGTGTACATATGTCGGACCGGCCGATGACGACGGTACATATGGCGGACTGGCCGATACCAACGGTACATATGAGTTGTTCTTGCGGCGGAGGCGAGTGTGCACTTTGTGTTGCTACAGTGCACACAGTAAATTGGTACCACCTATGGTGATGGCAGTGCACACAGAAGTTGTCATTGTACTAATTATGTACACACGAATCATTTGATATGGTGTTAATCAAAAAGTACTACATATTGTATTGACCTCATCACCATTAGCCACACGATGTGTCACACGAACAGTGTCACCGTGTATAGACATGTGAACATGGAGGAATTATAGTTCCGGAAAGACATCGCCACCAGTGAAACTACCGGAAAGACATCGCCATCAGTGAAACTACCGGAAAGACATCGCCATCAATGAAACAACCGGAAAGACATCGCCATCAGTGAAACTACCGGAAAGGTGAAGCTACCGGAAAGGTGAAACTACCGGAAAGGTGAAGCTACCGGAAAGACATCGCGATCAGTGAAACAACCGGAAAGACATCGCCATCAGTGAAACTACCGGAAAGGTGAAACTACCGGAAAGGTGAAGCTACCGGAAAGGTGAAGCTACCGGAAAGACATCGCGATCAGTGAAACATAGACATGACATAGAAAACGCACACCTACATTATATACTAGATGCCATAGAAAACGCACACCTACATTATATACTAAAGGACATAGAAAACGCACACCTACATTATATACTAGATGCCATAGAAAACGCACACCTACATTATATACTAGAGGACATAGAAAACGCACACCTACATTATATACTAGATGACATAGAAAACGCACACCTACATTATATACTAGAGGACATAGAAAATGCACACCTACATTATATACTAGAGGACATAGAACACGCACAACTACATTATATACTAGAGGACATAGAACACGCACACCTACAGTATATGAGATTATTACATGAACACGAAATACGAGGGATTCCATCAAAGATATATCACATCTTTATTACAAAACACAAACTGAACAACTAAACATATTCCAAAATGTTTAAAACTATGTATTTATATAGTTATTGTTTTTCATGTAAAACACACTTACCGAAATGTGCGTTTTCTATGTCATTATATTATTATATTATATATATACATAGTATATATGAACATATATGTACATTACCTGGCCATTGGATATGTTAATAATATGTATGATATATACTAGAGGACATAGAAAACGCACATATATATAGGAGCTTACACGTGTGGTGATTTCATGTCATATTTTATTAAACGAGTTTTGGTATTTTGCTACTAAGAGAGCCTTTTGTCGAGCGTAATAGCAAAATTCCAAAACGTCATTTCATAAAGTACAGTATAGAATCAGCACGCGGGTAAGTTCCTTTTTATCACATTACCATAGTAACAACAACCATAAATGTAAAGAAAGAAAACCTTCTGTTTGCCAGTATATTTTCGAGCCATACTACATTAATTCTTTCAGCGCCGAATAAATTCAGAGCATGTGCAAACAACATAGATCCAGATCAGACGCGGCGTAGCGCCGCGTCTGATCAGGATCTATGTTGTTTGCTATTCGGACAGGTGCTTCAGCTCCACTGTCCGAAGAGCAATCAGCATATATCCTGACCAGACGGCATGTTCTGTTCTGTCCGATCGGGTTCTCTACTGTTTTACAAAGTCGCTTGTATGCGACATTGGCGGTGAAATAGTTAAGCTGCATCCATACGCCGTAGTAAATAGTCCCTGATAATTAAAGAGCTTCACGCAAATAATCAACACAATAGTTTAGTCACTGTATCCCGCTAGTGCATATTCAGCATTTTATTGATCTAAGCAGTTGATTTTCAACAAATAGAGCATGAACACAAACAACATGTACATGTCGAATGTTTATTGTACGCTGTCAATGTCACGCCGCGACCAATCATAATCCTTACAGGTGTTATTAAACGTGTGGACATATAAGGATTTATGACATAGCTGTATTACACTGAATACAAGCAAAGTTATGTGATAAATGTACATATATGATTTTAAAGATGGCATGTTATGATAATGGAGACGTCAAGATTACACATGTGAAAGGCCCGGCGTTCGAGCCCCGCTGGAGCCATTACGATTGTGTGATTAAGCAAGACATTGAAATTCCACGTTGCCACTTATCTGCCCTCGTGGCGATGGATTCCATCAGGAATGAGATCTCGAGAGTGATTAGTATAAGTTTTATGAACTTGTTTCGCAATCGAGCTAAACTAAATTTGTATAAACTATCCATTAAAATATGCATAAATTGGATTAAAAGAAGAAAACAAAAAGTATAATTTAAATTTATAGAATTATCCACTTTAATTCATTAAATTATTAAAGGTCTGTGAAGCTGGCTTGCAGATTGTCGTTGGAATAAACCTATGGCTGTGTACTCGCGAATTGTATACATAGTCATTCCCTTGAAATAGCACAACAATTTATGAAAACACACATTGATATAATTCCAAAGTGTTCCCCAATCGTCAGATAGCTTAGAACATTACAATGATTTAAAGGTTAATTGTCTAAACAACTTTGTTTTTGCATCAACCGGTGCTTCCGGTGACCGAGTGGTAACTTCAAATCACGTACGCATCAACTATATATGTTCGAACCCCAATGGGAGTGTCGAATCATTTCAAGTGAGGAAGCTATCTAGCTAGATTGCGATGAGTCTGTGGTTGTACCTGGGTTTTACCGTATATGCCTGAAATACTGTTAGGAGGGCGTCCGGGGCCTTCCACCACCAATAAAAGCTAGATTTTTATTATCCACTACATGACATCTAAACGAAATATAAGTTGCAACTTGTTTCCCATTCGAGCTAAAATAAATGTGTATAAACTAACGAATAGTATTTATTCTACGGCACTACATGCCATTTGGACGAGAAACAGTGCCCTCCATTTCGTTACCTTTTAACATTATATTTAAGTGTTCAAGAAATCGATCGAGTGTAATTGTATTGCACTAGTACATGACGTACTAATACTCCAGTTAACGTAGCTGGAATTAGCAGCTAGGTAAATAGACAAAAGTACATTTCAAGCTTACTCTCTTCTTATTGAACAGCAGTGCGGGGTTTCAAGGGTCCACTTCCGTGTTTATTTTCAATATCGCGCGTGCAAACTAACTGGGAGATTGAAGAGTATTCTGTTTGGTAGGCTTTGTTTGCCGTCTTTGAATTTTAAGATTTTGCAATAGTTCACCCCAACCATTTTCCCCATTTTTAGCTACATCTGTAGGGTGCAACTTTTTTGTATGATTAATGTGCATATGAGCTTTCATTCAGTATTCAGTATATTGACTGGAGTATAGATATTAGGTTCAAACTAATTGCAAAAGTTGATATTTTCATACTGAATGAATGTGTGGTAATATTCCGGTAGTGGTGCTGAATCAAATGAATCGTATTTTTGTCATTTGCGTATTTCAGAAATTACTGTATTCTGACACAATACTGTGTTTTGGAGCCAATCATCGACTTAATATTTCATTCTTATCCTTTATTTTGTATTAATGTATACTGTGTTTTTGAGCCAATCATCGCCTTGGTATTTCATTCTTATCCTTTATTTTGTATTAAGTTATACTGTGTTTGTTGATTTAAATGTTTCCTTGTTTGGGTTAACCAATACTTGGTACACTAACCTCCGTAAGAAACTGCTAACTTGTTTATATAAAGAGACACAGTATGAGCGGGGCTCGAACCCGTGATCATCAGTGCTGATAGGTTTACAGTGGTATACAAGTCAGCGACCTTAACCACTCGACCACGGAAGTGGACTTGCTGTAAATGATTGAAAAAAACACAATATGAAGTGAGATATTGCATGCCTTTTGTGAGATATGACAGTAGGTCGGGTGTGTCTTTAACGACAGAAGTAGGTACAGTCTAAGAACATAAATCTTATATATATCTTGAGCATCGATTTGTGTGTGTGTGTTTTACGTTTATTTATCGTCACTACCGGTTGCCCATATGAGCGACGCCTCCTGAAGAGAGTCATTTTAGATTTTGGAGGATAATGCAATGATACAGACAGAGACCCATTCCAGAGTCTCCTCCTCGGTTCTTCTACGTGCACGCTGTACAGCACCGACACGAGAACTCTAAACTATATTAAAGAATGTATGTTAATAAGGAAAAATGCCCTGGACATTTTAATTGTTTCTTAAATGTATTTTGTATAAAATGTATAAATATACATGTAGATATTTAATAGTCATTGCCATATGTATTTATATTTGTCTTTGCCATAGTTTTTTGTGTTTGTAAATGGCCAAAGGCAACTTGTTTGCTGATTATGCCAATACAGTTGAAAGGTTGGGGGGTGGGGAAATGATACAATACCCATTTCAGAGTCTCCTCTGGTTCCTTTACGTGCACGGTGTAAAACACCGACACGAGACCTCGGTTTAACGTCCCATCTGAAAGACTGTTAATTTTATTATGGTCAGACGGGGGATCGAACCTGCGATCCCTGGATTACCAGTCCAGTGTGTTACCACTGGACTACCGATTCGTCTGTATTTAGCAAAATGGCAACACTCATTGATTTATATAGTAAAGCGGACACCTGCGCTGACTGTCCAAGCCACTGGCGTTTACCGATTTCTGCCAACAGTGAACCACTTCCGTCTAGACCAACCCCCTAAATAACTCCTGTAGCACTTCCTCATTATAACCACACGCACATATTGCAATACCCGGATTCTTACGACATATTTAATTCTTTGGTATGGGTTTCTAAGTCATTTGAAAATGGTAGATCTGGTTGGTGTTCTATGAGAAGGTATAACTACAGTTGCATCGCTATGGTAGCTATGCCTCACAGTTGTGAGAATGTTGGGATAATACGATGGGGATTTGAAATGTAGATAAACGACAATACGAGTTGCAATGATAATTTTATTTGCTCTGTTCATTACTTTTATTGTCTTTCATAACCATATTTGGTTCACATCGCTCTGAATGCCATTACAGACTTATCTAGATTATAAACGTATGGAACCATATCAGATATATACATAAACGTATAAACATATACATGTATATACTGAGAACGCAAATAATCTTATAATATAGATGCATATATGACAATACATTATCATAAACGTGAAAAGGGTAGTTTTACCAAATTCATGATTGCATCATATGTTCAAATATGCCTATAGATTCCACGATCCGCTCAAATAATTTATCATCCGTATTGAAAGAAGACTTTATCACATGTTTTATACAGAGCATATACATGTGGCCGTCTTTCTTGATTTTCTTAAACGTATGTGACCGTCATTGAGAAAAAGATTACAACTCGATGAGTGCCCTGTGAACATTTCCTTCCAACATCTTAATTAGTCTTAACCCTTAACCCATTCAACTTAGTAGAGGTTGCTGTACAGATTCTACAGCAATACAAACATTGGCATAATTGCTACTATTAGTTCATGCTGACAAATCATTTGAACAAGATTATCTTAATACTAGTATGCCATATGTCAACATATTTATGTTATAGGATTATAATTTTAATCCACTTAAAAGGTGTGGTCTTTATGTTGTTAATCTGATACCTAGTTTTATTTGAGGCTTTGTGCCGATGTTTATATGTTATATATATACTCAAAGCAGAGGAAAATTTCAACCGAGGAAATCTAGGGTGGTCCGGGGCATATTCTCCCATAAAATTGAAGCGATTTCCTGCTTTTTCTGTTTTAACCCATTCAACACCAAGTAACTCACATGGACTGGTCCATGATATTCATAAACCAATAAATGAATCAGAAAATCACATTTGGACAAGTTTGGTGTTCAAAATGGGTAATTATGTCTAAAAATTATGTCTAAAAATAGTCATATCACTGGCAAAAAGTGCAGATCCTGATGAGACGGCTCGTCACGAGCCTGCTCATCTGGATCTACACTTTTTGTAAGCCTATTTAGAGGTCTGCGGTGTTGAAAGGGTTAACCTGCCAAATAACTTTGGAAGGAATGTGCTAACAACATGGACGTAACATAACGCCGCGTCTGATCAGGATCTATGTTGTTTGCTATTCAGACACATGTTTTAGCTCCACTATCCGAATAGCAAACAGCATAGAACCTGATCAATCGGCGTTCTGTGTCGTCTGATCTGGTTCTGTGCTGTTTGCAAAGCGACTTTAGATGTGACTGGCAGGTTAAGGTTAAAGCTACAGTAGTCAGGACTATTCAAATATATGACCCTTACATTTGTCGTGAGAATAACACGGACAAAACATCGACGCTCCTTCAATATATAATTGTTTTCACAAAAAATGTTTCCAAATATATGACCTTTACATTTGTCGTTAGAATAACTCGGACAAAACAGCGACGCTCCTTCAATATATAATTGTTTTCACAAAACATGTTTCCAATTGTACCTATACATGTTGGCCTAGTCTGTCGATTACTCACTAATTTACTTGTTGCAAAATGATATTAATGATATACTAGATGACATAGAAAACGCACACTTCGGATAAGTGTGTTTTTACATGAAAAACAATAACTATATTTTTATAGTTTTAAACGTTTTGGAATATTTTTAGTTGTTCAGTTTGTGTTTTGTAATAAAGATGTGATATATCTTTGATGGAATCCTTCGTATTTCGTTTTCATGTAATAATAATTATATAATGTATGTGTGTGTTTTCTATGTCCTCTAGTATATATGTCATTAGTGGCGTTGATGAGTACGTTTAGTAATGAATAATATTAGCAGAAACTCAATACGGCCCAATTAATGGTATCGGTGTTAAAAATACATGTATATGACCAGGCAAATATATTGCATGTATTTACACATAGATATAAATATAAATGGCTGTGGGAGCTCATTTGTATCAAATGTATGCTTTATGTTTGCACTGTTCGCTAACTGTATATAATATGTATGTTTGTCCACATGGGCTTGACAGCCTATTGGAATTTAATCAAATAAACTGTCATAAACTATTAACGTCTGTTCCCAGACTATCATCATGTAAGCACAAAATAGTGCTGCATATGATTTTCTTGTAGATATATATTTTGTGTTTAATACTCCCGTCCGTGTGGACATGTAGGGAGAGAATTTCAATAAGCCTTTATAGCTTCCAATTCAATCAACTAGTCATTGCACATATATTTGTGTAAATTATGTATATGTATAGTGTGTATAGTATGACGAATAAATATGTTTAAACCAAATGTAGGATATTTCAAGATTTTACTAGCTTAGTGTATACACATTTATTTTAGCTCGATTGCGAAACAAGTTCTTACAACGTATATTAATCCCTCTAGGGGTATTACTGCACATGCATTAGTGTTTTTTAATATTCCTGTTATGGAAATGTAGGACATTTCAAGGTTTTACTGCATATATAAATCGTTCTACGTGTGGAAGCAAGTGGATGATCCAGGTGTGCAAGCGTGTTAAGGACATTCCCCCAAACTTCCATATGTTGACGCCATCTTAACTTGCCAAACTGTTTTGTATGATGTCAAGTTTCTACTATAGATTTAAGTGCGTTTAAATCACGGACTATTTTTGTTTATTTTCTTTTAAGTTATTAGTTATTTAGTTACAAAAGAACTACTCATAAAACGACTGTCCGATTAGCGCAGTGGTCAGCGCGCTGGCTTCTCACCAATGCAACCCGGATTCGATCCTCGGAACGGGAAGTATGTGAGATGGTACGATGGTCGCCAGATCGGATAGGTGGGTTTTCTCCGGGTACTCCGATTTCCTCCCACACGAATGACCACATTTACGCTCTCAGTGATTAATATAAGTTGTTAAAACTTGTTTCGCAATCGTTGTAAAATAAATAAAGTTTAACCTCATAAACTGTTTTGCTGAAACTCAATGCAATAAGACAATACAATAATTATTCGGAATTAAACGAACTAGAATTTCACGAAAATATGCTATTGAATGTGTTATAATTTTCTGCACATATTAGATCGCATATACAACACATTTAACACTTTACACTTTGCGGATCTTCTGAGAGAACATTGAGATTGATGTGAATCAAACAGTCACAATTATAAACAGCATGTCTAAGATACGAGGACACGATGCCAACTGTAATGAGGCTTTCGTTTATAGAAATACTGTTTCCATTCATAGAGGACCATTACGTATCCAATATCCTGGTTTCCTTTATATAGGAGACCATTAAGTATCCAATATCATGGTTTCCTTTATATAGGAGACCATTAAATACCCAAGTTCCTGATTTCCTGTATAGATTACCATTAAGTATCTACGTTCCTGATTTCCTGTATAGATTACCATTAAGTATCTACGTTCCTGATTTCCTGTATAGATTACCATTAAGTATCTACGTTCCTTGTTTCCTTTATATATTACCATTAAGTATCTACGTTCCCTGTTTCCTTTATATATTACCATTAAGTATCCAAGTTCCCTGTTTCCTGTATATATTACCATTAAGTACCCAAGTTCCCTGTTTCCTGTATAGATTACCATTAAGTATCCAAGTTCCCTGTTTCCTGTATAGATTACCATTAAGTACCCAAGTTCCCTGTTTCCTGTATAGATTACCATTAAGTATCCAAGTTCCCTGTTTCCTGTATAGATTACAATTAAGTACCCAAGTTCCCTGTTTCCTGTATAGATTACCATTAAGTATCCAAGTTCCCTGTTTCCTGTATAGATTACCATTAAGTACCCACGTTCCTTGTTTTCTGTATAGATTACCATTAAGTACCCAAGTTCCCTGTATAGATTACCATTAAGTACCCAAGTTCCCTGTTTCCTGTATATATTACCATTAAGTACCCAAGTTCCTTGTTTCCTGTATATATTACCATTAAGTATCCACGTTCCTGATTTCCTTTATACATTACCATTAAGTATCCAAGTTCCTGATTTCCTTTATAGATTACCATTAAGTATCCAAGTTCCTTATTTCCTTTATATATTACCATTAAGTATCCAATTGCCTGATTTCCTTTATATATTACCATTAAGTACCCAAGTTCCTTGTTTCCTGTATAGATTACCATTAAGTACCCAAGTTCCTTGTTTCCTGTATAGATTACCATTAAGTACCCAAGTTCCTTGTTTCCTTTATAGATTACCATTAGGGACTGAGAGACAAGTGAACTCTATTTGGTAAATAAGATTTATAATATGATTCAGAATGAGAGACATCGGTCAGTTATTGCCCCTGAATACTCCATAAAAGTAGATAGGTCCTATTAAGTGTTTTCCTCTGTTTTTATCGTTGTTTTCTTTGCACAACATGCTAGCAATGTTATCCCACTATTGCTTTATATGATTATTTAATTAATATATCTCAACAGATCTCCTACAGTAAAATGGGTACTTATTTGTAAAATAATGTTATCACTTAATTAACACGTTTTTGATAAAATCCCATTTGCCATACAGCAACATCTGGTAAGGGCACAACAGTAAAAACAAAGGCATAACACTAAAAGGACCTATTCACATTTTGGGATAAATCAGACTTTATCTGCCAAGGGAGGTAATAGAAAATTACAGATGTCTCTCATTACAAATGGGATTTATCAAACCATTTATCATGCATATCATCTTACCACTATGATGTGCAAATATCTAGCCATTCTATTTATTTACAACGGCACGTCGTATTGTAAATATCTACTTAAATATTTAAAGGTATAAGAGAACCAATAGATAGAGAGAGAAAAAACTGTTAGATCTTCAAAGAGTTTTATCTACACAGCCAAAACAGATATGTCGTTAAAAAGTATGCTGTCCATCAACAGTATATGTGGACAGAACTGCATCATTTATAAGGTCACAATCGAAACAAGTAATTTTTATTTCCACTGGAGCACGAGGAGGCACACATTTTATGCAACATTTTGCACGCGCTAAATAGTTCCTCGGTGGCCGCTTGTCTTGCGCAGGTGACGAAGCTCTGTACACACCTCTCTACGTAGCATGCTGAAAATACAGACAGAAATGCATATATTTATTTCTAGTTACAAGGTGTGTATATACTTGAACATATATCAGCAACATTAAGCAGTGTGTAAATGTGCATTAACCTAAGCATTATTGATCTCTGGTATATTTAGGAAATAATATTTGTCTTGCCGTTGGTTATCGGCGATTAAACAATGGTTTGGAGTTCGGGTGTATATGAATTTACCACACAGGCCGTGGGCACTGTGCGGATCTTCTTGTATAGGCGGCAATCGTCTGCGAACGTTCTGTGTGTGGATGACACGCTCTCAATGAGATCGTAGATGTAAATAAGAAATAGCAACGGACAGAGGACAATGCTTTGTGGAAATCCGGAAATGACGTGTGCAGTTGAAGAAGAATGACCTTAAACAAGGACCTGTTGACTCCTGTTGTAAAGGAATCGTTTGTCCGCGAATACCATAGTGATGCAATTGCATGGAGAGGCGCTGGTGTGGAACTTAGTCGAAGGCCTTACGGAAGTCTATGAGAACAGCATATAGTACAATTCCAAGTAATTTACGTTACGTAAAGTATGGTATTCAACTGTCGAGGTATTACTGTACCGGTTAGTTATAGATATATTGAATGTTAGGATCTACTAGTACATCCATTGTGCGTGATGGAAGGATATACTTTGTTAGTACATCCATTGTGCGTGATGGAATGATTTACTTTGTTAGTACATCCATTGTGCGTGATGGAAGGATATATGTTAGTATATCCATTGTGCGTGATGGAAGGATATGCTTTGATAGTACATCCATTGTGCGTGATGGAAGGATATGCTTTGTTAGTACATCCATTGTGCGTGATGGAAGGATATGCTGTGTTAGTACATCCATTGTGCGTGATGGTAGGATATGCTTTGTTAGTACATCCATTGTGCGTGATGGAAGGATATGCTTTGTTAGTACATCCATTGTACGTGATGGTAGGATATGCTGTGTTAGTACATCCATTGTGCGTGATGGAAGGATATGGACAATTAGAACATCCATTGTGCGTGATGGAAGGATATGCTGTGTTAGTACGTCCATTGTGCGTGATGGAAGGATATGCTGTGTTAGTACGTCCATTGTGCGTGATGGAAGGATATGCTGTGTTAGTACATCCATTGTGCGTGATGGAAGGATATACTTTGTTAGTACATCCATTGTGCGTGATGGTAGGATATGCTTTGTTAGTACATCCAGTGTGCGTGATGGAAGGATATGCTGTGTTAGTACATCCATTGTGCGTGATGGAAGGATATGATATGTTAGTACATCCAGTGTGCGTGATGGAAGGATATGATATGTTAGAACATCCATTGTGCGTGATGGAAGGATATACTTTGTTAGTACATCCATTGTGCGTGATGGAAGGATATGATATGTTAGAACATCCATTGTGCGTGATGGAAGGATATGATATGTTAGAACATCCATTGTGCATCAATGCACTTAATGCCTGCTACACATGAATGTCATAGGAATTGGTTATCAATCTTTGTCGTATTTGATGAAATAAGGCTATCAATAATTCATATTATTGTTTTAGACATCAATTCGTGACATGTGTGACTTTTCATTTCACGCTAGCATGCAAAGAGTTCTTCTATGCCAATTTAAGTTTAAGCCAATGTAATTACTAGTATTGTATTTGCTCTAAGCATCTTATAGATGTTTTATGCAATAAACTATTGTTATTGTTGTCGTTGTAAATTAATCGGTATCGATACCTCATTCTTGATAGAATCCTTAGGCACGAAGAAGGGAGTAGAGTCAATGTGGACTTAAGTGGTTTGCACCACCGTTGTTTTGACGCGGCTCGAATTCAAAACAGCTCGGTTACACGGCAGGGCATCGTATTCATTACACCACGGAGGATCAACAAGAGTTAATCGCTTGTATTAGACATATACAAGTGATACATAGCTATAACAATGCGCGGCATCACTGGCGTTTCTATTACCTCCCTTGGCAGATAAAGTCAGATATATCCCGAAATTAATATCGGTCCTTTTAGTCGGAATTCTTTGATTTAATCAGATATTCCGGCGAGATACAATTTAATGTGATTTTATCAAAATCATGCTAATTAATTGATACATTCTTTTACAGATATGTACCCATTTGGACATTGAATATACGATAGGATATCTGTCGAGAAATAGTAATTATATAATTATAAGACGAGACAGTGGTTGATAACTGATAGCATGTTGTGCAAATGAAACAACGATAAAAACAGAGGAAATCACTTAAGAGGACCTATACAGGGAGTATATATATTTAGGGAGTATTCATGTGCAGTAACTGACGGGTGTTTTCTCCATTGCGTTAACAATACTTACAATAGACTTCTAGCGAATCCTGGCAGTGTCCAATTTGAGGGTTATCGGGTTCAAAATCTGGAAAGATAAAATGTGGTTATATACATGTACATGCATATCGACAGCAATGTCTTGAAACATGCATCAAGTATCTCTACAAAACATTCATTCAGAAATAAGTTGTCTCTGGTTCCTTTCCGCATTCCATGTCATGGAATAGCAAACGTTAAATACTTGCCACATCATACAACCAATTTAACGTTAATGTTAGCTACATACAGTCAAACCTGTCTCAAGCAGTCAGCCAATGTAATCACAGAAAGTGGCTGCTTAGCACAGATAGAGGATACATGTATACTAAAGCAACATATTGGGAATCTGCAAACTGGTTGCTTAATACAGGTTGTCTGTTTAGTGGAGGTTACCATAACGTAGGTTTGACAGTAGTACACGCAGATTAGGGCTTGCAGGCATATATTTGTCTGATTTTTTTTTAAAGATTTGTTCAAACGGCATATGATACAGTGCCGCCTATGCTAGTTTTAAAGACATGTTCAAATGGCATGTGATACTGTGCCGCCTATGCTAGTTTTAAAGATTTGTTCAAACGGCATGTGATACAGTGCCGCCTATGCTAGTTTTAAAGACATGTTCAAACGGCATGTGATACAGTGCCGCCTATGCTAGTTTTAAAGACATGTTCAAACGGCATGTGATACAGTGCCGCCTATGCTAGTTTTAAAGACATGTTCAAACGGCATGTGATACTGTGCCGCCTATGCTAGTTTTAAGGACATGTTCAAACGGCATGTGATACAGTGCCGCCTATGCTAGTTTTAATGACATGTTCAAACGGCATGTGATACAGTGCCACCTATGCTAGTTTTAAAGACATGTTCAAACGGCATATGATACTGTGCCGCCTATGCTAGTCTTAAAGACATGTTCAAACGGCATGTGATACTGTGTCGCCTATGCTAGTCTTAAAGACATGTTCAAACGGCATGTGATACATTGCCGCCTATGCTAGTCTTAAAGATTTGTTCAAACGGCATGTGATACTGTGCTGTCTATGCTAGTCTTAAAGACATGTTCAAACGGCATGTGATACTGTGCCGCCTATGCTAGTCTTAAAGACATGTTCAAACGGCATGTGATACTGTGCCACCTATGCTAGTCTTAAATACATGTTCAAACGGCATATGATACTGTGCCACCTATGCTAGTCTTAAAGACATGTTCAAACGGCATGTGATACAGTGCCGCCTATGCTAGTCTTAAAGACATGTTCAAACGACATGTGATACTGTGCCGCCTATGGTCTATTTGTAAGTATTGGATGATTTATTTTTGAAACATCATAATCTCCCAGCAATGCTTTACAATCGAATAGGTCAGGATTTCGTTTATGCATCATGTTAGAATTGGTCATGATTTTGTTTATGCATCATGTTTGAATTGGTCATGATTTTGTTTATGCATCATGTTAGAATTGGTCATGATTTTGTTTATGCATCATGTTAGAATTGGTCATGATTTTGTTTATGCATCATGTTAGAATTGGTCAGGATTTTGTTTATGCATCATGTTAGAATTGTTCAGGATTTTGTTTATGCATCATGTTAGAATTGGTCATGATTGTGTGTATGCATCATGTTAGAATTAGTCATGAATTTGTGTATGCATCATGTTAGAATTTGTCATGATTTTGTGTATGCATCATGTTAGAAGTGGTCATGATTGTGTGTATGCATCATGTTAGAATTAATCATGATTTTGTGTATGCATCATGTTAGAATTAATCATGATTTTGTGTATGCATCATGTTAGAATTAATCATGATTTTGTGTATGCATCATGTTAGAATTAATCATGATTTTGTGTATGCATCATGTTAGAATTAATCATGATTTTGTGTATGCATCATGTTAGAATTGGTCATGATTTTGTTTATGCATCATGTTAGAATTGGTCATGATTGTGTGTATGCATCATGTTAGAATTGGTCATGAGTGTGTGTATGCATCATGCTATTTTAGACAATTGCACATCTTCAATATTTCTGATCTGTGTGTCGTAGTATTATTGTACGTGCGTTACAAGCATGATACACACATTGTATTGTTGCGATACAATAGATGTAGTTTACTATTCTACGTTTGTTATATCTATAGTTGGAAGCGTTGTCACAGTACAAATTAGTCGCCATGTCATTTATAGACCACTATCACAGATGATCGCGGCTTTCATGGTATAACAATGTTTGCACAATTCTTATAGCAAAAATAACAATAGGAATAATAATACAAGTGAAATAGTGTGTATGTGTGTGTGTATTTATCGTCGATACCTGCTGCCCACATCACCGACGCACCTTGCCGAGATTATTAGCCATTACTAGTTGTGAGATTGTGGATGACAGATATATATTGCATATATATCTCCGGAAGTGGCTCTGATATATTACAGGTATATCTCCGGAAGTGGATCTGATATATTACAGGTATATCTCCGGAAGTGGCTCTGATATATTACAGGTATATCTCCGGAAGTGGCTCTGATATATTACAGGTATATCTCCGGAAGTGGCTCTGATATATTACAGGTATATCTCCGGAAGTGGCTCTGATATATTACAGGTATATCTCCGGAAGTGGCTCTGATATATTACAAGTATATCTCCGGAAGTGGCTCTGATATATTACAGGTATAACTCCGGAAGCGGCTCTGATATATTACAGGTATATCTCCGGAAGTGGCTCTGATATATTACAGGTATAACTCCGGAAGCGGCTCTGATATATTACAGGTATATCTCCGGAAGTGGCTCTGATATATTACAAGTATATCTCCGGAAGTGGCTCTGATATATTACAAGTATATCTCCGGAAGTGGCTCTGATATATTACAGGTATAACTCCGGAAGCGGCTCTGATATATTACAGGTATATCTCCGGAAGTGGCTCTGATATATTACAGGTATATCTCCGGAAGTGGCTCTGATATATTACAGGTATATCTCCGGAAGTGGCTCTGATATATTACAGGTATATCTCCGGAAACGGCTCTGTTTTGTTTTTATTTAACTTTATTTAACGTCGCTACTGGTTGCCCATTTGAGTGACTGGCAGTTTACCTAACATCACCTTTCCTGGGCAGGCTCCAGCGGTTAGCCAGTTCTTGTTGCACTAGCACAAACCTCCATAAGGAACTGCTAACGTGTTCATATAAATGAGAAAACGGCCTGAGTGGGGCTCGAACCCGTGTCCATCAGTGATGCTAGGTTATGCAAGTCAGTGTCCTTAACGGTGGACGGACTCTCCACTGGTTAGTCTAAGTGCGCGATGTACTGCACCGGCACATGTCCTCGAGCATGACGGTGATTAGGCATGTTAGATGTGGCGGTGCTGTGGGTTCGAACCCGCTAGCATTGAATTACGACTCCTGTCCTTTACTCAAACTCAGTATCAAGCTTTGTGGTTCGTTGCCCAAAGACCAAATATCAGACAAGTCCAAGCATATCATAGTCAGCTTTTGTTTGAGATTGGAGAATAGAGTTATAACCACCGACCAGGAATGCTATCACTACGCCACTGTGGGCGAACTGCGATCTATCGTTCTGCTGGATACAAACATATTTCGAATAGATTATCAAAACATTATCCAATAACGACACTGGCAGTTGATGGTAGTCATAAAAGCTTTATTTGGTGAAACTGGGCCCAATTTGCAGAAGTAAATCCATTTCCAATGTATCATCTAAGTACATGTGATCTGCTGCTGTGACGTTGCTACAGTGAACGTGTCATTGTGGAGAAATGACCTGCACTTACTTGTTTGTGGAATGGTGTCCATAGCATCAACTGACTTTTTGCTCCACCAAGCTGTAATATAAAGTGAGAGCATGTTTATGATTTAACGCAGAAAAAGAACATTCAATTGTAGGTTTTATAAAGTTTAAACTTGATTTATTTTACAACTATTGCGAAGCAAGTTCTAACAACTTATATTAATCACTCTCGTTGACGCGGATGAAAGCGTACATGTGGTCGTTCGTGTGGGAGGAAACCGGAGTACCCGGAGAAAACCCACCTGTCCGATCTGGCGACCACCGTACCATTTCACATACTTCCCGGTCCGAGGATCGAACCCGGGTTGCATTGGTGAGAAGCGAGCGCGCTAACCACTGCGCTAATGGGACAGCCTTGTAGGTTTTATGCATAATAGGTGTAAAAAACGAACATGTCATACCTCCATGAAATGCACAAGAAGAACATTCAATTGCTACAACTACAACTATCATGTTCTACAAATTACAAAACAACTTGTCTTTTTGGCTCGTCGAACCACGCCATAGAGTAGTCGGCTATGAATATTAATGTGAAGAGAATATGTTTGCAATCTGTCATTGGGTCATGAATGGCTATCACATGGGCTGAAACAGCCAATCGGAATCGCGATATTGCAAGAAGTTATAATTATGTGTCTATGTGTGTCTGCTGAACTAGATGTAACATTGTTCTCTCAAACTGGTTATTACAGTATACAGTCTACATCCGTTATGTCGAATTCCGTCGGTCTAAACAAAATACTTCGACATAACCGAAGTTTGACTTATCGAAATTATATATAAACGGGGCCAGTTATATGTAAAATGATAGTGTCTGAGACGGGACTTTGATCCGACTTCGAGATAACCAAATAATTCGACATAACCGACTTTGACATAACGGATGAGATTCTACTATGTTGCATATAAAACACACAACTTGCTTTTTTCTGAGCATAAATCGGCTAGTATATATACATACAAGTTCACTGAAACATTGTCCACTCGCCCATATGGTTCGCCGGCGGCGAGGGTAATTAATAAGCCCAATCATCATCATCGAACACTTGTTAGTTTTACTGATCATAAGGTGGTTAGTAAATACATACATATTCACATTAAAGCAGCATTACATGGTATGAAATATAATATATTTGAAAAATTCAATTTTTACGTATGGGTAGCAATGCTGTTACACATTCTAACATTATACTTTGTATGCTTATGTTCATCTGGTAAACAGTGTTTTTTGAGATAAAACAAACTAACCGAAAGTATGACTTTCCGAGTCGATCGGTCACGCAGTTGTTTACAACCGGAACGCATCGTCCGCACTTGTTTACATTCGGAATGTATCGTCCCCATTTGTCCCACGTTGTCTTTTTTAATTAAATTACTTGATATGTTGATTCATACCTATGTTAGCTAAGTCTTTTAGGGATATTTCTACATCCCCGCGAGGGGTTCGACATTAGAGGAAGATAGATAGATAGTCGTTCATGTTCAAAATGTATACGTTGTTTTCTACATCCTCTGTTGTTTCACGCACGCGCGCTGTGCGTGTTTACATTTCGTGTGTTGATAAACAAATTCGCGTATACGACGGTTTAAATGAATTGGTATTTTATCGTTTCTGAATGACTATTTCGATTTTTGTAAACACACACACATTAGTATTTATATTTTACCCAAAACTTCCTTTATTACGATGTAATGCTGCTTTAACACCTGTCGTGAGTTTTATTAATTTATTGGCATACTAAGTTAGCCTTCGGCCTCCACACCTTTTAACCACGCCCACATTAGTTCACACTCCGATGGAAACTATTAACACGCTATTCCTTCCTTTAAACAGTCGCATAATGGTTAGTGCCAATTTGTCCACAACTGTTTCATCATCCAACAGTCTGTTATCATTGATAGTGTTTTTACACTCCCTTATCACATCAAAACAGCACATTCTGTTCCACTCTTCAAAGCTTTATATATCAGGTGGTGCAAAGAACAGACCACTAACCTAATAAACTGATAATATACATGAATATAAGTATTAGTTCTTGCAGCTTATATCTTATTTCCTATGAAAGTTTTACTGTTACTGTTTACATGTTTCATTATGCTATTTCATGTTTTAAATTTGTTGAGGGCCTCATGGTAGATTGACTTAATTGTTCAAATGAGTTCTCTCGTTAGAAAGTCTTTATTATTATTATTATCTACCAAGGCATCAAATGTACAACAAACTAATGTATTGTTTACTGTACAAATTGGGCAATGTCGTTGTCTTCTTAACTTACCAAGTATATGATGTGTCCTCTCTCTATATGTACCTAAGCTTCCTTAATTGGAAAAGGATTGCGTGCATGATTTGTAGAGGAAATTGGACAAAGTAGAGAAGAACAGACAACTGATGGGTTATTATTGACTTGTGATTCACAAGTAACTATGGCAATATATTTGCAGAGTTTCGATGTTGTCTTTACATTCCCACCACCGTTTCAAGTTAATTTAATTGACGGCTTTCTCTCATTTTGCAGACGTTACATTTCTTGTTTGTTCTAATTTTACCTTCCCTATTTGAACCTCTGGTGTTAATTGGAATGCTACTTCAATTGCTTTATGCGTTGCAAGTGTGACTACAATAGGAATTATGCAAATTATGTACTATGCAAATTACGTACTATGTCACGTGATCAGAGTTAAACATTTGACTGAAGCAGACGTATACAGGACTATTACAATATTTATCCATTGTTTTGTTTCGTTTGAGTGTTTTGGTTTTGACGGATCCATAGTCTAGTGGTTACACGCTGGACTGTTAATGCAGAGATCGTAGGGTCGATCCCCCGTCCCCCATAATAAAATTAACAGTCTTTCAGATGGGACTTTAAACCGAGGTCTCGTGTCGGCGCTGTACACCGTGCACGTAAAAGAACCAGAGGAGACTCTGGAATGGGTCTCATTGCACTATCCTCCAACAATCTAAAATGACTAATCTCTTCAGGAGGCGTCGCTCATATGGGCAACCGGTAGCGACGATAAATAAACGTAAAACACACAGTGTTTAGCGTCACACCAACAGCTTGGATCATATACCGACTATGCAGCTGTTATTGGCCGAGGAAGATCCCCAGGGTGACTCCAATCATTATTTCAGACCCGCACGGGCACCCGGATAGAACAATTGACATTCAGCAAGCTAGCTGGATAGCTGTCTCACATGAAATAATTCCACACTTATATATAGATCTATAGAAGCAAAATATAGGCACATTTGGTATCAGAATGTGCACACATGTATTGGCTATACGATGTTTTACTTTTTAATTGAATTATCAGAACATTGTTTTACGTGTGAATATAAGTATAAAATTGTCCCTCTAACCAAGTGCACACTTTCTTTTTCGTGTGAGTATATTATTATATATGTGTATGTTTATGACGAATGCACTGTTACGCCGCATAGAGCTCCTAACCCATAGAGCTCCTCGATGAGCTCTATGCGTCGTTAAAGAACCACATAGAGCTCCTGTCCGATAGAGCTTCAATGCGTCAATATGCCCGATCGTCCCTCATTGAGCTCCTCTGTTGTCAACTACTAAAACATATTAAACTACTGACTATTTTTATGCTCCCCAAAGGGACAGCATATAGTTGCCACTTTGTATGTCCGTCCGTCCGTTTGTTCGTCCGTCCGTTCGTTCGTCCGGGTACTTCTTGTCCGGAGCATAACTCGAAAAGCATAGAAGGAAATCAAATGAAACTTGAATCTGTGATGGAGGGCAATGAGATGGAGAGCAGAGCGCAAGAACCATAACTCTCTGTGTTGTCATTGGTGAATTATCTCCCTTTTCACTTTATTAAATGCTTGCTGTAGCATAACTCGTAAAGTATTGAATGAAATCTAATGAAACTTGAAACGGTGATAGAGGGAAATGAGGCGGTGTATAGAGCGCGAGAAAAAAAATCTCTGTGATGTACCTACTGAATTATCTCCCCATTTCACCTTATTATGTGCTTGTCCGGAGCATAACTCGAAACGTATTGAAGGTAATAAAAAGAAACTTGAAGCAGTGATAGAGGGCATTGAGGTGGAGTGCAGAGCGCAAGAACCATAACTCTCTGTGTTGTACTTACTGAATTATGTCCTATTTTCACTATTAAAGGCTTGTTTGGCCCCTACTGGTCGAATACCCGGTAATGGGGACAATAGGATTGGTCGATGTCCACGCGGAAGCGCGAAGTTTGGTTTGAATAGTCCAAGACAAACGTGGCGGCTTGGTGTTCAATGAAGTTAGTTTGCGTCCGTATCAAGTGCTCGGCGTTCCCAACACGTTTTATTCACTTTTCTCGGTCGTGATACTAACGCCATGCGAGGGCATATAGGTGTGAATAGGTGTTAGTACCTACAACGCGTACGTGCATTTGTATCTACAAGTGCACGTACAAGTCATCTCAACATTTTAATTATCGGAAGTGGGGAGCTCTATGCGTCAGGTTGAAAGACCCATTTTAAAGTTGATGTGTACCTTCGACCGATATGGCTCTCGGAAGCTCTATGCGTGTTTGCCTAACGCATAGAGCTTCTTATGAGCTCTATGCGTTGTGGCCTAACGCATAGAGCTACCTGGGAGCTCTATGCGTCATGCCACAACGCATAGAGCTCCTCAATGAGCTATATGTGTTAGGAGCTCTATGCGGCGTAACAATGCACCATGCTCAAGTCTTGAAATAAACATCTGATCTGTTCTGTTCTGGGTTTTCAAAGGTGATAATTTAATGGGCAATGCAGGAAATCGCACCTCATTTCTTAACATTCAACTTCCAAGAACATACTCACCAACGCCACTAACGACATATATACTAGAGGACATAGAAAACGCACATCTACATTATATAATTATTATTACATGAAAACGAAATACGAAGGAGTCCATCAAAGATATATCACATCTTTATTACAAAACACAAACTGAACAACTAAAAATATTCCAAAATGTTTAAAACTATGTATTTATATAGTTATTGTTTTTCATGTAAAAACACATTTCTCCGAAGTGTGCGTTTTCTATGTCCTCTAGTATACTGAGCAGGGTGTATACATTATTGGTATAAACATTGACTGTAACTTACATTGCAGTAACAATTCTAGATGTAACATAATGCATATTAGTGTGTGTTCTCCACGACTATAATGACCCTTGGTGACATCGTTGCCACAATCACGTTTTAATAACGGTTCACTTTATATTTTATACATGTGCTAATGTTAAATGAGCTTCCTTCTTTTGTTGTGCCAACTTTGTCGTAATTCAGGTCACTGTTTACGTCTCCGTATATGATAAATCGCCGAACCTCCAGGCATGGTCTCATTATTTGATATATCGTTTTATGAGTGTGTGTGTGTTTAGTATCACTTGATGATGTGTGTGTGTGTTTAGTATCACTCGATGATGTGTGTGTGTTTAGTATCACTCGATGATGTGTGTGTGTGTGTTTAGTATCACTCGATGATGAGTGTGTGTGTTTAGTATCACTCGATGATGTGTGTGTGTGTTTAGTATCACTCGATGATGAGTGTGTGTTAGTATCACTCGATGATGTGTGTGTGTGTTTAGTATCACTCGATGATGAGTGTGTGCTTAGTATCACTCGATGATGTGTGTGTTTAGTATCACTCGATGATGTGTGTGTGTTTAGTATCACTCGATGATGAGTGTGTGCTTAGTATCACTCGATGATGTGTGTGTTTAGTATCACTCGATGATGTGTGTGTTTAGTATCACTCGATGATGTGTGTGTTTAGTATCACTATATGATGTGTGTGCTTAGTATCACTATATGATGTGTGTGCTTAGTATCACTCGATGATGAGTGTGTGTTTAGTATCACTCGATGATGTGTGTGTGTGTTTAGTATCACTCGATGATGTGTGAGTGTTTAGTATCACTCGATGATGTGTGTGTTTAGTATCACTCGATGATGTGTGTGTGTTTAGTATCACTATATGATGTGTGTGTGTGTTTAGTATCACTCGATGATGAGTGTGTGCTTAGTATCACTCGATGATGTGTGTGTGTTTAGTATCACTATATGATGTGTGTGTGCTTAGTATCACTCGATGATGAGTGTGTGCTTAGTATCACTATATGATGTGTGTGTGTTTAGTATCACTATATGATGTGTGTGTGTTTAGTATCACTCGATGATGTGTGTGTGTTTAGTATCACTATATGATGTGTGTGTGTTTAGTATCACTCGATGATGTGTGTGTGTTTAGTATCACTCGATGATGTGTGAGTGTTTAGTATCACTCGATGATGTGTGTGTTTAGTATCACTCGATGATGTGTGTGTTTAGTATCACTCGATGATGTGTGTGTGTTTAGTATCACTATATGATTTGTGTGTGTTTAGTATCACTCGATGATGAGTGTGTGCTTAGTATCACTCGATGATGTGTGTGTGTTTAGTATCACTATATGATGTGTGTGTGTGTTTAGTATCACTCGATGATGAGTGTGTGCTTAGTATCACTCGATGATGTGTGTGTGTTTAGTATCACTCGATGATGTGTGTGTGTATGTTTAATATCACTCGATGATGAGTGTGTGTGTTTAGTATCACTCGATGATGGTGTGTGTTTAGTATCACTCGATGATGTGTGTGTGTGTTTAGTATCACTCGATGCTGCGTGGGTGTTTAGTATCACTCGATGATGTGTGTGTGTGTTTAGTATCACTCGATGATGAGTGTGTGTATTTAGTATCACTCGATGATGTGTGTGTGTGTGTTTAGTATCACTCGATGATGAGTGTGTGTTTAGTATCACTCGATGATGTGTGTGTGTGTTTAGTATCACTCGATGATGAGTGTGTGCTTAGTATCACTCGATGATGTGTGTGTTTAGTATCACTCGATGATGAGTGTGTGCTTAGTATCACTCGATGATGTGTGTGTTTAGTATCACTCGATGATGTGTGTGTTTAGTATCACTCGATGATGTGTGTGTTTAGTATCACTATATGATGTGTGTGTTTAGTATCACTCGATGATGTGTGTGTTTAGTATCACTCGATGATGTGTGTGTTTAGTATCACTATATGATGTGTGTGTTTAGTATCACTCGATGATGTGTGTGTTTAGTATCACTCGATGATGTGTGTGTTTAGTATCACTATATGATGTGTGTGCTTAGTATCACTCGATGATGAGTGTGTGTTTAGTATCACTCGATGATGTGTGTGTGTGTTTAGTATCACTCGATGATGTGTGAGTGTTTAGTATCACTCGATGATGTGTGTGTTTAGTATCACTCGATGATGTGTGTGTGTTTAGTATCACTATATGATGTGTGTGTGTGTTTAGTATCACTCGATGATGAGTGTGTGCTTAGTATCACTCGATGATGTGTGTGTGTTTAGTATCACTATATGATGTGTGTGTGCTTAGTATCACTCGATGATGAGTGTGTGCTTAGTATCACTATATGATGTGTGTGTGTTTAGTATCACTCGATGATGTGTGTGTGTTTAGTATCACTATATGATGTGTGTGTGTTTAGTATCACTCGATGATGTGTGTGTGTTTAGTATCACTCGATGATGTGTGTGTTTAGTATCACTCGATGATGTGTGTGTTTAGTATCACTCGATGATGTGTGTGTGTTTAGTATCACTATATGATTTGTGTGTGTTTAGTATCACTCGATGATGAGTGTGTGCTTAGTATCACTCGATGATGTGTGTGTGTTTAGTATCACTATATGATGTGTGTGTGTGTTTAGTATCACTCGATGATGAGTGTGTGCTTAGTATCACTCGATGATGTGTGTGTGTTTAGTATCACTCGATGATGTGTGTGTGTGTATGTTTAATATCACTCGATGATGAGTGTGTGTGTTTAGTATCACTCGATGATGTGTGTGTGTTTAGTATCACTCGATGATGTGTGTGTGTGTTTAGTATCACTCGATGCTGCGTGGGTGTTTAGTATCACTCGATGTTGTGTGTGTGTTTTACGTTTATCTATCGTCGCTACCGGTTGCCCATATGAGCGACGCCTCCTGAAGAGAGCACCGACACGATACTTCGGTTTAAAGTCCCATCTGAAAGACTGTTAATTTTATTAGGGCCAGTATAATAGTGCAATGATACAGAGAGAGACCCATTCCAGAGTCTCCTCATGTTCTTTTACGTGCACGGTGTAAAGCACCGACACGAGACCACGGTTCAAAGTCCCATGTGAACGACTGTTCATTTTATTAGGGCCAGACGGGGTATCGAACCTGCGACCACTGGATTCACAGTCCATCGTGTAAACCCCTGGCCTATGTATCCGAGACAGACAGACAGACAGACAGACAGACAGACAGACAGACAGACAGACAGACAGACAGACAGACAGACAGACAGACAGACAGACAGACAGACAGACAGACAGACAGACAGACAGACAGACAGACAGACAGACAGACAGACAGACAGACAGACAGACAGACAACAGACAGACAGACAGACAGACAGACAGACAGACAGACAGACAGACAGACAGACAGACAGACAGACAGACAGACAGACAGACAGACAGACAGACGAGACCAGACAGACACAGACAGACAGACACAGACAGACAGACAGACAGACAGACAGAAGACACACGCAGACAGACAGACAGACAGACAGACAGACAGACAGACAGACAGACAGACCGACAGACAGACAGACAGACAGACAGACAGACACAGACAGACAGACAGACAGACAGACAGACAGACAGACAGACAGACAGACAGACAGACAGACAGACAGACAGACAGACAGACAGACAGACAGACAGACCTCACAATGTACCGACCCTATCTCTCACAATGTACCGACCCTATCTCTCACAATGTACCGACCCTATCTCTCACAATGTACCGACCCTATCTCTCACAATGTACCGACCCTATCTCTCACAATGTACCGACCCTATCTCTCACAATGTACCGACCCTATCTCTCACAATATATCCTGTACCGACCCTATCTCTCACAATATATCCTGTACCGACCCTATCTCTCACAATATATCCTGTACCGACCCTATCTCTCACAATATATCCTGTACCGACCCTATCTCTCACAATATATCCTGTACCGACCCTATCTCTCACAATGTACCGACCCTATCTCTCACAATGTACCGACCCTATCTCTCACATATATCCTGTACCGACCCTATCTCTCACAATGTACCGACCCTATCTCTCACATGTACCGCCCTATCTCTCACAATGTACGCCCTACTCTCACAATGTACCGACCCTATCTCTCACAATATATCCTGTACCGACCCTATCTCTCACAATGTACCGACCCTATCTCTCACAATGTCCGACCCTATCTCTCCAATGTACCGACCCTATCTCTCACAATGTACCGACCCTATCTCTCACAATATATCCTGTACCGACCCTATCTCTCACAATGTACCGACCCTATCTCTCACAATGTACCGATCCTATATCTCACATTGTACCGACCCTATCACTCACAATGTACCGACCCTACCTCCACAATGTACCGATACTATCCCCCACAATGTACCGACCCTACCTCCACAATGTACCGAACCTATTTCTCACAATGTACCCGACCCTATCTCTCACAATATATCCTGTACCGATCCTATCTCTCACAATGTACCGATCCTATCTCTCACAATGTACCGACCCTATCTCTCACAATATATCTTGTACCGACCATATCTCTCACAATATATCCTGTACCGACCCAATCTCTCACAATATATCCTGTACCGACCCTATCTCTCACAATATATCCTGTACCGACCCTATCTCTCACAATATACCCTGTACCGACCCTATCTCTCACAATATATCCTGTACCGACCCTATCTCTCACAATGTACCGACCCTATCTCTCACAATGTACCGACCCTATCTCTCACAATATATCCTGTACCGACCCTATCTCTCACAATGTACCGACCCTATCTCTCACAATGTACCGACCCTATCTCTCACAATGTACCGACCCTATCTCTCACAATGTACCGACCCTATCTCTCACAATATATCCTGTACCGACCCTATCTCTCACAATATATCCTGTACCGACCCTATCTCTCACAATGTACCGACCCTATCTCTCACAATATACCTGACCGACCCTATCTCTCACAATGTACCGACCCTATCTCTCACAATATATCCTGTACCGACCCTATCTCTCACAATGTACCGACCCTATCTCTCACAATGTACCGACCCTATCTCTCACAATATATCTTGTACCGACCCTATCTCTCACAATATATCCTGTACCGACCCTATCTCTCACAATATATCCTGTACCGACCCTATCTCTCACAATATACCCTGTACCGACCCTATCTCTCACAATATATCCTGTACCGACCCTATCTCTCACAAATATCCTGTACCGACCCTATCTCT
>CM026397.1:28235178-28268544 GCA_014843695.1 Archivesica marissinica | reverse complement strand
AAACCGAGGTATCGTGTCGGTGCTTTACACCGTGCACATAAAAGAACTAGAGGAGATTCTGGAATGGGTCTCTGTCTGTATCATGCACTATCCTCCAACATTTAAAATAACTAATCTCTTCAGGAGGCGTCGCTCATATGGGCAACCGGTAGCGACGATAAATAAACGTAAAAATATAAATAAATTTGAATGTTTACCATGGTTACTCAATATTTAAAACACTGTCCTGGCGTCATACCTTTGTACTTGCAGTCCATTATTATTGGACTGCTGTCAAAAGACCAGAGTATTATATTAAATCCTACGTGTACTGTACGAAATTAACAGTTTTAAATAGTAGGATCGTGCTATATAAGTGTATGCTTTAAGTAAAATATAAGCCTCAGACGGATCCAATATGTAAAATATTGGTACTGTATTCGGCGCAACGCGCCTCACATAGTATATTATTTTACATATTGGATCATTTTCGGCTTATATCCTATACATAATACTGATTGTAAATCTGTGATTGATCAATTAAATATCTACACTACTACAGTCTACATCCGTTATGTCAAAATCGGTTATGTTGAATTATCTGGTTATCTCGAAGTCGGACAAAGTCTCGTTTCAGACACTATCATTTTACATATAACTGGCTCCGTTTATATCGAATTTCGCTACGTCAAACTTCTGTTAGGTCGAAGTATTTTGTTTAGTCCGACTGAATTCGACTTAACGGATGTAGACTGTTTGTTTTAGAGGTATAAAGTCACACAACACAGCTTATGTCATATGGCGATTGTCCGGCTATTATTGGTGGAGGATGACGGGCACCCAGATGGAACCGTCGACCTCCAGTAAGCCAGCTGGATAGCATCCCGACATGAACGAATTCGATACCATCAATGTGATTCAAACCTGCATAAAGACAACGACCGTAACCACTCAACTCACTCGATACTTATGCTCAGTAGTTTATTAAATTCTTTCAATGTTTAATTCCGTATCATACTGCAACACTACAGATGTTCATTACTCCAGGGTGTGTGAATTACATGTGTGTGTTTTACGTATATTTATCGTCGCTACCGGTTGCCCATATGAGCGACGCCTCCTGAAGAGATTAGCTATTTTAGATTTGTGGAGGATAGTGCACTGATACAGACAGAGACCCATTCCAGAGTCTCGTCTGGTTCTTTTACGTACACGGTGTAAAGCACCGACACGAGACCTCGGTTTAAAGTCCCATGCGAAAGACTGTTAGTTTTATTAGGGTCAGCCGGGGGATCGAACCTGCGATCCCTGGATTACCAGTCCAGCGTGTTACCACTGGACTAATGTACCGTCACATGGTGTTTGCATATTCGTATTTATAAAACTGATACCACGTTCCATAGTTTAACGCAGTTTCAATCGCGCATGCGTCGTATATACGGATAGCTCCATGCCTTGTCGTTGTCTGTTCATTCAGTTGTGAATCGGTGGCGATCGGTCGGCAATGTCCGTAACTAACAAGAAGCATAATACATTAGAATAATGTTTAGTATGTCCGTGTTGTCCACGAATTACTCGATGAAACAAGCCTACTTGAGCAGTAAGCTTATTTCTTCTCGCGGAACAAGATACAAGCGGTTAATCGATTTGCTTCTTACAAATCTAAATAGCCCCATTCTGCTGCGGAATAATCCAATATACGCCATCAAGTGCTTCTGTCCCTCGAATGTTTCAGGAACGTATCACAACTTCATTAGACAAACAAATACAGCACTCGTATAACTATGTAGACTAAATGGTTGGTTTCCGCGACGACCAGAGAACACGCAATTCTACTGTTATCAACTTGTAACAAATAAATGTGAATATACTAGAATATTACCTAGATATATAACCGATTTGTTGAGGAAATAATAGTAATCTTTCAATGGGACTTTAAACCGAGGTCCAACTTGTGGAATTGGTGCTAGCGCAGTAGTAGTGTGTTCGCTTCGGGTGCGAAAGACCCGGAGTTTGTGTCCCGCTGGAGCCGTTACGATTGTGCCCTTAGACAAGGCATTTAAATTCGATATTGCCTCTTCTCTCTCACTCCTGGTGATGGGTTCCATCAGGGATGAGGTCGAGAGAGTGATTAATATAAGTTGTAAGAACTTGTTTCACAATCGAGCTAAAATAAATTTATATAAACTAAACCGAGTTCTTGTATCAGTGCTTTACACCGTACAAGTAAAATAACCAGAGGAGACTTTGAAATGGGTATCTGTCTGTATCAATGCACTTTCCCCCAACATATAATATGACTAATTAATCTCTTCAGGAGGCGTCGCTGATATGGGCAACCGGTAGCGACGATAAATAAACGTTTTAAAAGACATAATATATTATGGCATATTTGGCCTAGTACTGGCGGTGGCAAATCGCGTGTGTTCGACTGTTCTAGAACCGGCAATGGATTTGTTCTGATAGTGTTGGTTTGTGAGTCGCAAGCATGGTTAATACCGATTGACATTAAAAAACGGTGTGCACATAGATGGGTCAGTAGTCCAGTGGTTTACACCTTTGACTTCGAATCCATGGATCGCAGGTTCGACCCCTCGTCTGAACCGTCTCTCAGATGGGACTTTAAACCGATGTCTCGTGTCAGTGCTTTATACCGTGCACGTAAATTAACCAGAGAAGACTCTGGAATGTTTGTATCATTGCACTATCCTCCAAACTCTAAAATGACTAAAATCTGCAGGTGACGTCGCTCATATGGGCAACCGGTAGCAACGATAAATAAACATAAAACACACACACCGATTAAACCATTCTGCATACTGCCACGAATACATCGCACAGCGAGATGTTGTAGTAGCCACGTGACCTGCATACTGGCACGAATACATCGCACAGCGAGATGTTGTAGTAGCCACGTGACCTGCATACTGCCACGAATACATCGCACAGCGAGATGTTGTAGTAGCCACGTGACCTGCATACTGCCACGAATACATCGCACAGCGAGATGTTGTAGTAGCCACGTGCCTTCTGCATACTGGCACGAATACATCGCACAGCGAGATGTTGTAGTAGCCACGTGCCTTCTGCATACTGCACGAATACATCGCACAGCGAGATGTTTAGTAGCCACGTGACTTCTGCATACTGCCACGAATACATCGCGAGATGTTGTAGTAGCCACGTGCCTTCTGCATACCAAAACACCACACAAAACCACCCCCAACCCACAAACACCCACACAAACCACACCCAACCACAAACACCGAATGTTGTAGTAGCCACGTGCTTCTGCATACTGGCACGAATACATCGCACACGAGATGTTGTAGTAGCCACGTGCCTTCTGCATACTGCCACGAATACATCCCACAGCGAGATGTTGCAGTAGCCACGAGACTTCTGCATACTGCCACGAATACATCGCACAGCGAGATGTTGTAGTAGCCACGTGCCTTCGGCATACTGCCACGATTACATCGCACATCGAGATGTTGTAGTAGCCACGTGCCTTCTGCATACTGGCACGAATACATCGCACATCGAGATGTTGTAGTAGCCACGTGCCTTCTGCATACTGTCACCTATACATCGCACATCGAGATGTTGTAGTAGCCACGTGACTTCTGCATACAGTCACCTATACATCGCACATCGAGATGTTGTAGTAGCCACGTGCCTTCTGCATACTGCCAGGAATACATCCCACAGCGAGATGTTGTAGTAGCCACGTGCCTTCTGCATACTGCCACGAATACATCCCACAGCGAGATGTTGTAGTAGCCACGTGACTTCTGCATACTGGCACGAATACATCACACATCGAGATGTTGTAGTAGCCACGTGACTTCTGCATACTGGCACGAATACATCGCGAGATGTTGTAGTAGCCACGTGACTTCTGCATACTGCCACGAATACATCACACAGCGAAATGTTGTAGTAACCACGTGACTTCTGCATACTGGCACGAATACATCGCACATCGAGATGTTGTAGTAGCCACGTGCCTTCTGCATACTGCCACGAATACATCCCACAGCGAGATGTTGCAGTAGCCACGTGACTTCTGCATACTGCCACGAATACATCGCACAGCGAGATGTTGTAGTAGCCACGTGCCTTCTGCATACTGCCACGAATACATCGCACAGCGAGATGTTGTAGTAGCCACGTGCCTTCTGCATACTGGCACGAATACATCGCACAGCGAGATGTTGTAGTAGCCACGTGCCTTCTGCATACTGCCACGAATACATCCCACAGCGAGATGTTGTAGTAGCCACGTGACTTCTGCATACTGCCACGAATACATCGCACATCGAGATGTTGTAGTAGCCACGTGACTTCTGCATACTGCCACCAATACATCGCACAGCGAGATGTTGTAGTAGCCACGTGCCTTCTGCATACTGCCACGAATACATCCCACAGCGAGATGTTGTAGTAGCCACGTGACCTCTGCATACTGCCACGAATACATCGCACAGCGAGATGTTGTAGTAGCCACGTGACTTCTGCATACTGCCACGAATACATCACACAGCGAGATGTTGTAGTAGCCACGTGACTTCTGCATACTGGCACGAATACATCGCGAGATGTTGTAGTAGCCACTGACTTCTGCATACTGCCACGAATACATCGCGAATTTGTAGTAGCCACGTGACTTCTGCATACTGCACGAATACATCACAGATGTTGTAGTAGCCACGTGACTTCTCATACTGGCACGAATACATCAAGCGAGATGTTGTTAGCCACGTGACTTCTGCATACTGCACGAATACATCGCACAGCGAGATGTTGTATGCCACGTGCCTTCTGCATACTGCCACGAATACATCGCACAGCGAAATGTTGTAGTAGCCACGTGACTTCTGCATACTGCCACGAATACATCACACAGCGAAATGTTGTAGTAACCACGTGACTTCTGCATACTGGCACGAATACATCGCACATCGAGATGTTGTAGTAGCCACGTGCCTTCTGCATACTGCCACGAATACATCCCACAGCGAGATGTTGCAGTAGCCACGTGACTTCTGCATACTGCCACGAATACATCGCACAGCGAGATGTTGTAGTAGCCACGTGCCTTCTGCATACTGCCACGAATACATCGCACAGCGAGATGTTGTAGTAGCCACGTGCCTTCTGCATACTGGCACGAATACATCGCACAGCGAGATGTTGTAGTAGCCACGTGCCTTCTGCATACTGCCACGAATACATCCCACAGCGAGATGTTGTAGTAGCCACGTGACTTCTGCATACTGCCACGAATACATCGCACAGCGAGATGTTGTAGTAGCCACGTGACCTTTGCATACTGGCACCAATACATCGCACAGCGAGATGTTGTAGTAGCCACGTGCATACTGCCACGAATACATCCCACAGCGAGATGTTGTAGTAGCCACGTGACCTCTGCATACTACCACGAATACATCGCACAGCGAGATGTTGTAGTAGCCACGTGACTTCTGCATACTGCCACGAATACATCGCACAGCGAGATGTTGTATTAGCCACGTGCCTTCTGCATACTGGCACGAATACATCGCGAGATGTTGTAGTAGCCACATGACTTCTGCATACTGGCACGAATACATCGCGAGATATTGTAGTAGCCACGTGACTTCTGCATACTGGCACGAATACATCACTAGATGTTGTAGTAGCCACGTGACTTCTACATACTGGCACGAATACATCGCAAAGCGAGATGTTGTAGTAGCCACGTGACTTCTGCATACTGGCACGAATACATCGCACAGCGAGATGTTGTAGTGGCCACGTGCCTTCTGCATATTGGCACGAATACATCGCACATCGAGCTGTTGTAGTAGCCACGTGAATTCTGCATACTGTCACCTATACATCGAACAGCGAGATGTTGTAGAAGCCACGTGCCTTCTGCATACTGGCACGAATACATCGCACAGCGAGATGTTGTATTAGCCACGTGCCTTCTGCATACTGCCACGAATACATCCCACAGCGAGATGTTGTAGTAGCCACGTGACTTCTGCATACTGCCACGAATACATCGCGAGATGTTGTAGTAGCCACGTGCCTTCTGCATACTGGCACGAATACATCGCACAGCGAGATGTTGTAGTAGCCACGTGCCTTCTGCATACTGCCACGAATACATCCCACAGCGAGATGTTGTAGTAGCCACGTGACTTCTGCATACTGCCACGAATACATCGCACAGCGAGATATTGTAGTAGCCACGTGACTTCTGCATACTGGCACCAATACATCGCACAGCGAGATGTTGTAGTAGCCACGTGCCTTCTGCATACTGCCACGAATTCATCCCACAGCGAGATGTTGTAGTAGCCACGTGACCTATGCATACTGCCACGAATACATCGCGAGATGTTGTAGTAGCCACGTGACTTCTGCATACTGGCACGAATACATCACACAGCGAGATGTTGTAGTAGCCATGTGACTTCTGCATACTGCCACGAATACATCCCACAGCGAGATGTTGTAGTAGCCACGTGACTTCTGCATACTGCCACGAATACATCACACAGCGAGATGTTGTAGTAGCCACGTGACTTCTGCATACTGGCACGAATACATCACACAGCGAGATGTTGTAGTAGCCACGTGACTTCTGCATACTGCCACGAATACATCCCCCAGCGAGATGTTGTAGTAACCACGTGACTTCTGCATACTGCCACGAATACATCACACAGCGAGATGTTGTAGTAGCCACGTGACTTCTGCATACTGGCACGAATACATCACACAGCGAGATGTTGTAGTAGCCACGCGACTTCTGCATACTGGCACGAATACATCGCACAGCGAGATGTTGTAGTAGCCACGTGCCTTCTGCATACTGCCACGAATACATCGCACAGCGAAATGTTGTAGTAGCCACGTGACTTCTGCATACTGCCACGAATACATCACACAGCGAGATGTTGTAGTAGCCACGTGACTTCTGCATACTGGCACGAATACATCACACAGCGAGATGTTGTGGTAGCCACGTGCCTTCTGCATACTGCCACGAATACATCGCACAGCGAAATGTTGTAGTAGCCACGTGACTTCTGCATACTGCCACGAATACATCGCACAGCGAGATGTTGTAGTAGCCACGTGCCTTCTGCATACTGCCACGAATACATCCCACAGCGAGATGTTGTAGTAGCCACGTGACCTCTGCATACTGCCACGAATACATCGCACAGCGAGATGTTGTAGTAGCCACGTGACTTCTGCATACTGCCACGAATACATCACACAGCGAGATGTTGTAGTAGCCACGTGACTTCTGCATACTGGCACGAATACATCACACAGCGAGATGTTGTAGTAGCCACGTGACTTCTGCATACTGCCACGAATACATCCCCCAGCGAGATGTTGTAGTAACCACGTGACTTCTGCATACTGCCACGAATACATCACACAGCGAGATGTTGTAGTAGCCACGTGACTTCTGCATACTGGCACGAATACATCACACAGCGAGATGTTGTAGTAGCCACGCGACTTCTGCATACTGGCACGAATACATCGCACAGCGAGATGTTGTAGTAGCCACGTGCCTTCTGCATACTGCCACGAATACATCGCACAGCGAAATGTTGTAGTAGCCACGTGACTTCTGCATACTGCCACGAATACATCACACAGCGAGATGTTGTAGTAGCCACGTGACTTCTGCATACTGGCACGAATACATCACACAGCGAGATGTTGTGGTAGCCACGTGACTTCTGCATACTGCCACGAATACATCGCACAGCGAGATGTTGTATTAGCCACGTGCCTTCTGCATACTGCCACGAATACATCGCACAGCGAAATGTTGTAGTAGCCACGTGACTTCTGCATACTGCCACGAATACATCGCACAGCGAGATGTTGTAGTAGCCACGTGCCTTCTGCATACTGCCACGAATACATCCCACAGCGAGATGTTGTAGTAGCCACGTGACTTCTGCATACTGCCACGAATACATCGCGAGATGTTGTAGTAGCCACGTGCCTTCTGCATACTGGCACGAATACATCGCACAGCGAGATGTTGTAGTAGCCACGTGCCTTCTGCATACTGCCACGAATACATCCCACAGCGAGATGTTGTAGTAGCCACGTGACTTCTGCATACTGCCACGAATACATCGCGAGATGTTGTAGTAGCCACGTGCCTTCTGCATACTGGCACGAATACATCGCACAGCGAGATGTTGTAGTAGCCACGTGCCTTCTGCATACTGCCACGAATACATCCCACAGCGAGATGTTGTAGTAGCCACGTGACTTCTGCATACTGCCACGAATACATCGCGAGATGTTGTAGTAGCCACGTGCCTTCTGCATACTGGCACGAATACATCGCACAGCGAGATGTTGTAGTAGCCACGTGCCTTCTGCATACTGCCACGAATACATCCCACAGCGAGATGTTGTAGTAGCCACGTGACTTCTGCATACTGCCACGAATACATCGCACAGCGAGATATTGTAGTAGCCACGTGACTTCTGCATACTGGCACCAATACATCGCACAGCGAGATGTTGTAGTAGCCACGTGCCTTCTGCATACTGCCACGAATTCATCCCACAGCGAGATGTTGTAGTAGCCACGTGACCTATGCATACTGCCACGAATACATCGCGAGATGTTGTAGTAGCCACGTGACTTCTGCATACTGGCACGAATACATCACACAGCGAGATGTTGTAGTAGCCATGTGACTTCTGCATACTGCCACGAATACATCCCACAGCGAGATGTTGTAGTAGCCACGTGACTTCTGCATACTGCCACGAATACATCACACAGCGAGATGTTGTAGTAGCCACGTGACTTCTGCATACTGGCACGAATACATCACACAGCGAGATGTTGTAGTAGCCACGTGACTTCTGCATACTGCCACGAATACATCCCCCAGCGAGATGTTGTAGTAACCACGTGACTTCTGCATACTGCCACGAATACATCACACAGCGAGATGTTGTAGTAGCCACGTGACTTCTGCATACTGGCACGAATACATCACACAGCGAGATGTTGTAGTAGCCACGCGACTTCTGCATACTGGCACGAATACATCGCACAGCGAGATGTTGTAGTAGCCACGTGCCTTCTGCATACTGCCACGAATACATCGCACAGCGAAATGTTGTAGTAGCCACGTGACTTCTGCATACTGCCACGAATACATCACACAGCGAGATGTTGTAGTAGCCACGTGACTTCTGCATACTGGCACGAATACATCACACAGCGAGATGTTGTGGTAGCCACGTGACTTCTGCATACTGCCACGAATACATCGCACAGCGAGATGTTGTATTAGCCACGTGCCTTCTGCATACTGCCACGAATACATCGCACAGCGAAATGTTGTAGTAGCCACGTGACTTCTGCATACTGCCACGAATACATCACACAGCGAGATGTTGTACCACACCCAACCACAAACACCACACGAGATGTTGTAGTAGCCACGTGCCTTCTGTATACTGCGACGAATACATCACACAGCGAGATGTTGTAGTAGCCACGTGCCTTCTGTATACTGCCACGAATACATCGCACAGCGAGATGTTGTAGTAGCCACGTGCCTTCTGTATACTGCCACGAATACATCACACAGCGAGATGTTGTAGTAGCCACGTGCCTTCTGCATACTGCGACGAATACATCGCACAGCGAGATGTTGTAGTAGTGAGATTATATCGTTTAGAGATCATTTAACCTAGAATATTAACTACAAATAAATAGGCACACAATGAGATATAACGGTAAATATGTACATTATTTTGTTATGTCAACAAATCGTGTATACGACGTTTGTTTATTAGTTGAAATACTCAGTATTTGAGGCAAATATTTGGAAACAAATTATACCATATAAGAAATTTGTGTTTGCACTGATGTAGTGTCGTTTAATGTAATGTTGCTAGAACTTATTACCCAGCCCATTTGCTTGTGCTATGCTGTATTATTAGTGTGTAACTATATTCATATATATATATAGGCAATACAATATGGTTACGTTAATGCACACATTTCTCAGAATGTAATTTCCTATTATATGGTAAAATTGTAATATGATTTAAAATATCTCTAAACGACAGCAGCACGTGCTTCGTATAGAGTCCGATGGTAAAGAAACGTCAATTCAGGAGCGTAGCTGACCGTTATATGAATTCAAACTTTCACTTTTGAGAGTTTGTATACGACAAAAACACTACTGATGTTAGAAAGGTAGTGTTCGTTTTTCCCCGAAGAATTTGTAACAATGCTGTTTATGCGTAAAAAATCAATGTGTGGGCTTTTTGCGATGTAATGTCGCTTTAAGGGAGTTTGACATTCAATTAAACCATTATATGTGATGTACCAAGTATCCAACTTCATGTAACATGACACGCCAATACAAGCAGCAGAATGCTACATATGTGTTTATTGCAAGGGATTGTGTCATACAATTAATCCATTATAATATATATGATTTATCAACTGTCAAGTCAAGGCAAGTCAAAAACCTTTTATTCGCTCATTTCACAAACATACATGAATGAATGAGAATTCCATTAACCGAAAGTCCAGCATTTATGATTTGTAGATTGACATGACTATGATCGAGAGTGAAGCATTTATGATTTGTAGATTGACATGACTACGACGGAGAGTCAAGCATTTATGATTTGTAGAATGACATGACTATTACGGAGAGTGAAGCATTTATGATTTGTAGATTGACATGACTATGACCGAGAGTCAGGCATTTATGATTTGTAGATTGACTATGACGGAGAGTGAAGCATTTATGATTTGTAGATTAACATGACTACGACGGAGAGTCCAGCATTTATGATTTGTAGATTAACATGACTACGACCGAGAGTCAGGCATTTATGATTTGTAGAATGACATGATTATGACGGAGAGTGAAGCATTTATGATCTGTAGATTAACATGACTACGACGGAGAGTCCATCATTTATGATTTGTAGATTGACATGACTATGACCGAGAGTCCAATATTTATGATTTGTAGATTAACATGACTCTGACCGAGAGTCAAGCATTTATGATTTGTAGATTGGCATGACTATGACGGAGAGTGAAGCATTTATGGTTTGTAGATTGGCATGACTATGACGGAGAGTGAAACATTTATGATTTGTAGATTGGCATGACTATGACGGAGAGTGAAACATTTATGATTTGTAGATTGGCATGATTATGACGGAGAGTCCAGCATTTATGATTTGTAGATTGGCATGACTAAGACGGGGAGTCAAGCATTTATGATTTGTAGATTAACATGACTACGACGGAGAGTGAAACATTATGATTTGTAGATTGGCATGAATATGACGGAGAGTGAAGCATTTATGATTTGTAGATTAACATGACTATGACCGAGAGTCAGGCATTTATGATTTGTAGATTGACTATGACGGAGAGTGAAGCATTTATGATTTGTAGATTGACATGACTATGACCGAGAGTCCAACATTTATGATTTGTAGATTAACATGACTACGACCGAGAGTCAGGCATTTATGATTTGTAGATTGGCATGACTACCACGGAGAGTCAAGCATTTATGATTTGTAGATTGGCATGACTACCACGGAGAGTCAGGCATTTATGATTTGTAGATTGGCATGACTACCACGGAGAGTCAAGCATTTATGAGTTGTAGATTGACTATGATGGAGAGTCAAGCATTTATGATTTGTAGATTGGCATGATTATGACGGAGAGTGAAACATTTATGATTTGTAGATTAACATGACTATGACGGAGAGTGAAACATTTATGATTTGTAGATTAACATGACTACGACCGAGAGTCAAGCATTTATGATTTGTAGATTGACATGACTACGACCGAGAGTCAGGCATTTATGATTTGTAGATTAACATGACTATGACGGAGAGTGAAACATTTATGATTTGTAGATTAACATGACTATGACGGAGAGTGAAACATTTATGATTTGTAGATTAACATGACTATGACGGAGAGTGAAACATTTATGATTTGTAGATTGACATGACTACGACGGAGAGTGAAACATTTATGATTTGTAGATTGACATGACTACGACGGAGAGTGAAACATTTATGATTTGTAGATTGACATGACTACGACGGAGAGTGAAACATTTATGATTTGTAGATTAACATGACTACGACGGAGAGTGAAACATTTATGATTTGTAGATTGACATGACTACGACGGAGAGTGAAACATTTATGATTTGTAGATTGACATGACTACGACGGAGAGTGAAACATTTATGATTTGTAGATTAACATGACTACGACGGAGAGTGAAACATTTATGATTTGTAGATTGACATGACTACGACGGAGAGTGAAACATTTATGATTTGTAGATTGACATGACTACCACGGAGAGTGAAACATTTATGATTTGTAGATTGACATGACTACGACGGAGAGTGAAACATTTATGATTTGTAGATTGACATGACTACGACGGAGAGTGAAACATTTATGATTTGTAGATTGACATGACTACCATGGAGAGTCCAGCATTTATGATTTGTAGATTGACATGACTACCACGGAGAGTCCAGCATTTATGATTTGTAGATTGACATGACTACCACGGAGAGTCCAGCATTTATGATTTGTAGATTGACATGACTACCACGGAGAGTCAAAGCATTTAAATAGTCTTTAATTTTATATACAATCACATTTGATTAAGGGTGCATGTCTTGCTATTTCAATTAAGGGAGGATGGTATTTATTTAATGAATCAATTATATGTGATTGAGCAAGTGTCCAACTCCAGGTAAAGTGAGAATTGGATAAATGATGCACATTTTGCTATTTCTATTAAAGGATTTATTTTGACATTCTATCCATTATGTGTTATTTGTCAAGTATCTGATAGCATGTATGATGTTCAATAGCTTTAGATTGTCTCTGATAGTCGAGTTGTAACTAATATGGTGCCAGCATTTAGCGACACATTTATTCAGTTAATCACGGCAATTTTCACGAGTCTAATTGCAGAAATGTGTTAAGACAGCGCAGCCTGATCAAATCAATAAATATATGGGACTAAAGTTTGTTCTACATCAATCAAACATATCTCATATTATGTTGGTACTATCAACCTATAATACAGTTACGTGATGCAGTTTTGGTCTGTATCAAAGTCTGATATAAATTACGTTTGCTCATTCAATGAGAGCCTGTTCATTTTATTAGTGTCACCACTGGACTACAGATCCGTCTGTGTTTGAAATTCAAATACATATACTATACATATAATACACTATAATTTACAGTCCCATTATTTTTAGACATTACATTGAAAACAAATTGCTTAGGTGTATGAGTACGACAATATAGACTATGATTTAAAGTATCTTGGAAGTCGTGATAGCGCCGTGGATATGCGTTCGCTTCATGTGCGAAAGGTCCGGAGTTCGAGCCCCGCTGGAGCAGTTACGATTGTACCCTTAGGCAAGGCATTTAAATTCCGCATTGCCTCTTCTCTCTCCCTCGTAGCGATGGATTCCATCAGGAATGAGGTCTCGTGAGTGAATAATATAAGTTGAAAGAATTTGTTTCGCAATCGAGCTAAAATAAATTTGTATAAAATAAAGTACCTTGTAGAAATCCAAATAAAGGAGGTTGAAGTAATACTATGATTATAAACAAAGTCATGTAACCGGATGTGGTAAAAGTTAAGGATATACAACAGGTTGAAGCAATTATTTACACATAACAAAATACAGCAATTAGAATGTTCAGTACAATTAGGTTGATTAGGAGGTTTGTGTTACTCGGATAAAACAGAAGAACTTAACCACAAACATAAATCTGGTCACGATGCTCCGATGGCGTAATAAGCTCTAAAACTTGTCTTAATGAAATCAGTATCTCAACCACTGAGGAAATGTAATGCAATTACGCATTCTAAACTGAGAAAATTGAATTTGTGTTCCTTAAAAAAAGCTTACAACTTTAAGGAAATATACTGAGCACAAGTTCTAGGTAACAACTACCAAACATTTTCCGGGTATTGCTAAAGGCAAACGTATAAACATTCGTATTTATATAATATAGTGACTTGTGTGTGTGTTCGTGTATAAAATATTTACACTTGATATATATATGTTTTAAGATTTTCAAAACGAGTTAACAACGGTGGAATAGTAGCAACATCGCTTCCTCAGATTTCCTCCCCACTACATAATTATTGCTAACCGGACAACAGGCACACTCGCACTACATAATTATTGCTAACCGGACAACAGGCACACTCGCACTACATAATTATTGCTAACCGGACAACAGGCACACTCGCACTACATAATTATTGCTAACCGGACAACAGGCACACTCGCACTACATAATTATTGCTAACCGGACAACAGGCACACTCGCACTACATAATTATTGCTAACCGGACAACAGGCACACTCGCACTACATAATTATTGCTAACCGGACAACACGCACACTCGCACTACATAATTATTGCTAACCGGACAACACGCACACTCGCACTACATAATTATTGCTAACCGGACAACACGCACACTCGCACTACATAATTATTGCTAACCGGACAACACGCACACTCGACAATACAATGTTGCAGTTGTTTTGGGAATTTACGGCGCGTACCAACCCGACAACATATTCATTCCAACGTCATTTGCGATAGACAAATGAGTGCTGCGGAGCTTAGATACTGGCAAATTACGGCCGTTGAATTGTGTTGTACGCTATTTATTGACACGTTCGACATTGTCGTATTTCAGCGCATAGCTTTGATAGCGCCATGTTTAAACTTGCATGGATATGGCCTAAACAAAGTGTATGTATAGTGTCAAGCCTATGGTGTATCATAATGTTCATAATGTGTGTATCATAATGTGGCATAAATCCCACATATAATGACAAGTATAAAATGTTAATTGCACATGCCGTATATTATTATTTTCTTAAATCGTGAAAACAACTTTCAAAATACTCTTGTCGATAGTTTTAGCTTCATCACGTGACCTTGCTGCTCAATACAGCTATCGCAACGGTGTCGGTCGGCACCCGTTTATATGGGAAACTGAAGACGCCAGGGCACCTATGCACGGCGTACTTGTTATTTTTTATTTATCCTTATTCACCATAACTTATTTTGATATAGTACATCATTGAGTAAAAACATGTATTGGTCTTAATCAGAAATGGTATAGAAACTATGTTTCGGGCTAGGTGTAGATTTTTTAAATTCCGATAGCTACCTGAATTGCTCATACACCGTTACAATTTCGGTGGAAATATTCTCCCAATGATTTGCTTGTTTATATTCGTCTGCTGGACAAGTCACGTGACAGTTGCCTAAGCCTACCGATACACTCAACGGAATACTATTGAACCATGCTTCAGCCTTGTCAGCGAAATTAAGCCTAGAACTATATAAATATTTTAAATACGGATGAAAATGGAAAATACGCCGAGCATAGGAATACGCCGAGCATAGGAATACGCCGTATTCCGAGCATAGGAATACGCCGGCCGAGCATAGGAATACGCCGAGCATATCGTGGTTTGAACCCGAAACCATTTGTTCAAGCCTCGTTGTAAATAATCTGTATCCGAGACAGCAGTATCTGCATTAGTTATAATAAGCGTGGGTGTGTTTTACCTTTATTTATCGTCGCTACCGGTTGTCCATTTGAGCGACGCCACCTGAAGTGATTAGTGGAAGTCGTGATAGCTCAGTGGTAGCGCGTTCGCTTCACGTGCGAAAGGCCCGGAGTTCGATCCCCGCTGGAGCCGTTACGATTGTGTCCTTAGGCAAGGCATTTAAATTCAACTTGCCTCTTCTCTCTCCCTCGTGGCGATGGATTCCATCAGGAATGAGGTCTCGAGAGTGATTAGTATAAGTTATAAGAACTTGTTTCGCAATCGAGCTAAACTAAATTTGTATAAACTAAACTAAGTGATTAGTCATTTTAGATATTTGGAGGATAGTGCATGATACAGACAGACACTTTCCAAAATCGTCTCTGTTTCTTTTACATGCATGGTGTAAAGTACGGACACGAGACCTCGGTTTAAAGTCCCATTGGAAAAACTGTTAATGCTTTAATATCTATAATACGAATACATAGCAGTAATTCTTATAACATAAATTACCATTCATCTAGAAAAATAACAATTACGCCGTGCATAGGTGCCCTGAAGTAACATGCTTCAGTTCCTCATATAAATGGATACACGCCGCTGCGATAGCTGAATTGAGCAGCAAGGTCACGTGATGAAGCTAAAACCAAAATTTTGGAAAGTTGTTTTCACGAAAATATAATATACGGCAAGTGCAATTAACATTTATGTACTGGCCATTTGGTGTGGGGTTTATAACGAACATAGGTTCCACCACTCTACCGTGCAAAACAAACATTCCCGGACCCATACTTTGTTCGCGTAGGCCTACACATTGGAACGTGCCTAGCTACGCCTCTGGCTAGTACATTACTTCCCCGGACTCCCCTACTTTGTTCGCGTAGGCCTACACATTGGAACGTGCCTAGCTACGCCTCTGACTAGTAAATTACTATTCTGCATACCTGTTTTCCTCCATAGAAATTGAAGTTGAAAACACCACACTGGCTCATAATTGCATTGCTGCCGATTGTTTACTTTCCGCAGACGAGATTTGACAGCAACCTTGACCTTAATGGTTAATATTGAACAAAAACCGCTACCCTACTGTGTATTACTTTAAGAACGATGCAACTAAACGGTGTACACATAGTGTGTACAGTTGGTTGATGAAATAAGAATCGATAGTCTATGTACATGTTTCTGTTTTACCGAACAATTGATCAAAGATTCGTTGAGACTATTTGAAAACAAGATATCGGTCTAATAAATCGCATTGAAATTAAACGAGTCCGATTAATCTCATTTTGAACCAAATGAAGTTCTTCAGATTTAAAAGGTTTAAATACGGACGAACGCGTAAATGTGGTCATTCGTGTGGGGGGAAACCGGAGTACCCGGAGAAAACCCACCTGTCCGATCTGGCGACCACCGTACGTCCTATCTCACATAATTCGGTGGTCGCCAGATGTGACATTAAATCAAGCGAATAACGTTCAACCTGCTCTGGTGTGGAACATTTGCATGGCGGCGTCACGTGAGGTATAACAATTCTTGATATTAAAGCGACATTACATCAGTGAAAACGCAAATTTATACAGTATGTAATTTACTATTATATGGTATAATTTCTTTCCAAATATTTGCCTAAAACAACTGAGTATTTCAACTAATAAACAAGTGTCGTATACGAGGTTTGTTGACATAGCAAAATAATCTACAACGGGTCGACATACATCCTGTGTATCCCTACTAACGAGATTCATGGTAGAGATTTATCGTTATATCTCCCATCTGTGCATATTTATTTGTAGACTAATCTTAGGTAAATGTATTATCTCTAAGCGACAATATCAAGCGCTTAGTATTGACTACAATGACAAAGAACTGTGCACTATCTTCCAAATATCTAAAATGACTAATCTCGTCAGGAGGTGTCGCTCATATGGGCAACCGGTAGCGACGATAAATAAACGTAAAACACACACTGCCGATTTTTCACTTTCAATCGAACCAGTCCAGCGTGCTAACCACAGGACTACAGATCCGTCGGTAAAATATCGACAGACTGGAACCGTAGATAAACTACAAATAACTACTGTTGACATGAATGCTGTCTCATGACCTTGCTGAATTTGCATGTTGTATAATATACTGTTTCTGATTGGCCTTTGCAAAGCATTCAGTTAATGTATTTGTACCTGAAAGAACTGTGCATTAACTAGATACTAAATGTCCATACTGTACAGGTACTCGGATATGACTACAACCTTTCAGTTATTCTAATAGGAATATCATGTACATCAGTCTACATCCGTTATGTCAAAGTCGGTTATATCGAATTCTCCGGTTATCTCGAAGTCGGGTCAAAGTACCGTTTCAGACACTATCATTTACATATAACTGGATCTATTTATATAGAAATTCGTTAAGTCAAACTTCGGTTATGTCGAAGTATTTTGTTCGGTCCAACGGAATTCGACATAACCGGATGTAAAAAAATAATAGGTGTGTTATCTTAAAGAAAACTACTCACTTCATAATAAAATATGGGTTTAAAGTGTGAAGTTTCCTTTAAGTGCAGTTTATTGATCAGTTATATGCGAGAATACTTTCTTCAAGCTGTCATTTGTTATGTGATCATACACTGATATATCGATATGTCTTGCTGACGTTATATGCAATGAGTTCATAGCTTGTACCAGGTCTCTTACATTTACACAGGATGCATATTGAAGTATTAAGTGATTATCTCATGTGCACATTTGTAACACATTTGTAACACAGATTGATAGTAACATATTTGAATATCATACGAATGTCCTTAAAGAATGCACGTAGCACAGGCTCATTGATTATTATTATATTGAAATGGGCAGCCGTTTCTGTCTTATGAAAGACCCCGTAAGAACACCAGTAATTCTATCCTTACAGGTCAGCTGAGGTCGTGTCTCATTTATATGAAAAGTTGGCAGTTTCTTACGGAGGTTGGTGCTGCCAAGTACTGGTTATCCGCTGGAGCCTGCCCAGGAAAGGTGTTGTTAGGTAAACTGCCCGCCGGCGATATAGCCCAAAATGGTGCTGATGCAGGCGTAAAACAAGAAATATAAATATAACAATAACCTTACAGGTCAGATGCCAGGCTGATAGTGAATATGTATCCATTATTTAATTAGCTGACGGCCCACAAACTGGTCTTAAACACTACTATATGAGTGTGCTTGTTTTTGACTTATTTATCGTCGCTACTGGTTGCCCATATGAGCGACGCCTCCTGAAGAGATTAGTTCATTTAGAGTGTGGAGGATAGTGCAATGATACAGTCAGATACCCATCCCAGAGTTTCATCTTGTTCTTTTAGTTTAGTTTATATCAATTTATTTTAGCTCGATTGCGAAACAAGTTCTTATAACTTATATTAATCACTCTCGAGACCTCATTCCTGATGGAATCCATTACCATGAGTGAGAGAGAAGAGGCAACGTGTAAATTAAATGCATTGCCTAATGGCACAATCGTAACGGCTCCAGCGGGGTTCGCACTCCGGACCTTTCGCACCTGAAGCGAACGCGCATCCACAGCGCTATCACAGCTTCCACATGTCCATGTGTTCTTTTACGTGCACGGGGTAAAGCACCGATACGATACATCGGTTTAAAATCCCAACTGAAAGATTGTTAATATTATTAGGGTCAGACGGTGGATCGAACCAGCGACCCCTCGATTTGCAGTCCAACGGGCTATCCACCCGTCTAGGACATGCAAACGGTTATATATATCCTAATATTATGTTGAATATCGAAAACAGTGTGGAGCAACTCCTATTGCCAAAAATAGATTCATGTCTTCGGATGTTTTCCGTTAGAATCGCACGGAAGACGTAGGTGGTATGGCATATTATTAATGCGGTGGCAAGAACGAAGATGGATGCATCGAGACAGACACGCTCATGGTTTATGATGCACATGCTACATAACAATTACGACAATAGCAACATCGACATTGCAATCACGCGAAGCGATCATTACCGACACGTCGGTCATCTCAACATAGATAATTAGTTACCATAGGCATATTATGACAGAACTCCACTCTATAAACGAAGTCACTGAACCCCAGTGGTACTTGTAGTATATATATATATATATATAGTCATAGTTCAATCAATATTAACAAGTGTGTCATTCACTAGCGATTCAAGACTGATCTGTAGTCCAGTGGTAACAAGCTGGACTGGTAATCCAGGGATCGCAGGTTCGATCCCCCGTCTGACCCTAATAAAATTAACAGTCTTTCAGATGGGACGTTAAACCGAGGTCTCGTGTCGGTGCTTTACACCATGCACGTAAAAGAACCAGAGAAGACGCTGGAATGGGTCTCTGTCTGTATCATGCACTATCCTCCAAAATCTAAAATAACTAATATCTTCAGGAGGCGTCGCTCATATGGGCAACCGGTAGCGACGATAAATAAACGTAGAATAAAAATTAAGAAACAATAATATATTAATCAGTGAAATACCACACAAGTGTGTCATTCATTAGCGATTCAAGTAAATTGTTACAGTAGATTTAAATAATAATAACAATAATAAATCCAATATTGATAACATTTATTCAAATGCCCAAGTCCCATCTGAAAGACTGTTAATTTTATTAGTCAGACGGGGAATCGAACCTGCGATCCCTGGGTTTCCAGTCCAGCGTGTTAACCACTGGACTACAGATCCGGAATACGACAACACAACACAACACAACACACACTATTGCAGTATGTTAATAATGCAATAATAAAAATGCTGTGGAAAAGGACGCCGTATACGCAATGTGTTTTGGCCAGTTTATATAAAAACGTTTAGTTTGCACACATCTTAGCTCACAGGCGGATCTGTAGTCCAATGATAACACTCTGGACTGGTAATCCAGGCATCGCATGTTCGATCCCCCGTCTGACCCTAATACAATTAACAGTCGTCGCTCATATGGGCAACCGGTAGCGACGATAAATAAACGTAAGCACACACACACACTTTAGCTGTAATGCGAACAAGTTCTTACAACATTAGCTTAATCGATCTCTAGACATCATTCCTGGTTGAAAGAAGCAAAGTAAATTGATATAAAAATGTAATGCGGCCGATGGCACTGTGTGGCTCACTGTAATGGCACAGAATGTCAGAAAGCGATATAAGTGTAAATAGTCTACTACTGCATTTTACTGCCATAAATACCCGAGCGTTTCCTGTATTGGCAGGATCAGATATATGTGACTTTATGCTTAGAAAGAAAATGAAGAAGAATACAAATGTATGTCTCTGCCTGGGAACAGGCGTTGATATATTTTGCCTGGTCAGTCATATAAATATATTTTAATACCGAGATCATTAATTGGGCGGTATTGAGTTTCTGATAATATCATTTTGCCAGAAGTAAATTGGTGAAAATTCGACAGACTGGAACCCAGGATAGTTTTTGCAAACTAGTCTATCCATCATCGTGCAGCCTCTATCGAGCAATAATACCGTCTCCGTGGCCTAGTGGTTAATGCGTCAGTCTACGGAGTGGCAGGTTCGAAGGTTCGAACCTCGTCAGGGGTTCGTTCTGATATGGCCGGTTGGCCTGACGCATGGCATACAAGCATGGGATTCGGGAAGTACTGCTGTAACAACTCGTTTCGTAATCGAGATAAAATAAATGTGTATAAACTAACATAAATAGGAAGATATACAACGTATACTAGAGGACATAGAAAACGTACACCTACATTATATACTAGAGGACATAGAAAACACACACCTACATTATATACTAGAGGACATAGAAAACACACACCTACATTATATACTAGAGGACATAGAAAACACACACCTACATTATATACTAGAGGACATAGAAAACGCACACCTACATTATATACTAGAGGACATAGAAAACGCACACCTACATTATATACTAGAGGACATAGAAAACGCACACCTACATTATATACTAGAGGACATAGAAAACGCACACCTACATTATATACTAGAGGACATAGAAAACGCACACCTACATTATATACTAGAGGACATAGAAAACGCACACCTACAAACAAACAAAAAACCACACCTAATTATATACTAGAGGACATAGAAAACGCACACCTACATATATACTAGAGGACATAAAAACGCACACCTACATTATATACTAGAGGACATAGAAAACGCACACCTACATTATATACTAGAGGACATAGAAAACGCACACCTACATTATATACTAGAGGACATAGAAAACGCACACCTACATTATATACTAGAGGACATAGAAAACGCACACCTACATTATATACTAGAGGACATAGAAAACGCACACCTACATTATATACTAGAGGACATAGAAAACGCACACCTACATTATATACTAGAGGACATAGAAAACGCACACCTACATTATATACTAGAGGACATAGAAAACGCACAACTACATTATATCCTAGATGATATAGAAAACGCACACCTACATTATATACTAGAGTACATAGAAAACGCACACCTACATTATATACTAGAGGATATAGAAAAGGCACACCTACATTATATACTAGAGGACATAGAAAACGCACACCTACATTATATACTAGAGGACATAGAAAACGCACACCTACATTATATACTAGAGGACATAGAAAACGCACACCTACATTATATACTAGAGGACATAGAAAACGCACACCTACATTATATACTAGAGGACATAGAAAAGGCACACCTACATTATATACTAGAGGACATAGAAAACGCACACCTACATTATATACTAGAGGACATAGAAAACGCACACCTACATTATATACTAGAGGACATAGAAAACGCACACCTACATTATATACTAGAGGACATAGAAAACGCACACCTACATTATATACTAGAGGACATAGAAAACGCAAACCTACATTATATACTAGAGGACATAGAAAACGCACACCTACATTATATACTAGAGGACATAGAAAACGTACACCTACATTGTATACTAGAGTACATAGAAAACGCATACCATACATTATATACTAGAGGACATAGAAAACGCACACCTACATTATATACTAGGTGACATAGAAAACGCACACCTACATTATATACTAGAGGACATAGAAAACGCACACCTACATTATATGATTATTATTACATGAAAACGAAATACGAAGGATTCCATCAAAGATATATCACATCTTTATTACAAAACACAGACTGAACAGCTAAAAATATTCCAAAATGTTTAAAACTATGTATTTATAAAGTTATTGTTTTTCATGTAAAAACACACTTATTCGATGTGTGCGTTTTCTATGTCCTCTAGTATACAATGTATTAGTTTATACAAATTTATTTTAGCTCGATTGCGAAACTAGTTCTTACAGCTTAAATTAATCACAATTAATCGAGACCTCATTCCTGATGGAATCCATCGCCACGAGGGAGAGAGAAGAGGTAACGCGGAATTTAAATACATTGCATAAGGGCACAATCGTAACGCCTCCAGTGGGGCTCGAACTCCGTACCTTTCGCACCTAAAGCGAACGCTCATCCACTGCGCTATCACGACTTCCACAATACTTCCACAATACAGTGTATTTAAGAAACTATTGTAATATTCAGGGTATTACTATGTAATAACAGAGTTTCCGTAACATATTTACAAACATTAATCAAACAATCCTTTTGCTTATTCAACAATTGTTTCCTTACAATGGCAATAACCTGATCGTTGTGTGGCGGCTTTAGTTCAGCCGATGCCTCCGTAATGTGGTTACACCTATCATAACAAGATCAATCCGGCATACACAAGCATGCTTACGCAGTTTCAATGAATAAACCTACAGCTTAAAGGCCACCAAGAGCGCACAATAATACCAAATGTGACACTAATTGTCATTATTTATGCAAATTTAACAGAAATTACATGGTTATGCAAATTAATAACATATTGCGTTTGTTTTCGTCATGCGTTGTCCTATTTCGTTACTATACTGGCACCATAAAAAAGTGTGCACTTTTTATATTGAGCGTTACTTTTTCGCTACAAATGATAAAATTATGCATTTTACTATCAGTGAATAAAATAAAAATCCTTCATCCATTCATCCTTCAGTATAATTTACCCAATATTTCGCACATTATATTTTTTCTAAAATGATATAAATTTTAGCTAATTTAATTAAATAATATTTTATTGCTTTTATCTTCTAGTTACATTTATACATGCATGCAACAACAACAAATCTATGTAATACTGATATAACACAAATTAGTACACTGCACTAGTTATCGATTAAATATAAAAAAAGCAAATGGGTCGGGCTACAAGTTATAACAACATTATTAACAGCCCTTCCCATTATGTCAAAATGTCGGATGAAAACCAATGTTGGAAAGCAATAATTTGATAGGTAGTATAGAATATGCGTCTATGAGAAATAGAAGAAGTACAAAACAACAAAGAAACACGAAAAGTATCATACGAAAGGTAAGTAAGCACACACACAGACACATACAATATAGAAGAAAGAAAAAGGATAGTAAAATGGGAGAGAAATAATGAAAAAGTAAAAAAAGAAATTTTTTCTAAAAGGATATAAATTTTACCTATAAGGCAAGTGCACCGTTTCTTTTTGGTGTCAGTATCTTATTGGGTAAATATTCACACAAGAAGAGCAACCCTAATTTAGCTCAATGACATGATATTAACAAGGTTGTTACGCGAATTATTAACAAAAATTGGGTCATAGCAATATCAAAAACATTTCTTGTTTGATTGTGATTTATACAGAGACCAACGTTCAAACAAATTCAGTGATTTATTTGTAAACCCAAATGACTTATCCTGCGACCAACGTTTAGTTGAACTTATAAACTCACACCCCAGAAAGTTGTCGAAATATCTAGTGCATGCATTCTTAATGAGAAGGAGCACGTTGTATTTATAAACTGGTTGCGTAGTATTAAATACAACAAAGGGTATCTCATTCACACTATTTATTAAATATATATCACATGATTTATTATATCGTTAAACATTAACTACATATACTGCATACCCTATACTATGTAGAATGCATTGGTAAAAGCTACCAATTTGTGTTGTTGTAACATCACATAACACTAGTCATTTGTACTATACATGGCTTGTACAAAAATATTTATTTGATATATATATTACTATTGTACTATAAAAGAATCTATCTATCTCAAATGTGCGATTCATATTAATTCATATAAATATGTTTAATTTTGAACCATACATTTTGTATATAATTTTGGTGACATTTTTGGAAAGACTTGTATTAACAATAAACAACTCGTGGACATGTCTGCTATACTGATTATATTGTGTTAGTCCGTGTGATGTGTTGACTTTTTTCGTTGTTTCTGAACAAGAAAGACCCGTGCGCGTGCATGAATCATCTAGGGCTTCGCTCCCGGTGTTATGTGTAGCTAGCCTGGGAACAGGTGTAGTTTGTCTGGTCAGTCATATAAATATATTTTAATACCGAGATCATTAATTGGGCCCTATTGCGTTTGTGATAATAACAATTTTGACAGAAGTAAATTAGTGAAAAATCGACAGATTTCAGAAACATCTACTCGGTCTATATCCATTACAAAATTGTATCAAAGTTCAAGACCAGGGATAAAGAACGTCCTGGTTGTCAGGGGCAACGATGCATCGACACCTCTAATTAATATATAGGCATATATACAGGTTGCATTATACGTAAATAGGCGGGATGCATCCGCGATCCATTAGAATGTAGTCCTGATAACTAATATAGTGCAATTTTCTTTTTGGTAAAGATGCATTTTCATGAGAAATTATGTGGCTTTAAAAGACTTCAGTTAACCACTGGACAACAGATCTGTCGTTAGGCAATGCAAACTGAAGGTGGGATATACTGTAATATTTCCCGGAGGAATACAGTGACGTCATTCACAAGTGACCCAGTGTCAATGCTCAACATTACATTTGTAATATTTTTGCTGTTTTTCAGTTTTATTTGAATACCTCTTCACAGTGAGTGTGGTATCAGAAGAAATGAAAGAGTGGAAAATATAAATGAACAGACTGTATGTTTTTACTATGTATTTAATATGCAATTCATGTGTTGTTTTACAACCTAAATGCATGTACTTGTTATTCTATGTGACGTATATTTACAAAAACAGTGCTCAGAACTGCTGACTGGACATGACAAAGAAACCTGATATTTGCTGTTTATCAATATAAACTATAGTAATTCGTAATGTTGATAACTACGTATATATCTTAATTTAAACTTTATTTATTTTACAACGATTGCGAAACGTTTAACAACTTATATTAATCACTCTCGTTGGCACGGATGAAAGCTTAACTGTGGTAATTCGTGTGGGAGGAAACCGGAGTACCCGGAGAAAACCCATCTGTCCGATCTGGCGACTACGGTATCATCTCGCATGCTTCCCGAGGATCGAATCCGGGTTGCATTGGTGAGGAGCGAGCGCGCTAACCACTGCGCTAATCGGATATATCTTAGGTCTGTTATAATGTAGTGTATGTACTCATACAGTCATTTATGCGAACTTTGTTATTATTATTCATACTGTCTCTCCCTGACGAGATAACATGGTGTGTGTGTGGGTAGTAATCAATGTATGTTAAAATAGTATTATAATTACAAACACAGTCAAGTTACAGTTTATATAAATTTATTTTAGCTCGATTGCGAAATAAGTTCTTACAACTTATATTAATCACTCTCGAGACCTCATTCCTGGTGTAATCGATCGCCACGAGGGAGAGAGAAGAGGTAATGTAGAATTTAAATGCCTTGCCTAAGGGCACAATCGTAACGGCTCCAGCGGAAGCTCGAACTCGAACACAGTCAAGTTACATATTTGATTGAATTAAACCACGCGCGTCTCAGTGCAAATGCTTCATACATATATTTGTCCCATCTTAGCTATAGTATTATTGTTGCGAGATCGTATTAAAGTTACAAATTTGAAAACACTAGGTATATTATGGTGATACGTTTTAATATATTTCTTTCTAATGTTATTGTAAGCAGAACAAATCAGTTTTAAAGAGTGTCTCTGTATCATTAATACATAATTCTAGGCTTCAGCCGGGCATCAGTTAATTCTCCAGATTGAAATAAAGTTAGTGGTTGAATGCTACATTATGTCGCTTTAAGAAGTGTCTCTGTATCATTAATACATAATTCTAGGTTTCAGCCGGGCATCAGTTAATTCTCCAGATTGAAATAAAGTTAGTGGTTGAATGCTACATTATGTCGCTTTAAGAAGTGTCTCTGTATCATTAACACATAATTCTAGGTTTCAGCCGGGCATCAGTTAATTTTCAAGATTGAAATAAAGTTAGTGGATGCATGCTACATTATGTCGCTTTAAGAAGTGTCTCTGTATCATTAACACATAATTCTAGGTTTCAGTCGGGCATCAGTTAATTTTCAAGATTGAAATGAAGTTAGTGGATGAATGCTACATTATGTCGCTTTAAGAATTGTCTCTGTATCATTAACACATAATTCTAGGCTTCAGCCGGGCATCAGTTAATTCTCCAGATTGAAATAAAGTTAGTGGTTGAATGCTACATTATGTCGCTTTAAGAAGTGTCTCTGTATCATTAATACATAATTCTAGGTTTCAGCCGGGCATCAGTTAATTATCCAGATTGAAATAAAGTTAGTGGTTGAATGCTACATTATGTCGCTTTAAGAAGTGTCTCTGTATCATTAACACATAATTCTAGGCTTCAGCCGGGCATCAGTTAATTCTCCAGATTGAAATAAAGTTAGTGGTTGAATGCTACATTTTGTCGCTTTAAGAAGTGTCTCTGTATCATTAACACATAATTCTAGGTTTCAGCCGGGCATCAGTTAATTTTCAAGATTGAAATGAAGTTAGTGGATGCATGCTACATTATGTCGCTTTAAGAAGTGTCTCTGTATCATTAATACATAATTCTAGGTTTCAGCCGGGCATCAGTTAATTATCCAGATTGAAATGAAGTTAGTGGTTGAATGCTACATTATGTCGCTTTAAGAAGTGTCTCTGTATCATTAACACATAATTCTAGGTTTCAGCCGGGCATCAGTTAATTATCCAGATTGAAATAAAGTTAGTGGTTGAATGCTACATTATGTCGCTTTAAGAAGTGTCTCTGTATCATTAATACATAATTCTAGGTTTCAGCCGGGCATCAGTTAATTCTCCAGATTGAAATAAAGTTAGTGGTTGAATGCTACATTATGTCGCTTTAAGAAGTGTCTCTGTATCATTAATACATAATTCTAGGTTTCAGCCGGGCATCAGTTAATTCTCCAGATTGAAATAAAGTTAGTGGTTGAATGCTACATTATGTCGCTTTAAGAAGTGTCTCTGTATCATTAACACATAATTCTAGGTTTCAGCCGGGCATCAGTTAATTTTCAAGATTGAAATGAAGTTAGTGGATGCATGCTACATTATGTCGCTTTAAGAAGTGTCTCTGTATCATTAACACATAATTCTAGGTTTTAGCCGGGCATCAGTTAATTTTCAAGATTGAAATGAAGTTAGTGGATGAATGCTACATTATGTCGCTTTAAGAAGTGTCTCTGTATCATTAACACATAATTCTAGGTTTCAGCCGGGCATCAGTTAATTTTCAAGATTGAAATGAAGTTAGTGGATGAATGCTACATTATGTCGCTTTAAGAAGTGTCTCTGTATCATTAATACATAATTCTAGGTTTCAGCCGGGCATCAGTTAATTATCCAGATTGAAATGAAGTTAGTGGTTGAATGCTACATTATGTCGCTTTAAGAAGTGTCTCTGTATCATTAACACATAATTCTAGGTTTCAGCCGGGCATCAGTTAATTTTCAAGATTGAAATAAAGTTAGTGGTTGAATGCTACATTATGTCGCTTTAAGAAGTGTCTCTGTATCATTAACACATAATTCTAGGTTTCAGCCGGGCATCAGTTAATTTTCAAGATTGAAATGAAGTTAGTGGATGAATGCTACATTATGTCGCTTTAAGAAGTGTCTCTGTATCATTAATACATAATTCTAGGTTTCAGACGGGCATCAGTTAATTATCCAGATTGAAATGAAGTTAGTGGTTGAATGCTACATTATGTCGCTTTAAGAAGTGTCTCTGTATCATTAACACATAAGTCTAGGTTTCAGCCGGGCATCAGTTAATTATCCAGATTGAAATGAAGTTAGTGGTTGAATGCTACATTATGTCGCTTTAAGAAGTGTCTCTGTATCATTAACACATAAGTCTAGGTTTCAGCCGGGCATCAGTTAATTTTCAAGATTGAAATGAAGTTAGTTGATACAGACTAAAGAAGAGCTTTATAAAAATTTTAAACTTTATTTATTTTACAAGATTGCAAGGAACCTTGTATATTAGTTAGAATTATAAAGGGTCGAGTTTTATCTGGTGTTTATACACATGTAATCTCTGTTTATTAGCATATTAAAGCTGGCATTAAGCGTATTGCTTCGGTTTTATCTCATATAGTGTGCGTTATTATCTATCGTCTACACATACATAATGGTTAGCTGACTATTAGCTTATAGGACCATTATTTTGAGGGGCAACCTTACCCGGTCAGCTAACAAAACGAGTTATATACCATATTGTTTGTAAATGTTTGAAGTTTATTACGGCATAAATTGGCATAAATCGTGGCGTTCGGAGAAATCCAAGATGGCGTCCAAAATGGCCACCATTAATTGATAATCCACTTAAATGTTAAAAATGGTCCAAAAGTTTACATTTTGTGATTTTATTTCATTGTTTTGTATTCATGTGTAAGAATTATACATTGTCAATTGGATTTTATGCCATTTTTCAAAGAAATTATTGAACCATTTAAGAAACATTATGCAAATTAACCGATAATAATTGTCAAATTTAAGGGTTATGGTAGTATTTTAAACATGTAATCGCTGTTTATTAGCATATTAAAGCTAGCATTAAGCGTAGTGCTTCGGTTTTATCTCACATGGTGTGCGTTATTATCTATCGTCTATCAGAGAAAATTACATTATTTTTTTAAAAACTTTATATATTTTATAACGCTTGCGAAGCAAGTTTTAACAACTTATATTAATCACTCTCGTTTGCGCGGATGAAAGCATATATGTGGTATTTCGTGGGGGAGGAAACCAGATTACCCTGAGAAAACCCACCTGTCCAATCTGGCAACCACCGTACCATCCCGCATTCTTCCTGGTTTGAGGATCGAACCCGGGTTGCATTGGTGAGAAACGAGCGCGCTAACCACTGCGATAATCGAACAGCCAAAACACATAAAGTAGTGGTTTACGAACAGCTAATGATAGCATGCGTCTCTCCGTCTAACCCAGGAGCAGTTGTTGCTTCGCTCAATATGTGTTATATTTACTTTAACTTGCCCTGTTGTCATCTACCGAGTATGATAAAATACTTGTATTATTTGATTTCAAGCGATATAAGGAAGCGTGCTATCGTATTTCTATTTGAAATAACACAACTGTCAATAAATACAAAAACAACTAAATGGTTTTCACAAAAATGAATTATTACTCGACTTGATTCCAGCATAAAACGTGTAATAAATTACAAAAGAAACTTAATATTATTTGTTTTTGACCAGAAACACTCGACACATTCCGTTTTGCAAAACACACTCGATCAAAACCACAAGACAAATGACAGGACACAGCAGAATACGGCAGTCAACAAATGTAGTTTTTGTGCTAAATAGTCGAAAATAAATACTCAACGAATGTCGTGTTGATGGTGTTTATCGTTGCTACCGGTTGGCCATATGTGCGACGCCTCCTGAAGAGATTAGTCATTTTAGATTTATGGAGGATACTGCATGATACAGACAGAGACCCATTCCAGAATCTCCTCTGGTTCTTTTACGTGCATGGTGTAAAGCACCGACACGAGACCTCGGTTTAACGTCCCATCTGAAAGACTGTTAATTTTATTATGGTCAGACGGGGGATCATTACCAGTCCAGCGTGTTACCACTGGACTACAGATCCGTCTGTTTTAAATGATTTGTTGGTAAGTTAGTTTTATAGATATCTGATATATGCGAGAGGTCAAAGGTCAAGGTCAGTTGCACGATTTCCTTACTATTAGCTTGATAGATTTCTTGTATGAACGATTGGCCTACTTGGTTTTCTTCATTACTGGAACATGAGAGTTTGTTCGGGAAATTTGCATACCGACTGATATGTAAATAGGCTTAGTGTAAACAATATGTATGAGTTATCGCTTATGCTACATTAAAGCCTCGTATACTATCCAAACGTATCTCGATATGGGTCAAACTCGACATATTACATCTCGAATGTTATAATATATATAATATATATAATTAGTGTATACACATTTATTTTCGCTCGATTGCGAAACATGTCCCTACAACTTATATTAATCACTCACGAAACCTCATTCCTGATGACATCCATCGCCACGAGGCAACGTGGAATTTAAATGCCTCGTATACTGTCTTGTCACGAGCCGGCTCATCTGGATCTACGCTTTTTGTAAGCCTATTGAGAGGCCTGTGATGTTGAAATGGTTAAATAAACAGTTAACGATGTGTACAGTGTACAGAGTACACGTATTGTTTGTATATTGCGACAGAGTCATATCTATAGCAAGTATAAAACATAAATCTCTTTAAACCAAACATATCATCAAAGACATAGCAGCTTTGGGTGAGTTATCTACCCAAGTGGCTGAAGGCTTCATGTGGATTACTTTTGGATTTATCGTATCGACGGAGCTGTCATTGTTCACTACTCAAGCACTTGACAGCTGTATCATAAAGTGCTAGATCATGCTTGCAACGACATGTTGCACACAATTGTTCCGTAAAAGAAATGCACATTTTGGCATTGTTTTTTAGAATAATGATTTATGTGCTGACGTTGTTTATGATATTTCTGTTACTATGGTTTGTCCATTTCCACAATATTAATCACTTTAATGGACAAAATATGTCAGTCTTAATTAACAAATGCATCTGGGTTACATAATTCAACATGGCTGCCATTCAAAAGCCTGAATCAGACTGATAAGGAATTACTAATATGGAAATAGAAACTTGCCGATACGCTGGTATCCAGAGAACCAACGCATTGGTAAACTTTGTAATACGAACCAAATTGAGGATGAATACCATTTAGTATTGTGTTGTCCTCGATATATTCATTTGGGAAGAAAATATTCATTAAATTCTGCATGGCCTACTTTTGGGAAAGTTGTGTATATATTGTCAACAACCAATCAAAAACGATTACATAATATTGCCAACTATCTCGATATATTCATTTGGGAAGAAAATATTCATTAAATTCTGCATGGCCTACTTTTGGGAAAGTTGTGTATATATTGTCAACAACCAATCAAAAACGATTACATAATATTGCCAACTATATTAAAGAAGCAAATGCAATACGTGAACATTCTCTTCAGAAGGCGTCGCTCATATGGGCAACAGGTAGCGACGATAAATAAACGTAAAACAGACAGACGTGAACATAAACAGATATATAGGTGTGCGTATTGGATCTGTAGCCCAGTGGTAAAACGCTGGGCTGGTAATCCAGGGATCGCAGGTTCGATCCCCCGTCTGACCCTAATACAATTAACAGTCTTTCAGATGGGACGTTAAACCGAGGTCTCGTGTCGGTGCTTTATTCCGTGCACGTAAAATAACCAGAGGAGACTCTGGAATGGGTCTCTGTCTGTAACATTGCACTATTCTCCAAAATCTAAAATTACTAATCTCTTCAGGAGGCGTCGCTCATATGGGCAACCGGTAGCGACGATAAATAAACGTAAAAACACATACGTGAACATACCCTTTCCATGCTAATTGTTCCGTAATACAATAGTTTGTGTAAATGTTTTGTTGTTTTGTATTTATCAATTACATGTTAAATGCATGTTTGTATCCTTTATGTCTTTGCAATAGTAAAACTAGTAAATATTAATGGCCAAAAACATGTATATATATCGTTGATTCGCAGAATAATAAACATTATAAATAATAAACTTTGAAACATCTCTGTTTATTCTAGAGAACACATTGCCAGCTAATTTAACGACAAAAACTACAGTGAACAATGAAATTAATGAAGTACCGTTAAACGCCAACTGTGGTATTGCTATCAAGCGCAAATTGATAGCCTGTTCATTCATATTAGATGTACATTTTGTATATACAATAAGGGAGTCAATTTATTTATAGAGACTTCAATTTCATAACTAATAAGTATCCGTTTTCAACCTTACTAAATTTCGAAGAGTTTATACATTTATAATTTGGAATTATTGTTCGTCACATCAAATACTTCATATCTTTACACAGATAATTTCTGCCATTCACACTAGATAGTTATTATGCAACATCTATATTACTCGTCTGCGCAATATGATGACACGATGTCAAGCAGTATAAACATTAATTATTTGTTCTGTTGAATATTTGGATACATAATAAACGTGTCGGCCAGGCGCGTGCCACAGGGATTTACGCCACGGGCATTCTGGGTCTACGAATATTCAAAATTCACCCATTGGCTGCCCATCCTGGATAGGTGGGTGTTTCAAAATTCACCCATACGCTACCCAATCTGGTTAGGTGTGCGTTCGAATCCAGCACTAGC
>CM026397.1:28101137-28231137 GCA_014843695.1 Archivesica marissinica | reverse complement strand
CTGGAAGTGCAATTTGAGTGGAAAATAAAGCCCTATATAGATTCACCAACATATATCAATGCTGCACCTCAAGCGAACGGACTCTGCGAGCCTTTGTATAACATTGATCAAGTTTTAAAGATTGATTTCCTCTATCGTATCATCTTTTTATGATACACTTTGATATTTGAATCCACATGACGTGATAGAGACGCAGCCGTGTGGAAACAAACGTCATTTACGGCATAACCTACTTCAAAGATGATGCTTGGTTCAACATGTGACCGTGGGAATTGAACTCTTTTGTTGTAGCAAAATTAGTTTTATCGCCTGTCACTGGAAAGATATAATATCATAGGTGTGTGTAGAATTTGAATAGGACTACGTCAGCACCTTTTATCAGTTAAAAGCAAATGTAAATGGATGTGGTTGTGAACTGCGTTGTTGCTGTACACATGAGTGCGGACCAGACAATATAACCTTCAATGTGTAATTACTTATTGGCAAATATGACGATACGTGTTATGTCTATTTGTACATTAGAGATTATAAATGATACAAATGTGTCAATCTGCCTCGCTATTTCAGATGTATCTCTCAAGAAATTTTATTAATTTTACCAACATTTGTGTGCGATTTTGTTGTTCTTTTCATTGAATCGGATGTTTATTTATCGTCGCTACCGGTTGCCCATATCAGCGACGCCTCCTGAAGAGATTAGTAATTTTAGATTGTTGGAGGATAGTGCAATGATACAGACGGAGACCCATTCCAGAGTCTCCTCTGGGTTTTGTTCGTACGAGGTGTACAGCATCGACACGATACCTCGGTTTAAAGTCCCATCTGAAAGACTGTTAATTTTATTAGGATCAGACGGGGGATCGAACATGCGATCCCTGGATTACCAGTCCAGCGTGTTACCACTGGACTACAGATCCGTCTGTAGATACATTCGTCGGTCAAATCCGAACACTGCCATGAAGTTACGTCATTATAATAACGGCGATAGGCCTACGTCATCGATGACGCAATCAATGTGTTGTTTACGTGTCTACTATTAATTACCACCTGTATGCATCCCGCATAATTTGTAATGTGCATGAAAAGCATAAGAAAGTTGAGAAAATAAATCTACCACCTCGATATAGAGCTACAGTTAAGGAAATCCCACCCTCAGTCTGAAGATGCGTGCAAAGAACGAGGCTCTGCCTTCGGCCTCCACACACGTTAAGCACGTCCAATGTAGTTTATACCCCGATGGAAACTATTAACCCGCGATTCATTCCTTAATACACTTAATGGAGGAACTTTGGAGAGGAATTAATATAAGTTTTCTGAAAACTTGTTTTCCAATCCAAACCATTCACAATTTATGTAATTTGTAACATTATTTATGTTATACATGTACATTTATTGGAGTAAATCTGTTAAAACCATTCTCTCAAATTATGTCGCAATGGCAATGGTTTCCAACGAGAGTAAGGTACAAATAAGTCAAGTTATTGATTACATGGCTGTCTGTATATAATTTGCTCAGTATTGTGTGAACGTTAACAGTTGATGTACATGTAGGCTATTTAGTTTAGTTTATACACATTTATTTTAGCTCGATTGCGAAACAAGTTAGTTCAACTTATATAAATCACTCTCGAGACCTCATTCCTGATGGAATCCATCGCCACAGGGAGAGAGAAGAGGCAACGTGGAATTTAAATGCCTTGCCTAAGGGTACAATCGTAACGGCTCCAGTGGGGCTCGAACACCGGACCTTTCGCACCTGAAGCGAACGCGCATCCACTACGCTATCACGACTTGTCCATGTAGGCTATAACTAAGCATACCACGTACTGGCCATAGTTATGCAATATCTCAATAACGTTAATTAATACTTACTTTCCTAAAATTCATAAAATTGTCTATTGCTTTACATTACCTATTTTTAGCCTATGTCCCAGTCTGTCGATTTTTCACTAATTTACGTCTGGCAAAATGACGCTGATACTATCAGAAACTCAATACGGCCCAATTAATGGTCTCGGTGTTAAAATATATTTATATGACTACCCAACCAAACTATTAGCACAGACGGATTTGTAGCCCAGTGGTAACACGCTGGACTGGTAATCCAGGGATCGCAGGTTCGATCACCCGTCTGACCATAATAAAAGTAACAGTCTTTCAGATGGGACGTTAAACCGAGGTCTCGTGTCAGTGCTTCACACCGTGCACGTAAAAGAACCAGAGGAGACTCTGGAATGGGTCTCTGTCTGTATCATGCACTATCCTCCAAAATCTAAAATGACTAATCTCTTCAGGAGGCATCGCTCATATGGGCAACCGGTAGCGACGATAAATAAACGTAAAACACACACACATGTTCCCAGGCTACCTATCGTTGTACATGACCATACACATATATACGCAATGCAACACAATATAGATCAGCATTTTACAGCGATCATGACGTAGCTACCATAACAACACACAATGAGCACCGCCATATTATACAAATTTATTTTAGCTCGATTGCGAAACAAGTTATTTCAACTTATATAAATCACTCTCGAGACCTCATTCCTGGTGGAATCTATCGCCACGAGGGAGAGAGAAGAGGCAATCGTAACGGCTCCAGTGGGTTTCGAACTCCGGACCTTTCGCACCTGAAGCGAACGCGCATCCACTGCGCTATCACGACTTCCACGCCATATTAAATGTACATTTATCAAGTAAATCATTTGGATGATTACATTTACGCTTTCATCCGAGCCAATGAGAGTGATATTAATATAAGTTGTTAAAACTTGCTTCGCAATCGTAAAATAAATCAAGTTTAAAAAAAGAGTAAATCATTTGATATCTTACATATTCTTCCGCGGAAATTTAACTTTCGTTTATCTATTTCGATTTCAATTTTTGATAAGCCGCTTATTCTAAGACATATATATATTGTTAATTTAGTTGGTGCATTGGCTTTTTTTTTACGTTTATTTATCGTCGCTACCGGTTGCCCATATGAGCGACGCCTCCTGAAGAGATTAGTTATTTTAGATGTTGGAGGATAGTACATGATACAGACAGAGACCCATTCCAGAATCTCCTCTGGTTCTTTTACGTGCACGGTGTAAAGCACCGACACGAGACCTCGGTTTAACGTCCCATCTGAAAGACTGTTAATTTTATTAGAGGCAGACGGGGGATCGAACCAGCGATCCCTGGATTACCAGTCAGGCGTGTTACCACTGGACTACAGATCCGTCTGTGCATTGGCATTTAATTCTGATTAATACTACCACTTAACCACTTTCGTCGGAAAGGTTTCCAGAGAAAAATGGCGATGTGTCACATAATTATCTGAATACAGATTTCTTAAACGTTTTCACGACCAACACACGTACTTATCTTAACTGAAATGAACTGTCTATTACTGTCCAGAACTGTCACAACATAATCACATAGGTTAAAAGGTTAGCTGAAAATATTTCTCAAGTCAGCCAGATATTAATTGGATAACTAGATACGTTTCTTAACACTTACTTATCTAAAAAAAGAATTACTCTAGTTCTAGTCAGATTGCGGTTTCGTTATTTACACTTCAAACATACAGAGTATGTCACTAGGACGAATAAAACATTTAGAATATATACAACGAGGCATACAATCATAGTATAGTGATATTAGTCATATGAGTCCGCCTCCGTGGTCGAGTGGTTAAGGTCGCTGACCTGTATACCACTGTAACCTATCATCACTGATGGTCACGGGTTCGAGCCCCGCTCAGGCCGTGTCTCATTTATATGAACAAGTTGACAGTTTCTTACGGAGGTTGGTGCACCCAAGTACTGGTTAACCACTGGAGCCTGCCCAGGAAAGGTGTTGTTAGGTAAACTGCCCGCCGGCGATATAGCCCACAATGGTGCTGATGCAGGCGTAAAACCCGAAATATAAATAAATATAAATAAAATTAGTCATATGAACGTCAATGCATCTTGTGGAAGTCGTGATAGCGCAGTGTTAGCGCGTTCGCTTCTTGTGGGAACGGCCCGGAGTTCGAGCCCCGATGGAGCCGTTACGATTATGCCCTTAGGCAATGCATTTATATTCTACGTTGCCTCTTCTCTCTCCCTCAAGGCGATGGAATTGTGGAGATGTGGAATTTAAATGCATTGCCTAAAGGCACAATCGTAAATCGGAGCAAACTCGAGGGCCTTTCGCACCAGAAGCGAACACGCTACCATGGCGCTATCACGACGTTCACGTTTACCGTTTAACATATACTAGTACTAATTAATTACTATAGGCTAGCGCTACTGACACCGATATGCGTGTCACATTCATTATTGTTTAACGCTCAAGCTGTTGTAAAATCCCGTACATGTAATCACTTGGAACATACGATTACTTAGAACTTACAACTAGCAACTACAACTATCACATACGATTACTTAGAACTTACAACTATCAACTACAACTATCACATACGATTACTTAGAACTTACAACTATCAACTAGCAACTACAACTATCACATACGATTACTTAGAACTTACAACTATCAACTACAACTATCACATACGATTACTTAGAACTTACAACTATCAACTAGCAACTACAACTATCACATACGATTACTTAGAACTTACAACTATCAACTACAACTATCACATACGATTACTTAGAACTTACAACTATCAACTAGCAACTACAACTATCACATACGATTACTTAGAACTTACAACTATCAACTACAACTATCACATACGATTACTTAGAACTTACAACTATCAACTAGCAACTACAACTATCACATACGATTACTTAGAACTTACAACTATCAACTACAACTATCACATACGATTACTTAGAACTTACAACTATCAACTAGCAACTACAACTATCACGTACGATTACTTAGAACTTACAACTATCACATTTACATTGTATCTCGAAGTTCAATATTATTATGTAGCTCGGAGTAACACTGTACGCATAGCGAAGACAAAATGCGTTGTGATTGTTTACATTAGGAATAAGAATGCTGAAGTGAGCCATGTCCATCAGTACCTTCTGATCGTATTGACATGGTGTTGTCAGACTTCCTCATATGAAATAGCTGAAACTGCGATTTACTTTTAAGACATTTTCCAGGAATCGGAGAAAGAAACAAGTGTAAATCCTAAAATCGCCTATATAGACACTCGTAATTACTGTTCTATAACTAACAAGAATAAACCGACCATTAACGTATACATATTTGCTCATTATATGACACCGTACATTAGCGCACATCTGCTCGTTATGTGTCACAATGCAGTAACGTATGTCTGTTCATTATATGTCACCATGCAGTAACGTATGTCTGTTCATTATATGTCACCATGTAGTAACGTAACTATGTATGTTCATTATATGTCACCATGCAGTACCGTATGTATGTTCATTATATGTCACCATGCAGTAACGTAACTATGTATGTTCATTATATGTCACCATGCAGTACCGTATGTATGTTCATTGTATGTCACCATGCAGTAACGTATGTATATTCATTATATGTCACCATGCAATATCGTATGTATGTTCATTGTATGTCACCATGCAGTAACGTATGTCTATTCATTATATGTCACCATACAGTAACGTATATAGAATGGCTGTTCTTTATATGTCACCATACAGTAACGTATATAGAATGGCTGTTCATTATATGTCACCATGCAGTAACGTATGGTTGTTCATTATATGTCACCATGCAGTAACGTATGTCTGTTCATTATATGTCACCATGCAGTAACGTATGTATGTTCATTATATGTCACCATGCAGTACCGTATGTCTGTTCATTGTATGTCACCATGCAGTAACGTATGTCTGTTCATTATATGTCACCATGCAGTAACGTATGTATGTTCATTGTATGTCACCATGCAGTAACGTATGTATGTTCATTGTATGTCACCATGCAGTAACGTATGTATATTCATTGTATGTCACCATGCAGTAACGTATGTATGTTCATTATATGTCACCATGCAGTAACGTATGTAGGTTCATTGTATGTCACCATGCAGTAACGTATGTCTGTTCATTGTATGCCACCATGCAGTAACGTATGTATATTCATTGTAAGTCACCATACAGTAACGTATATTTAATGGCTGTTCATTATATGCCACCATGCAGTAACGTATGTATATTCATTGTATGCCACAATGCAGTAACTTATGTATATTCAGTGTATGCCACCATGCAGTAACGTATGTCTGTTCATTGTATGCCACCATGCAGTAACGTATGTATGTTCATTGTATGTCACCATGAAGTAACGTATGTATGTTCATTGTATGTCACCATGAAGTAAGGTATATATGTTCATTATATGTCACCATACAGTAACGTATATTTAATGGCTGTTAATTATATGTCACCATGCAGTAACATATGTATGTTCATTGTATGTCACCATGCAGTAACGTATGTCTGTTCATTATATTTCACCATGCAGTAACGTGTATAGAATGGCTGTTAATTATATGTCACCATGCAGTAACCTATGTATGTTCATTATATGTCACCATGCAGTAACGTATGTATGTTCATCATGTGTCACCATGCAGTAAAGTATGTATGTTCATTATATGTCACCATGCAGTAACGTATGTCTGTTCATTATATGTCACCATGCAGTAACGTATGTATGTTCATTATATGTCACCATGCAGTAAAGTATGTATGTTCATCATATGTCACCATGCAGTAACGTATGTATGTTCATTGTATGTCACCATGCAGTAACGTATGTATGTTAATTGTATGTCACCATGCAGTAATGTATGTCTGTTCATTGTATGTCACCATGCAGTAACGTATGTATGTTCATTGTATGCCACCATGCAGTAACGTATGTATGTTCATTGTATGTCACAATGCAGTAACGTATGTCTGTTCATTGTATGCCACCATGCAGTAACGTATGTATGTTCATTATATGTCACCATGCAGTAACGTATGTCTGTTCATTGTATGCCACCATGCAGTAACGTATGTATGTTCATTATATGTCACCATGTAGTAACGTATGTATGTTCATTATATGTCACCATGTAGTAACGTATGTCTGTTCATTGTATGCCACCACGCAGTAACGTATGTATGTTCATTATATGTCACCATGCAGTAACGTATGTATGTTCATTGTATGCCACCATGCAGTAACGTATGTAGGTTCATTATATGTCACCATGCAGTAACGTATGTATGTTCATTATATGTCACCATGCAGTAACGTATGTATGTTCATTATATGTCACCATGAAGAAACGTATGTATGTTCATTGTATGCCACCATGTAGTAACGTATATATGTTCATTGTATCTCACCATGCAGTAACGTATGTATGTTCATTGTATGTCACCATGTAGTAACGTATGTGTGTTCATTGTATGCCACCATGCAGTAACGTATATATATTCATTATATGTCACCATGCAGTAACGTATATTTAATGGCTGTTCATTATATGTCACCATGCAGTAACGTAGGTATGTTCATTGTATGTCACCATGCAGTAACGTATGTCTGTTCATTGTATGCCACCATGCAGTAACGTATGTATGTTCATTGTATGTCACCATGCAGTAACGTATGTCTGTTCATTGTATGCCACCATGCAGTAACGTATGTATGTTCATTATATGTCACCATGCAGTAACGTATGTCTGTTCATTATATGTCACCATACAGTAACGTATATTTAATGGCTGTTCATTATATGTCACCATGCAGTAACTTATGTATGTTCATTGTATGCCACCATGCAGTAACGTATGTATGTTCATTGTATGTCACCATGCAGTAACGTATGTATGTTCATTATATGTCACCATGCAGTAACGTATGTAGGTTCATTATATGTCACCATGCAGTAACGTATATAGAATGGCTGTTCATTATATGTCACCATACAGTAACGTATATAGAATGGCTGTTCATTGTATGCCACCATGCAGTAACATATGTCTGTTCATTGTAGGTCACCACGCAGTAACGTATGTATGTTCATTAGATGTCACCATGCAGTAACGTATGTCTGTTCATTGTATGTCACCATGCAGTAACGTATGTAGGTTCATTATATGTCACCATGCAGTAACGTATGTAGGTTCATTATATGTCACCATGCAGTAACGTATGTAGAATGGCTGTTCATTATATGTCACCATGCAGTAACGTATGTCTGTTCATTATATGTCACCATGCCGTAACGTATGTAGAATGGCTGTTCATTATATGTCACCATGCAGTAACGTATGTCTGTTCATTATATGTCACCATGCAGTAACGTATGTAGAATAGCTGTTCATTATATGTCACCATGCAGTAACGTATGTAGAATGGCTGTTCATTATATGTCACACTGCAGTAACGTATATAGAATGGGTGTTCATTATATGTCACACTGTAGTAACGTATATAGAATGGCTGTTCATTGTATGTCACCATGCAGTAACGTATGTATGTTCATTATATGTCACACTGCAGTAACGTATATAGAATGGATGTTCATTATATGTCACACTGCAGTAACGTATATAGAATGGCTCTTCATTATATGTCACCATGCAGTAACGTATATAGAATGGCTGTTCATTATATGTCACACTGCAGTAACGTTATATAGAATGGCTGTTCATTATATGTCACACTGCAGTAACGTATGTATGTTCATTATATGTAACACTGCAGAAACGTATATAGAATGGCTGTTCATTATATGTCACCATGCAGTAACGTATATAGAATGGCTGTTCATTATATGTCACCATGCAGTAACGTATGTAGGTTCATTATATGTCACCATGCAGTAACGTATATATAATGGCTGTTCATTATATGTCACCATACAGTAACGTATGTATGTTCATTATATGTAACACTGCAGAAACGTATATAGAATGGCTGTTCATTGTATGACACCATGCAGTAACGTATATATAATGGCTGTTCATTATATGTCACCATAGAGTAACGTATATAGAATGGCTGTTCATTGTATGCCACCATGCAGTAACGTATGTCTGTTCATTGTAGGTCACCACGCAGTAACGTATGTATGTTCATTAGATGTCACCATGCAGTAACGTATGTCTGTTCATTGTATGTCACCATGCAGTAACGTATGTAGGTTCATTATATGTCACCATGCAGTAACGTATGTAGGTTCATTATATGTCACCATGCAGTAACGTATGTAGAATGGCTGTTCATTATATGTCACCATGCAGTAACGTATGTCTGTTCATTATATGTCACCATGCAGTAACGTATGTAGAATGGCTGTTCATTATATGTCACCATGCAGTAACGTATGTCTGTTCATTATATGTCACCATGCAGTAACGTATGTAGAATAGCTGTTCATTATATGTCACCATGCAGTAACGTATGTAGAATGGCTGTTCATTATATGTCACACTGCAGTAACGTATATAGAATGGCTGTTCATTGTATGTCACCATGCAGTAACGTATGTATGTTCATTATATGTCACACTGCAGTAACGTATATAGAATGGATGTTCATTATATGTCACACTGCAGTAACGTATATAGAATGGCTGTTCATTATATGTCACCAGGCAGTAACGTATATAGAATGGCTGTTCATTATATGTCACACTGCAGTAACGTTATATAGAATGGCTGTTCATTATATGTCACACTGCAGTAACGTATGTATGTTCATTATATGTAACACTGCAGAAACGTATATAGAATGGCTGTTCATTATATGTCACCATGCAGTAACGTATATAGAATGGCTGTTCATTATATGTCACACTGCAGTAACGTATATAGAATGGCTGTTCATTATATGTCACACTGCAGTAACGTATGTATGTTCATTATATGTAACACTGCAGTAACGTATATAGAATGGCTGTTCATTATATGTCACCATGCAGTAACGTATGTATGTTCATTATATGTCACCATGCAGTAACGTATGTATGTTCATTATATGTCACCATGAAGTAACGTATGTATGTTCATTGTATGCCACCATGTAGTAACGTATATCTGTTCATTGTATGTCACCATGCAGTAACGTATGTATGTTCATTGTATGTCACCATGTAGTAACGTATGTGTGTTCATTGTATGCCACCATGCAGTAACGTATGTATGTTCATTATATGTCACCATGCAGTAACGTATGTATGTTCATTGTATGTCACCATGCAGTAACGTATGTCTGTTCATTGTATGCCACCATGCAGTAACGTATGTATGTTCATTGTATGTCACCATGCAGTAACCTATGTATGTTCATTATATGTCACCATGCAGTAACGTATGTATGTTCATCATATGACACCATGTAGTAAAGTATGTATGTTCATCATGTGTCACCATGCAGTAAAGTATGTATGTTCATTATATGTCACCATGCAGTAACGTATGTCTGTTCATTATATGTCACCATGCAGTAACGTATGTATGTTCATTATATGTCACCATGCAGTAAAGTATGTATGTTCATCATATGTCACCATGCAGTAAAGTATGTATGTTCATTGTATGTCACCATGCAGTAACGTATGTATGTTCATTGTATATCACCATGCAGTAACGCATGTCTGTTCATTGTATGTCACCATGCAGTAACGTATGTATGTTCATTGTATGCCACCATGCAGTAACGTATGTATGTTCATTGTATGTCACCATGCAGTAACGTATATCTGTTCATTGTATGCCACCATGCAGTAACGTATGTATGTTCATTATATGTCACAATGCAGTAACGCATGTCTGTTCAGTGTATGCCACCATGCAGTAACGTATGTATGTTCATTATATGTCACCATGCAGTAACGTATGTCTGTTCATTGTATGCCACCATGCAGTAACGTATGTAGGTTCATTATATGTCACCATGCAGTAACGTATATATGTTCATTATATGTCACCATGCAGTAACGTATGTATGTTCATTACATGTCACCATGAAGTAACGTATGTATGTTCATTGTATGCCACCATGTAGTAACGTATATCTGTTCATTGTATGTCACCATGTAGTAACGTATGTATGTTCATTGTATGTCACCATGTAGTAACGTATATCTGTTCATTGTATGTCACCATGCAGTAACGTATGTATGTTCATTGTATGTCACCATGTAGTAACGTATGTGTGTTCATTGTATGCCACCATGCAGTAACGTATGTATGTTCATTATATGTCACCATGCAGTAACGTATATTTAATGGCTGTTCATTATATGTCACCATGCAGTAACGTATGTATGTTCATTGTATGTCACCATGCAGTAACGTATGTCTGTTCATTGTATGACACCTTGCAGTAACGTATATAGAATGGCTGTTCATTATATGTCACCATAGAGTAACGTATATAGAATGGCTGTTCATTGTATGCCACCATGCAGTAACGTATGTCTGTTCATTGTAGGTCACCACGCAGTAACGTATGTATGTTCATTAGATGTCACCATGCAGTAACGTATGTCTGTTCATTGTATGTCACCATGCAGTAACGTATGTAGGTTCATTATATGTCACCATGCAGTAACGTATGTAGGTTCATTATATGTCACACTGCAGTAACGTATATAGAATGGATGTTCATTATATGTCACACTGCAGTAACGTATATAGAATGGCTGTTCATTATATGTCACCATGCAGTAACGTATATAGAATGGCTGTTCATTATATGTCACACTGCAGTAACGTTATATAGAATGGCTGTTCATTATATGTCACACTGCAGTAACGTATGTATGTTCATTATATGTAACACTGCAGAAACGTATATAGAATGGCTGTTCATTATATGTCACCATGTAGTAACGTATATAGAATGGCTATTCATTATATGTCACACTGCAGTAACGTATATAGAATGGCTGTTCATTATATGTCACACTGCAGTAACGTATGTATGTTCATTATATGTAACACTGCAGTAACGTATATAGAATGGCTGTTCATTATATGTCACCATGCAGTAACGTATGTATGTTCATTATATGTCACCATGCAGTAACGTATGTATGTTCATTATATGTCACCATGAAGTAACGTATGTATGTTCATTGTATGCCACCATGTAGTAACGTATATCTGTTCATTGTATGTCACCATGCAGTAACGTATGTATGTTCATTGTATGTCACCATGTAGTAACGTATGTGTGTTCATTGTATGCCACCATGCAGTAACGTATGTATGTTCATTATATGTCACCATGCAGTAACGTATGTATGTTCATTGTATGTCACCATGCAGTAACGTATGTCTGTTCATTGTATGCCACCATGCAGTAACGTATGTATGTTCATTGCATGTCACCATGCAGTAACCTATGTATGTTCATTATATGTCACCATGCAGTAACGTATGTATGTTCATCATATGACACCATGTAGTAAAGTATGTATGTTCATCATGTGTCACCATGCAGTAAAGTATGTATGTTCATTATATGTCACCATGCAGTAACGTATGTCTGTTCATTATATGTCACCATGCAGTAACGTATGTATGTTCATTATATGTCACCATGCAGTAAAGTATGTATGTTCATCATATGTCACCATGCAGTAAAGTATGTATGTTCATTGTATGTCACCATGCAGTAACGTATGTATGTTCATTGTATGTCACCATGCAGTAACGCATGTCTGTTCATTGTATGTCACCATGCAGTAACGTATGTATGTTCATTGTATGCCACCATGCAGTAACGTATGTATGTTCGTTGTATGTCACCATGCAGTAACGTATATCTGTTCATTGTATGCCACCATGCAGTAACGTATGTATGTTCATTATATGTCACAATGCAGTAACGCATGTCTGTTCATTGTATGCCACCATGCAGTAACGTATGTATGTTCATTATATGTCACCATGCAGTAACGTATGTCTGTTCATTGTATGCCACCATGCAGTAACGTATGTAGGTTCATTATATGTCACCATGCAGTAACGTATATATGTTCATTATATGTCACCATGCAGTAACGTATGTATGTTCATTACATGTCACCATGAAGTAACGTATGTATGTTCATTGTATGCCACCATGTAGTAACGTATATCTGTTCATTGTATGTCACCATGTAGTAACGTATGTATGTTCATTGTATGTCACCATGTAGTAACGTATATCTGTTCATTGTATGTCACCATGCAGTAACGTATGTATGTTCATTGTATGTCACCATGTAGTAACGTATGTGTGTTCATTGTATGCCACCATGCAGTAACGTATGTATGTTCATTATATGTCACCATGCAGTAACGTATATTTAATGGCTGTTCATTATATGTCACCATGCAGTAACGTATGTATGTTCATTGTATGTCACCATGCAGTAACGTATGTCTGTTCATTGTATGACACCATGCAGTAACGTATATAGAATGGCTGTTCATTATATGTCACCATAGAGTAACGTATATAGAATGGCTGTTCATTGTATGCCACCATGCAGTAACGTATGTCTGTTCATTGTAGGTCACCACGCAGTAACGTATGTATGTTCATTAGATGTCACCATGCAGTAACGTATGTCTGTTCATTGTATGTCACCATGCAGTAACGTATGTAGGTTCATTATATGTCACCATGCAGTAACGTATGTAGGTTCATTATATGTCACCATGCAGTAACGTATGTAGAATGGCTGTTCATTATATGTCACCATGCAGTAACGTATGTCTGTTCATTATATGTCACCATGCCGTAACGTATGTATAATGGCTGTTCATTATATGTCACCATGCAGTAACGTATGTCTGTTCATTATATGTCACCATGCAGTAACGTATGTAGAATAGCTGTTCATTATATGTCACCATGCAGTAACGTATGTAGAATGGCTGTTCATTATATGTCACACTGCAGTAACGTATATAGAATGGCTGTTCATTATATGTCACACTGCAGTAACGTATATAGAATGGCTGTTCATTGTATGTCACCATGCAGTAACGTATGTATGTTCATTATATGTCACACTGCAGTAACGTATATAGAATGGCTGTTCATTATATGTCACACTGCAGTAACGTATATAGAATGGCTGTTCATTATATGTCACCATGCAGTAACGTATATAGAATGGCTGTTCATTATATGTCACACTGCAGTAACGTATATAGAATGGCTGTTCGTTATATGTCACACTGCAGTAACGTATGTATGTTCATTATATGTAACACTGCAGTAACGTATATAGAATGGCTGTTCATTATATGTCACCATGCAGTAACGTATATAGAATGGCTGTTCATTATGTGGCACACTGCAGTAACGTATACAGAATGGCTGTTCATTATATGTCACCATGTAGTAACGTATATAGAATGTCTGTTCATTATATGTCACACTGCAGTAACGTATATAGAATGGCTGTTCATTATATGTCACACTGCAGTAACGTATGTCTGTTCAATGCATAGCACCCTGCAAACATGCATATCTTATACGGGTTCATAAATAACACCATATCAATAGACGGACCAGTATTGGTTAACATGTTGGACGGTGAATCCAGGCGCCAAACCCTTATCACCAAAGACTATAAACCGAGGTATCGTGTGGCTACTATGCACCATGTACGTAAAAGAACCAGAGGAGACTCTGGAATGGGTCTCTGTCTGTATCATTGCACTATCCCTCCAACATCCAAAATGACTAATCTCTTCATGGGGCGTCGCTCATATTGGCAACCGGTATCGACGATAAACAAATGCAATATGAATGAAGCTTATCGGAAATGGTTATTACTTTTAGAGGATTTCTTTATTTCACGTTTTATGTGTTTACGTTTATTTATCGTCGGTACCGGTTTCCCATATAAGCGACGCCTCCTGAAGAGATTAGTCATTTTAGAGTTTTGGAGGATAGTGCAATGATACAGACAGAGACCCATTCCAGAGTCTTCTCTGGTTCTATTACATGCACGGTGTACAGCACAGACACGAGACCTCGGATTAAAGTCCCAACTGAAAGACTGTTAATATTATATATATATGAATATATATATTTATTTTATTTTATTATGATCAGATGGGGGGTCGAACTTGCGATCCCTGGGTTACCAGTCCAGCGTATTACCACGGGAGCCGTCTGTGGATTTTACGTATAGTGATCTCTCGTTATTTGTAATCGATTACCTTTAGGTATAATGATCTCAGTAATTATTTTAGTAATTATCTTTGGTAATAAGTATGTAAATAATACTCTACATTCAATGATGCATATTCACGCTATTTAAAACGGTTAACATAAGGTGACTTATAGGCCCGTTGGGTCGGGTGTTAATATTTCACATTATTCTGAATATATGTTGTAAATATGTTGGAAAACACATACAATTATCTTATAGTGTAGTTTTTATGACGTCTGGCTGTTTCGAGTTTACGACGTTTAGCGGATTTTTTTTATTACATTTAGTGGTCTTTTGACGTATAGCGGAACTTGTTATGACGTTTAGCGGTCTTTCGATGCTTAGCGGTCTTTCGACGAGTTTTGACGGTTAGCGGTACTACACGCACGCACGCACGCGCACGCACACACATGGGCCCACGAGCGCACGCGCGCACGCGCGCACGCACGCACGCACGCACGCACGCACGCACGCACACACACACCATACACTAATGTGTCGCATATTTTCTGTTAACAACTGTGTGATAATGCCCGCGAAATCTAGCATTGTATTATTCTCTTTGTCTCGCCTTCCTTCATTCGTGAATCTACACCTACATCGCTGTAGTATCACAGTTATTTCAGATTCCGTACGCGATAAGTACATTCTGATTTCTATGAACAATTGATCTATTTTTATGGTCTCTAATCAGTGACAATCACGTAGGTACAATTAGATATTCAATTTAGATCGTTGCAGTGAGTTACTTTGAGTGTTATGAAATATAGTGTACCAATCCATTCATAGATACACTGTACTTTGTTTGAAACCGAGTTATTTGTTCTGGTATCTTAGATTGGACCAGATCAAACAACCGTGAGTCCAGACCGTGGAACGGGATATCAGATCAGAGAACTGTATCCGGAAATCGAAGATTTGTCTATTACAGGCCGCAACACGTGGCTTTTGCCAAGGAACGGAATTGTGGGCTGGAATTTAGCGGAGTGTGTTTTAGAACTATAAGTACTGGCCAATGAACGGAAGTGTGCAGTGGATCGTAGGAATTGCCTTGATCGTGGAACGAGGATTGCAGACAGGAGATTGCTGGCCGGGATTGTAGAACGAGGATTCCAGACAGGAGATTGCTGGCCGGGATTGTAGAACGAGGATTGCAGACAGGAGATTGCTGGCCGGGATTGTAGAACGAGGATTGCAGACAGGAGATTGCTGGCCGGGATTGTTGAACGAGGATTCCAGACAGGAGATTGCTGGCCGGGATTGTAGAACGAGGATTGCAGACAGGAGATTGCTGCCGGGATTGTAGAACGAGGATTGCAGACAGGAGATTGCTGGCTGGGATTGTAGAACGAGGATTGCAGACAGGAGATTGCTGGCCGGGATTGTAGAACGAGGATTGCAGACAGGAGATTGGCCGGGATTGTAGAACGAGGATTGCAGACAGGAGATTGCTGGCCGGGATTGTAGAACGAGGATTCCAGACAGGAGATTGCTGGCCGGGATTGTAGAACGAGGATTCCAGACAGGAGTTTGCTGGCCGGATTGTAGAACGAGGATTCAGACAGGAGATTGCTGGCCGGGATTGTAGAACGAGGATTCCAGACAGGAGATTGCTGGCCGGGATTGTAGAACGAGGATTCCAGACAGGAGATTGCTGGCCGGGATTGTAGAACGAGGATTCCAGACAGGAGATTGCTGGCCGGGATTGTAGAACGAGGATTCCAGACAGGAGATTGCTGGCCGGGATTGTAGAACGAGGATTCCAGACAGGAGATGCTGGCCGGGATTGTAGACGAGATTCCAGACAGGAGATTGCTGGCCGGGATTGTAAAACGAGGCTTCCAGACAGGAGATTGCTGGCCGGGATTGTAGAACGATGATTCCAGACAGGAGATTGCTGGCCGGGATTGTAGAACGAGGATTCCAGACAGGAGATTGCTGGCCGGGATTGTAGAACGAGGATTCCAGACAGGAGATTGCTGGCCGGGATTGTAGAACGAGGATTCCAGACAGGAGATTGCTGGCCGGGATTGTAGAACGAGGATTCCAGACAGGAGATTGCTGGCCGGGATTGTAGAACGAGGATTCCAGACAGGAGATTGCTGGCCGGGATTGTAGAACGAGGATTGCAGACAGGAGATTGCTGGCCGGGATTGTAGAACGAGGATTCCAGACAGGAGATTGCTGGCCGGGATTGTAGAACGAGGATTCCAGACAGGAGATTGCTGGCCGGGATTGTAGAACGAGGATTCCAGACAGGAGATTGCTGGCCGGGATTGTAGAACGAGGATTCCAGACAGGAGATTGCTGGCCGGGATTGTAGAACGAGGATTCCAGACAGGAGATTGCTGGCCGGGATTGTAGAACGAGGATTCCAGACAGGAGATTGCTGGCCGGGATTGTAGAACGAGGATTCCAGACAGCAGATTGCTGGCCGGGATTGTAGAACGAGGATTCCAGACAGGAGATTGCTGGCCGGGATTGTAGAACGAGGATTCCAGACAGGAGATTGCTGGCCGGGATTGTAGAACGAGGATTCCAGCAGCAGATTGCTGGCCGGGATTGTAGAACGAGGATTCCAGACAGCAGATTGCTGGCCGGGATTGTAGAACGAGGATTCCAGACAGGAGATTGCTGGCCGGGATTGTAGAACTAGGATTCCAGACAGGAGATTGCTGGCCGGGATTGTAGAACGAGGATTCCAGACAGCAGATTGCTGGCCGTGATTGTAGAACGGGGGACATAGCAATGATAGTGTCCACTATTCGTTGGTCAATTTATTCGTTAAAACGTACTTGTGAGGGGCACAGGGATTCGGCACGTTTGGGGGTACTAGTATATACTTAAATATATATACTAGTACCCCCAAACGTGCCGAATCCCTGTGGTGAGGGGTATTACTCGAAACGTACCGAGTTAAATCAAATGACACACGTTACAACGATAATGAGACACAATGCAGCATGCAATGAATAATCGTACTATGTTGCGTTGTAAGTAGTGAATTATCGCCCTTTTTATTTTAAGAAATGCTCGCCAGAATAATCAAAGGAACGCATATGTGACTTGATATACATATATAGAGAGAGGTAGGGTAGTGCGGGTTTTTATGATACATGAAAGACTCATGTCAAGTATGGATATTGATTACATTGAAGCCACATTTTCCCCACACCCAGGCCCATAGCCACACTGAGACACACCGAGACAGCTGCCCCAGTTAAAATTTCGAAAGCAAAAATAATTAAATAAATAAAATGCAAAAAATATCCCTTTGCTGTATAACATGTTGACTGCTAGAGAGCTGAATGGTCAGTACATCATTATACGCCTAAGCTCATTAAATCAGAAAACGCAGGAAATCGCTTCTATACCCGATAAAGAGGGAACATGCCCCCGAACCCCCTAGATTGCCTCGGTTGAAATTTGCCTCTGGCTACGGTACTAACACCTATTCTACTCGAACTTTAGTCTTAGTTTATACAAATTTATTATAGCTCGATTGCGAAACAAATTCCTGCAACTTATAATAATCATTCTCGAGACCTCATTCCTGATGGAATTCATCGCCACGAGGGAGAGAGAAGAGGCAACGTAGAATTTAAATGCATTGCCTAAGGGCACACTCGTAATGGCTACAGGTGGGCGCGAACCCCGGGCCTTTTTCACCTGAAGGTTTGATTACGTATCTATATGGCATATGTCAAGTACATCTTTGAACTTGTCAGATGAAACTCTAGATGCTAAATTAATAATTGGTTTAAAAAGTCTTTAAGCATATTTTATTCGGCATGGTAATATTATTCAACAAATAAAGACATGTAGATTAAGTGGAAAGCTTGTGATTGACAGGGTACTATAACCTTGTCTTATTTCACGTCTGCGTGAGTATGTGACCAGGTATTATCACACAATACTTCATATAGTATGGTTATAGACTGTCTACCTATTGGCCATGCGCAGAGGGAACTGACACATATTTGTGTCTGCATTACGTTTATTTATCGTCGCTACCGGTTGCCCATATGAGCGACGCCTCCTGAAGAGATTAGTCATTTTAGATTTTTGGAGGATAGTGCAATGATACAGACAGAGACCCATTCCAGAGTCTACTCTGGTTCTTTTACGTGCACGGCGTACAGCACCGACACGAGACCTCGGTTTAAAGTCCCATCTGAAAGACTGTTAATTTTATTAGTTTCAGACGGGGGATCGAACCTGCGATCCCTGGATTACCAAAATGACTAATCTCTTCAGGAGGCGTCGCTCATATGGGCAACCGGTAGCGACGATAAATAAACGTAAAACACTCACATCTATCTAGGTTACTGGTTTATGCAAATCTATGTTTAGCTCCATTGCGTTTTTACAGCATTAAGGTACTCGCTCTCGAGATCTCATTCTGGGTGAACCCATAAGGGAGAGAGAGGAGCCACGTGGCTTTACATATATTTGCCTTACGAAACCACCACCATGGTTCTGACGGGGCTCGAACACCCAGCATCTCGGCTACAAAGCGGACACCGTGTCCATTGTACCATGGGACGCTCCACTCAGTGTTTTCTAGCGCTATTTCTAACGACATCAGTTCGTGTTCGCCATATACGGGATGAAAGATAATACGAAACAAATGAAACCCCACAGGAAGCCTGAAATTTATCGAACCTAATTGAGCAATAATAAAAGGCAAGACTTATTTAGATACACATTTTCTAATGGCTTAAAATGAAATGACCAAATATTTGAAATTTAGGAATGATTATAATGTTCTATGGTTGAATGTACAGAAATGAATGTTGCTAAATGCATTGCTATTTCCTCACTGTACATGGTATCTTCTGCTGCACGATTCCAATCAAAATGAGAACACGGGAGAAAATGTGTGAAGGATTATTTTCTTCACTCATGATAGTAATATTCATATTTGTAAAATGTGTAAAATGTGTAACGAAAAGGTTACGCTCAATATAAAAGTGCACATGCTTTTTTATGGTGTCTGTATATATAATTATACATATATAGTTAGCCAAATGCATTGTATTATGTCGATTTGCTAAATAAACGTTGTTGTTGTTGTTGTTGGTAGCGGTGGTGGTGGTATCGTCGTCGTCGTCGTTGTTGTCGTCGTCGTCGTTGTTGTCATCGTCGTCGTCGTTGTCGCAGTTGGCGTCGTCGTCGTCGTCGTCGTTGTCCACTTATATTAATCACTCTCGTTGGCGCGGATGAAAGCGTATATGTGGTCAATCGTGTGCGAGGAAACCGGAGTACCCGAAGAAAACCCACCTGTCCGATATGGCGACCACCGTACCAGCTCACATACTTCCCGGTCCGATTATCGAACCCGGGTTGCATTGGTGAGAAGCGAGCTCACTAACCACTGCGCTAATCGGACAACCTCCGATTTCTTTAATAAAAACCTTTGATATTACTGATTTTGTAACGAACGCAATGCCTTATAATAAACATGTGTATAAATTGTGTCAGCTATTTTGAACATGACTATGATTTTAAGCGTAATATATATGTGTTGGCATGTGTTATCCGTTCATATAAATAATATATAATAATATAACACAGAGCCATTCTTTATAATACATTACATATATGTGATGAATTGGTTGCCATGGCAATTACTTGGACCATACAAATAATTAGTCGGATATGTTGCCAGGCTCAATCTTCATACGGTATAACTGTACTAATTTCGATCTGCCGATATATTTTCTGAATAACATTAGACAGAGTTTGGAACCACGGAGCGGTTTTAACCGAGACGCTGTTTACCACGGAGCGGTTTTAACCGAGACGCTGTTTACCACGGAGCGGTTTTAATCGAGACGCTGTTTACCACGGAGCGGTTTTAATCGAGACGCTGTTTACCACGGAGCGGTTTTAATCGAGACGCTGTTTACCACGGAGCGGTTTTAATCGAGACGCTGTTTACCACGGAGCGGTTTTAACCGAGGCGCTGTTTACTATAAGTTTTAATATAATAATATTTTATTGCAACTTTTTCCATAAATAACGAATGCAATTTACAAATCACAATAACATTACTGTCACATTAATAACATACATAAATCCTGATTATAATATTATCATAATATACATATATATATATATATACATGACATTTTCAAAGTGCAAAAGAATTGGGCTACAAGTTGGTTTAAACAGTATTTATTCCAATAAATTTACATGTATAACACAAACAATGTTACAAATTACATAAATTGTGAATGGTTTGGATTGGAAAACAAGTTTTCAGAAAACTTATATTAATTCCTACAAGTTTGAACACATTAGCAACAGCCCTTCCCAAAAGATCACATTTGCTATCAATTTCCTATGTATGTAGTACTACTATAAGTAAGTCATTCAAGTATACTATGAGTCATATCTGCACATTGTTATACATGTATAGCTTTATTGTCATTAATTGTTTCATTCACCTTTTCTACTCTACTAGTCAATTCCATATATCATCATATTCCATGACATATTATATATAGTTTCTCTACTTTTCAGCTTTAACATTACTATATAATTCCAATGTGCTGTTTTCACTTATAGTCCTATTGTTTGACTGCATTTGATTTGTATATATATGTTGAGGGCTTCGTGTTAGATTATAATTTGTTAAATGAATTCTCTGGTAAAATAAAGTTTTTCTTATTATTATTATTTACATTTATAAAGGGACCTGTTTATTTATCGTCATTACCAGTTGCCCATATTTAGTTTATACAAATGTATTTAGCTCGATTGCGAAACAAGTTCTTACAACTTATAGTAATCACTCTCGAGACCTCATTCCTGATAGAATCCATCGCCGACTCCTTATAATTTGGAAATTTAACTTTCAATTATGCATATTTCTAGGTGAATTTGTACATGACGTTAAGGATAGACAAACGATGATTTAAAAGAAGTCTCGGTGAATTGGTACATAGCGCTAACGATAAGACAAACGGACGATTTAAAAGAAATCTCGGAGAATTGGTACATAGCGCTAACGATATGACAAACGGACGGTTTAAAAGAAGTCTCGGAGAATTGGTACATAGCGCTAACGATATGACAAACGGACGGTTTAAAAGAAATCTCGGTGAATTGGTACATAGCGCTAACGATAAGACAAATGAACGGTTTAAAAGAAGTCTCGGTGAATTGGTACATAACGCTAACGATAAGACAAATGAACGGTTTAAAAGAAGTCTCGGTGAATTGGTACATAACGCTAAATATATATATATATATATAATATCAGGTACGTGCGGGTGTTCTTAATCTAAATATAAATCAGCCACTTTGTCTGCCAGTCCGAAATATCCAATGTTAGACTATTTCCAATGGTGTGTTATTACATGTGTTCAATTTGCATATATTTATTTGCCGAAATGTTTTTTATACTATACAGTCAAACCTGTCTTAAGCAGCCAGCAAAGGGAATCTCAGAAAGTGGCTGCTTAGCACAGGTGGCTGCTTAATATAGGTCAAATGTATAATAAAACAGCATATTGGGAATCTGGAAACTGGCTGCTTAATACAGGTTGGCTGCTTAATAGAGGTGACCACTAACACAGGTTTGACTGTACTATATTGCGTTTGTTGAATATTGTAGTGTCTAATTCCAGAGTCATTGAGTGTTAATATGGCTCATAGGAACGCTTTTAAACGTTAAAAAAGCGCTCGAGCCATACCGACGGTAAGAGAATGTGGGATTATGGGGAATATATGCATTACATATTCTCCCACAATTCAACTGCTATGTCAACTTCCGTACGAAGATTTAAAATTAGATAACATATTGACACATTCATCTCCATTCGGGTTACAGTAAAGCTCGCTTAGTTTATACAAATTTCTTTTAGCTCGATTGCGAAACAAGTTATGTCAACTTATATGAATCACTCTCGATACCTCATTCCTGACGGAATCCATCGCCACGAGGGAGAGAGAAGAGGCATGTGGAATTTAAATGCATTGTCTAAGGGCACAATCGTAACGGCTCCAACGAGGCTCGAACTCCGGACCTTTCGCACCTGAAGCGAACGCGCATCCACGGCGCTATCACGACTTCGCTTAGAGGTCCCTATTAACCCTTTCCCTTATAGAAGCACCTCTTGACGCCATTACCAATACAACATATATTGACAATGTAGTAGCCAAACCAATGTTCATAATTCAGGCCAGAATCTCATGTAGTCCCAGTAATAATTATAGAGGTGGGATAGATATGGCCACTACTTATCCACTGCATGATAGCTAAATCGGTGTCGTTTGTATGGAAATATAATAGTATTTTAACCTAAATCTCTATGTAGTCCCAGTAATATATATGGAGGTGGGATAGATATGGCCACTACTTATCCACTGCATGATAGCTAAATCGGTGTCGTTTGTATGGAAATATAATAGTATTTTAACCTAAATCTCTATGTAGTCCCAGTAATATATATGGAGGTGGGATAGATATGGCCACTACTTATCCACTGCATGATAGCTAAATCGGTGTCGTTTGTATGGAAATATAATAGTATTTTAACCTAAATCTCTATGTAGTCCCAGTAATATATATGGAGGTGGGATAGATATGGCCACTACTTATCCACTGCATGATAGCTAAATTGGTGTCGTTTGTATGGAGATATAATAGTATATTAACCTAAATCTCTATGTAGTCCCAGTAATATCAATGGAGGTGGGATAGATATGGCCACTACTTATCCACTGCATGATAGCTAAATTGGTGTGTGTCGTTTGTATGGAGATATAATAGTATATTAACCTAAATCTCTATGTAGTCCCAGTAATATCAATGGAGGTGGGATAGATTTGGCCACTACTTATCCACTGCATGATAGCTAAATGGATGTCGTTTGTATGGAGATATAATAGTATATTAACCTAAATCTCTATGAAGGAAAGGGCTAAGATATGTGGTAATGTAATTGTGGTGATTTCATACAAGATTGTTTGAAAGTCGTGTTTTTTAAATTTTGCTATGACTCATTTCATAAAATATGGTATGAAATCCAAACTCATGTAAGATCCTACATTTAATGGCTTTGATTTAAAAATAAAAGGATAAAAATACCACAAGCATCAAATAGAATATGTTTACTATGCATACCATGTAAATACAGTATACAGAATTGTAAATGCTTTTATTTTTAATTTGTGAGCAAACATATATTTCCCCCCATAGGCAGGTTTTAAGTTACTCTGATACTCCGAACAACTATATATATAAACATATTGTTTATACAAATATATGTTTAGCTCGATTGCGAAACAAGTTTTTACAACATTAGATCAATCGCTCTCGAGACCTCATTCCTGATGGAATACATCGGCATGAGGGAGAAAGAAGAGGCTTCATTCCCGATGGAATACATCGGCATGAGGGAGAACGAAGAGGCTTAATTCCTGATGGAATACATCGGAATGAGGGAGAGAGAAGAGGCTTCATTCCTGATGGAATACATCGCCATGAGGGAGAGCGAAGAGGCAATGTGGAATTTAAGTGACTTGCCTAATGGTACAATCGTAACGGCTATTAAACATACGGGGGTAGCATTAAAACATTCTTAAACGCAATAGAAACGCAACCATAAACATGAGCATATTTAATAATCAATATTGAATTTCAACGCATGTAATTATTAATTTCATTAAGCCAATCTATTCAATTAAGCCAGACAATAATATAAAATAATCCATGTCTCAAGGTTTCAACTAATAATTCACAGATAAAGTGTATCGCTAGAAAACATATTTGTAAAATAGAGTATGTACATAGAAAATAAAATTCTAAATTGTTGCGTTTTTTATGCCGTCAAGAATATGACGAGATTTCAACATTAAACAGACGGATCTGTAGTCCAGTGGTAACACGCTGGACTGGTAATCCAGGCAGGTTCGATCCCCCGTCTGACCCTAATAAAATTAACAGTCTTTCAGATGGGACTTTAAACCGAGGTATCGCATGGGTGCTGTACACCGTGCACGTAAAAGAACCAGAGGAGACTCTGGAATGGGTCTCTGTCTGTATCATTGTACTATCCTCCAAAAATCTAAAATGACTAATCTCTTCAGGAGGCGTCGCTCACATTGGCAACCGGTAGCGACGATAAATAAACGTAAAACACACAAACATGAATTAAACTAACAAAGTATTGCTTCGCTTTTGTTAATCACATCATCACGGCAGATAGTTTACTTTACTATAAAGCAATCAATGACAAATCAGACAACATAGGTGGTATTTTATTAGCTGCGTAATTTGCAGCAAGGAGGTGTTCATGTCATTTTACGCATCTAACATACTAGCATTTGCAGCAAGCAAACGTTTCTCAAGTAATCGTTTATTTAAATATTATATCAAAATGTTTTAAGGACATATACTAGAGGGCATAGAAAACGCACACCTACATTATATACTAGAGGGCATAGAAAACGCATACCTACATTATATGATTATTATTACATGAAAACGAAATACGAAGGATTCTATCAAATATATATCACATCTGTATTACAAAACACAAACGAAACAACTAAAAATATTTCAAAATGTTTAAAACTATGTATTTATATATTTATTGTTTTTTTTTCCATGTAAAACACACTTATCCGAAGTGTGCGTTTTCTATGTCCTCTAGTATATTTCAGTTTTCATACAATAAACATTCGCTTACCTATTTGTGTAGCTAGAAGAAAGAGCACAAGAATCAAGCCTGTCCCTACATGTCGTATGTGTTTCAATGTAGTCTTTGAAGATATGGCTAGTTCCATTGTCCTTAGTATTCGCAAATACTTGTCGTTAGTGCGCAACCTAAATTCCTTTCAAATATCTCCTCCGCGTTCTGTTCTTCTTCCAAATTACCAGAGCAATTCCAATCGTACAACGCTCTCCTCTGTGCAAACGTAACCTGTGCTTTATGAAGCGTCCAATAGTTTAGTGAACGTTCCACCGCCGCTCTCTGTGTCTTATAGACCTTGTGTTCTCACCAGTTGCCGCGTGGTTGTACACATGACTAATAAAATAGAGGGATAGCTATTGCCTGTTGCTACGCGCATCGAGACTATTATTAAACAATCGTGTACATCATAAATTGGAATTCGGATATAAATAAATTAAAACCAGTCCTCTGATAGCGTCGATGAAATGTGAACGTCTTGTTTTTTTGGAGTCTTAATATCGCACCACTAGGTTAGTTCGTAAGTTCGTATGGGGACTTTCCAGCTAGTATTGGTGGAGGAAGAACCTGGGTTTCTCTCCAAGCAGCATTGCAGGCAATGACTGGCACGAGTAGAACCACTGATCTATCGCAACCCAGGTGGATAGCTTCCTCACTTATATGATAATACATCGGATAAGGCAGACACTCTAAGAAGCATTTATCATAATCATGTACATGACTAGTTCTCTAACAACCTATATATCTTAATGAAAAACGTTTCAAGACAAATGTTTTTAATATCTTGACTAGGACATACAGTCAAACCTATGTTAGTGGTCACCTCTATTAAGCAGCCAACCTGTATTAAGCAGCCAGTTTCTAGAGTCCCAATACGTTGTTTTATTATACATTTGACCTCTATTAAGCAGCCACCTGTGCTAAGCAGCCACTTTCTGAGATTCCCATGACTGGCTGCTTAAGACAGGTTTGACTGTATATACAAAGACATTATCAGATTAATACCACCATAACATTACGTTATTCCTTAGGCAAGTCAGGGACGTAGCTAGCGATTTTGAATTTGATGTGTAGGCCTGACTAATAAATTGATCACCGAATGTGCGATGTTGCTACTGTGGTCTGGGGGATGCCCCCGTCGGACAAAAACGTTAATGGTGTACTCTGGCGCATTTTAAAGTACGTCTTAGACGTTTAAATTTCAAAATGTTCAGAGAGATCTTTTTCCAAATTGCTATACAAAGATGAAATATCACATTGACTGCAAGCACATATACAAGATAGGTACAGTCTACATCAGCCATGTCGAATTCCGTCGGTCCGAGCAAAATACTTCGACATATTCGAAGTTTGACTAAACGAAATTCTATAAAAATGGAGCCAGTTTAATGATAGTGTCTAAAACGGGACTTAGACCTGACTTCGAGATAACCGGATAATTCGACATAACCGACTTTGACATAACGGATGTTGACTGTATATAATCTGGTGGCGAAAGGTCTTTCTGCATATGCACTATAACAGTATCTCCTTTCGATGGCTCAAATACACGAACAATGTCGGTCAACAGCCGATGCTTGGCATCACCGTCCCAACATCGCATTTTCCGGTGTTCATTTTCTCCTTCAAGGCCTAATAGTATCTATGTATGTTTCATTAATGTAAGCCCCTTGCGGGGACCTAGATATGTTTCTTGACCAGTACTAAGCAATGTGTGTGAGGTGCCTTGCTCAATGACACCACATGCGTGCCGTGACCGAGTATCGAACCAATGACCCTTCGATTCCAAATCCGAGGCTCTACCACTGGACCACGGACGCCACACCGTCCCGAAATCGTAAGGCCGTTGCCTGCAAGTTTATGCGACAACGTTATAACATAAAGACGAGTTTGTTCATATACATAATTTATGTGATACAAAACGATATTATTAATATCACCATGTACTATATAGCCTGGGTTCCAGTCTGTCAATTTCTAACCTCTGGCAAAATGACAGCCTGGGGAAACTGGATTTCCGATCATAGCGCCATCTACTTACACCCACTTTTATGAGGGTGTAGATTTGAAGAACGACAACTCTTCTCTACAAGATAATATCGCTAAATATGTTTTCAACAAATTAAAACATGAACTAGCATAATAAAACATGCAAACAATGACCAGCAAAACTTTCATGGGAAATAAGATTCATGATTTCAAGGTTCAATATGTTTTATTAAGTAACGCAAACATAGAATATATTAACATATAAGTTATCAACATGACGCGATATGTTTTTTAAGATACGTGACATCGAGTGTACATATAGGCTCGTCGCTGGGCATACGCAAGTACGCACGTGCGTATCATTGGTCTCAGAAAATGAAAAAAAACGGCGGCATCCGTGGTCCAGTGGTAGAGCGTCGGATTTCGAATCGATCGGTCCCGGGTTCGATACTCGGTCAGGCCACGTATGTAGAGTCATTAAGCAAGGCACCTCACACACATTGCTTAGTATTGGTTAACCACTTAGGTCGGCTAAGCTTGCCCAGGAAAACATGTCTACGTCCCCGTAAAGTTTGACATTAATGGAACACACATAAATTTATATCAAACAGTATAATGCAAATAAAAATACAACGCCATTCATTTTGAAATCGCCCAGTACTGCCATGCTCGGAGTTCTTTTCGTTTGTTGCTGTTTCTGTCGTTTAAAGTCGCACCAACCGCTTACGTCATCATTATGACGACTATCCGGCTATCATTGGTGAAGGATATCCGGCGTGCCTCTCCGAGCTATATCTCAGGCACTGACGGGCACCCGGGAAGAACTACGGACCTACATGGAACTATTACTAAAGCGGTTAACGCAAGGCACAAGAACTTGAACAAGCGACAAACTGAAATTATGTAGGCCTACAAACTATATGCAACACATTACGCCATCAATGTGTTACATCATCAATGTGTTATGTCATCAAGTTGTTATGGTAAGTAAGTAAGTAAGTAAGTAAATTATTTATTTAGAGAGGGTAACCCATTTAGCAAGGCTAATCTTCCATGGGGCCCTCTTAAACATAAAACATATTTATACACACATGACATACAAAACAACTGAACTAAAAGACATAGTACATGGTATTAGAACTAATAAAAGTAAGAACGCATCTACATAAACTACAAGTTGTATGCATGGATTATGAACAGTAGTTGACAGTATTAGTAAATATTAGATGTCCAGCCATTTTAAACAATTCGATTTAAACAAAGTAAGTGAGCTTGGAGTTTTATTTCCAAGGGTAGACAGGTCCAAACAATTGGTCCCGAGTATAAAAAACTACTACTTAAACATCTCACAATTTGGGTTAGGTATATAAAAATTTAGATTTGTATTTGAACTAAGTGTTAAAATGCATTATCAGTTTGTGATTTTTGTTGGAACATGTCATGGAGATAACTAGGATAAAAATCATTAGACATTTTAAACATAAAACATGCTTTAAGATAAAAGACTCGTCGGTCAAATCGCTGGACGTTAAGAAACTTCAAAGCTTCATTGAAGCCGTGATATTCGTTACCTAAGATTGTACGACAGGCACGTTTTTGTAACTTTAAAATCTGTTGAGTTGTGTGTTATCTTAACTTAAACTACAAAAAACATGAAATTCATGCAGCACGCACAATTAGCCACAAAATTCAAATATACACATCATATCATAGAAAATTCAAATATACACATCATATCATAGAAAATTCAAATAGAGTTACAATTAAATTTTAATCTTTTCTCCAAAACCATTATTTGAATGAACCGCCCAACGCTATTATTCATGGACAAAAGATAGACGGTCAGTGTTTTCAACAAGATATGTCACTTTTTTGACGGTCTGAAATTTCAATTACCAGAAAAAAAGAATCTGATTATGATCTGCACTTTTCGCACTGGAAAAAAAAACAAACCAATCTGTAATACGACAAAACAAATATATCTAGCCAAATTATTTAAATAAAGTGTAAACAATAGATGGTTACGTTTTACGAAACATATTCTGTTTGCTCTCTGTAAATTAGATTTGCTCTGTACCGCTGTTTAAAACCGTATTACTATATATATACCTCATGTTTGTATCATGTATGATGCACTGAGTGAATAAATTTGATTTGATTTGATTTGATTTGAGTATCATATACTGATGTACCACCCCAAAGAATAACACAATAATCCAAATGAGGTTGGATATAAGCTTTATAAAATAAAGTTTAATAATGTACAGTTAAAAACTCCCTAATTCTATATAACAGCCAGATATATGATGATATCTTTTTACAAAGTGCTTTATTATGGGTGTTCCATTTCATGTCATTCTGAATGTGCACACCTAAAAGTTTTTCACCGGAACTCTGCCCAAGTACAATATCTTTATACATGAGTTCTAATTCGCAATTTTGCAATACATGTTTTCTTTGGGCAGTAGTGATAAGAAGCACCTTTGTTTTGTCAGTATTCAATTGTATACCATTGTTTAGACATCAGCTATCAAGGGAATGTAATGCATGATTCAAATGTGACTGTAATATCTCCTTATTTTTTTGATATCATAAAAAGTTGTGTCGTCAGCATATAAGTCAGTGGATGACACAGTATTACCTGTAATTAGTGGTAGATCATTAATAAATAAGAGAAATAGCAGGGGCCCAAGAATAGAACCCTGTGGCACTCCACATGTAATGATACATTTGTTTTTAGACAAGGAAGTATTAATTTGAACAACCTGTTGGCGATCAGATAGGTACGATTTAAACCAATCCAGAGTTGAAGTATCGCATTTATAAATTTTAAGTTTCTGTAAAAGAATATCACGAGGAGTTGCATATATATAATTGTTCATACGCATGTGCAGTACGCGTATAGTCAGTATTAGAGCAGTGGTTTGGGCCAGGAATTTTGACTAGGGTGCTCCCCGAGGTAGAACAAAGCGAAATTGGTATATTCTTGTAGGTTAATGTTTCATAGACTCGAAAATAGTTCTTGGCCTATTCAAAACGGTGATTCAAGAACATTATAGAGCTTTTAATAAGATGATGTAGTGTTTTTTAAACGCCTAAAATAAAAGGGGGTATGGGTAGTATTTTGAAAATAAAACAACTATCAAAGAAATGAAATCGTATATATTATATACCGTTGGAACGGGTATGAGTTGTACTTGATGTTGCAAGGATTTATTTTGCAGTAATATGAGGATGACGCCAGGGTGACGTCATACGTAATAGTAGTCGTCAAAAACGGAAGTAGATATATTTGGTGATGCTAAATTTATATTTTATATATATAATTTGTACAAAACATGAGTAATTTGGGTATCAATTGTACTCGCTTGATCAATATCGAAACATCATTATCAATTAGAAGTATTAAAATGTGAACATTTCCTATATATAGTAGGATGATGTTGTAGTGATATGCGAAATAAAATTACACAATTCAACAACATTTTATATTTATTTTATAAAACATTAAGCTATTTGTTCTGATGCCAAGACCTTTAATATGATGCAAAGAATAAACTGTTTCTAGAGCAGAACAGCATCACATAAGGTTGAAATTATTTCCCTTTAAACAATTTACATTATAGATCATGCGTATATTACAAAACTTGGAGTAGCTGTACAAATTCACCATGACCATGGGAGTAAACAACTAATTGACATGTTGCATTCTCTTGGGTCTTGTATGCGTTATGCTGACGGTAATTTCTGTCGTCTTTGGGCAAATGTCAGATCGGAGATGATAACAGGTATATTCCTGCAGGATTGATCCCGCTCAGGACAGAAGGCTCTTTATCCATAGATGCAGCAATTGACAACTTCAATCAGAATGAAGGAACACTCGATGGCAAGTCCACAACCCACTCAATGGCGGCTGTCATTTATCAGCGTAACACAACACATGTGCCAAGTATTCGCATACCACGAGTAACCAGTAAGAGGCTGACAGAAAATGATGGTATAGATGAATCTAACTTTATTGAGAGATATAGAAAACCGCCCAATCGCACCGAGCCCCCAGTTGTTCCAGCCACAGTCTCCATCAACATGGACAAATATCTGTATTCGTTCAATACAGCTGTTTCCATGGATTTGCTTTGGTGTCTTGCTAGGTATATAAGCAAACAAAATGAGATTCCTTTGGTGGACAGCATTTAATGCCATGTTGTCAGAATCTACACAGCCTGTGACAACCATCCGATACTTACCTTTTATACATGCTCAACCAACTGATCTGAATACAATATATACTGCCTTGATTCAAATAGTACATTTGGCAGAATCGCTTGGCCAAGAACATATATTTGTAACCGCAGACCTTTCCATTTATAGCAAAGCTCAGGAATTGTTATGGAGTAAACCCCCATTGTTGCAAGACAAGGTGACTATGCGGCTTGGCGTGATGCATCTTCTGATGGCATTGATAGCTAGCAGCGGTAAACTGTATGCTGATGGCGGCCTGCATGCATTCTTGACTGAGTCGGGAGTGTATGCATATAGTTCGTGCACAATGCTTTCTTTTGCAAGGAAAACATCTGTCAAGTGGCATTCGAGAACTTAAGTTGGCAATGGAAGCGTTAACTGAACTGCTGTTTGAAGGTTTGACAAAATGGATGGCTGCTGCCAATGGCACGGAGTTCATGTTCAATGCACTTCGGCTTGACTTAGAAGATTTGCAACGTTCATTTACCTACCATGACAAGGATCTGTCAACTGATTTGATTGGCACTATTAACAAGAAGCTATTTTCAATTTCTGAAGCTATCACTAAGTGTGTGAGTAAAGGGGTACAGCAATCACAGAGATTTGACTATTGGTTTAAGTTTCTAAAAGGATTGCATGTTTTGTTACGTCTACTTCGGGAAGATCGCAGTGCAGATTTTCTATTACACCCGCATGCTGTTGCAGAAGCAATACCCATCATGCGGGCTGCTGGGCGTAATAATTACGCAAAGTACTTACCTGTATATCTTACCGAGATGAGAATGTTGGAATCCAAAAACCCACCTGCGTACCAACATCTTCTTGAAGGGGGATTTATGGTCCGGCGATCCAACAACAATATATTCAACTGTGTTGCCACTGACCAGGCATTGGAATAGTCAGTGAATAAGGACTGTAAAAGTCGTGATGGGGTCGTCGGGTTCACATTGATCAAAAGTGCTTTGACCAGGTGGCTGATTACCCGACATTTAACTGGAGAGTATGCAACGTGCATTAAGTCGTTGTGTGGCATTGCTAACGAGAATGAGACCGAGAGTGCTAAGAATAGTACAAGAGATGCAAAGGATTGACGTCAAATAGTTGATATTTTATCAGACCAGTGGCAAATCCATTCGACTTAGAAGATGTACCTGAAATGTTGATTAACATATTCACTGGTTTGGTTGCATCTCAAGATATAGCCACATCACTGACTGGTTACATGGAAAATGAGAATAAACGTTCAGTCGAGTTCTTTGAGAAGAGGTTGTGTGACGACAGCAAGGTAGTTAGCTTTTGGAAGCCCAATGCAATAATTAAACCATTAACATTTGCTGATATGAAACCAAGTGTCACACTGTAATCGAAACAAATGAAAATTAATTCAGAAGTACTGTTCAGGCGATTATTAGCCGTTGCAAAACAAAGAAATGTTGATCTGAAAACTGTTATAAAACATGAGTTAGCCGCTGTACACCCTACGCTATTCAATGACGACGGAACAATTCGAAAGACTACAAAGTCAGATCTTGCATGCAAGATAAAATCTATATGCCCAGCTCACACGGACATATCCAGCCAAGAACCATTGCAAAGCACCGTATACATTATTGATGGAATGGCCATGTTGCAGACACTGAATGATAGATTGTTCAAGATAGTTGATGAATTAGTAAATATTGTTATGAATAGACTTATATCAACCATGCGTGGTAGGCTATCAGTTGTAACTTGTGTTCTTGTATTGTATTCGATCGATACGACACGCCTGACTCGATTAAAAATTCCAGAGCGTAACCGACGAGCTGGTGGTAGTGAAACTGTGTCACATGTAGTCTTGGGTGCATGCAATGTTCCAAATTACAAACGATTCTTGAAACATTCAAAGAACAAAGGCTCATTGACATCTCATAGTTCAGAGTACATAGAAGCACATATACAAATGCATATCCCTGTTGGAAGTTGCTTATACTTGCAGGTGGTTATGATAATTGTGAAATTACCAGGCAAATAACACAAACGTCGGTGTTTGACCTGGAACATGTGTACAGTACACACGAGGAAGCTGACACAAGAATGTTACTGCATGTTATAGATTCTGTGGACAACCATACTCGCATTAGTGTGCGCTGTGATGAAACCAATGTATTGGTGTTGCTTTTGTATTACTGTGGCCGCGGAGATATACCCATCAACACGTGCATGCATGCTGGTCACGAAGGGGCATTGACGAAACGGCAAACGGGACTTAACGGGATGTGATAGTACAAGTTCATTGTATATGATTGGCAAACGAACAGCATTCAAAAATCCTACAAAAGAACATGCATGACATTCAGCCGATATCATTGATGGGTTACAAGCTACAGGTATCTAATGAGATGCAGAGTATAACTAGGCTGTATGCATTGACACTGTATGGGAATAAGAAGAAAGAAAACGGCCAAGTGTGTGCCGATTTAGATGAACTTAGATATGTTATTGCTACATCTACAGACAAATCTGCTGCCGATCTACCACCAACCGAGGACGCTTTCACACAGCACGTACGTCGCTGCGCTTACCAATTATACATTTGGAAGCATAGTCACATTCAGCGGCCTGATGTCAGTAGCCCAATTGTCCATGGCTGGAGAAGACTGCCTGATGGTGCTATTGCCGCCGTCTTTTTCGAGAAAAATCCAGCACCAGTTGACACACTTATTTTGCACAGATTCAATGTGTGATAATAAGTAGCACTGTCAATGCATTCAGGCCGGACTTACTTGTACTGGAAACTGTCGTTGTTATGCAGAATGTTTAACGGACAACATCCAAGCAACACTATAAAACCAATATTAGTCTGATGTATCGGTACAAAACATAATATTATGGTTGTGTACGCTAGTACCTGACATGGACACTTGATAATAGTTCAAAGTGAAGATTTTGTGATTTTATGTGATTTTATGTTAAAATCGGCATTAAACTTCCCCTTTAACAACAGCATATAAGTTCATCTTGCTTGATGTATAAACATATAGTGTTCATTTTCACAGTAGCTACTCTTTATTGTCTCCATTTCTTCCACTAAATAGTGTAATTTTGTGATGAGACATAAAATAAAACGAAGTATTGAGACCAAGATTATGCGCACTTACAGTTTCGATGGCAACATGTTAATTATGACGTCAGTATGACGCCGACGTCATTAATACATTATATTAAATAAGCCAAAGAATTAGAACAATGTATTACCTTTCCAACGGTATGTAACATGTATCGTTTTATAGGTGTTATAAATATGCATTTCTCAAAATATTTACCCTACCCTGCAATTTAATTTACTTTTGAAAATAGCAATACCATATAGTAAAGTAAGAATAAAAAACATTGAATCATCGAATTGAACATGCCAAGAACTTGCTTCGGGTCCATAACACCCTAATTGATGATAATATACCAATTTCGTTTTGTTCTACCTCGGGGAGCACTAACTCCTTAATTAGAGCTCTTTTGGGCCATTGACCGCTGCACTATATATGAAGAATAACTAAAATGCTTATTTTCCTCTGTCAGCAGACGATGTGCATTCCCTGAAATTACAATGTCACAGCTAAGCAAATGTCTCACAAACAGAACGAGCTACTCATTAAACCAGTGGCGTTCATGTCATTAACTTAAAACATGTCATGATAACAGAGATTCGACAACACTTAATTGTGCCTCTCATTAAGCAGGACATGAAACTGCATCCTCGCGAACACGAGCATAATTATGCATTATAATCATGCTAGAATGAAAACCATTCACACATTTGTTCTATGTATATGTAACGTATGTTTATCATGTCCATCATCTAGTTAACCAGGCTCCGCATTTTGTCTGGAATACGCAAAGAAGGAATTTACGTTGTTTAACTCTGCAAATACATACTTTATTATATCTTTTACCGGAAGTGACCTTTGATCTGTTAAGCCCCGAAGCGTCATCGAACACCTGATTCGTCTAGAGGCTGTAATTAGTAACGTGCCACGTTCTCTTGGTTGAAATGTAGCACATGTCGTAGTGTCATAGACTCCGACGTTACGACACACGTGGTCATCTACCTTTAGCGAGGTGAGTCATCGAACGCCTGGGCCTGAGTTTATAAAACGTTTCTCAGATATCAAACTCAGTCTAAGCTTCTGATTGATTCAGATGAGTTTAAACATCAGAATCGACAAATCAAATCACTTGAGTTCGAGTTTGAGATCTGAGAAAAGTTTTATAACCTCAGTCGCTGGACAGTTGGCGTCTATATTTAGTACGATGCCCCGTACCCGTGCAAATGCCGTCTCATTATTAGGAAACGACGCAATGACAACACCCTGAACATATAGTTAACTTTTCGACGATGCATGACAATAGCGACTAACTTGAGCGTATATAGAAAAATGCGTTCCGTCGTAATAAGATAAGATAAGAATTTGTTTATTTGGAGTCGGCAAGACATATCACAAGTAACATATTAAAGTTCTGGTGAGCTGTTATAACCGACTATATAACAACATGTGTATATGAATAACAAGAGTAAAACAGCTATGGGAAATAAAAATTTGAATTACAATAGACACTCTATGCTACAACAGAGCATGCTTATTTAGTCGAACAGTAAAATTAGACATAAGATGAACATAAGAAGCGACATAATAAAAGACTAAGACAACAAATGAACCCCATGCTGATCCTTCACTGTGGGACCCATTATCTGGTATAGCATACTACACACTTACAGTCATTTCCATTCCAAGAGGCTGAAGTCATCAGGTAGAGAATTCCATAGCACAGGAGCAGCATAGATGAACGTGTTGTACCGTAGGTGCTGGTTCTTACACGTGGTATATTAAAAATAGTTGAATATCTAAAGTTATATTTTGATTACCATTTTGCAACTAGAATATATCTACCACGTCAATTAATTTACATTTATTTACCTTGGAAATGTACACGCACGCGTATAGCCGTTATACAAGTTTGATTGTCAATGTAATTGATTTGAATTGTTTTAATATTGGTCACCACACTAATGCAGTGTCCGCTGACTGACCATTCACTGACCACTTTTCGACAGTTTCGATATAGCATAGCTATTTTTAGATTTTGTTGACAATTTTTAAGTCTCTTATTGTGTGTTTTACGTTTATTTATCGTCGCTACCGGTTGCCCATATGAGCGACGCCTCCTGAAGATATTAGTCATTTTTGGATTTTTGGATGATAGTGCAAATGATACATGCAGACAGATACCCATTCCAGAGTCTACTCTGGTTCTTTTACGCGCACGATGTACAGCACCGACACGAGACTTCGGTTTAAAGTCCCATCTGAAAGACTATTAATTTTATTAGGGTCAGACGGGGGATCGAACCCGCGATCCCTGGATTACCAGTCCAGCGTGTTACCACTGGACAACAGATCCGTCTGCATTAAGTCTCTAAATAGTGTGACACTCCAGACACTCACTGACTCCTGGCCAATGTTACATAATATCACTATTTTTTATCTTGGTGACATTATCGAAGTATCCGAGTCGAGTTCGAGTTTGACCACTCCGGGCACCGTTTGAACATAGACTGCTAACAGGTAATGTTTACATAATTGCGCAAATTTTCGATTTTGGTGATGTTTTCGCAGAATCGGTAAGTTTAACCTCCACGGACACTGACTGACCTCTGGTCATGTTTTACATGATATCTCTATTATTCGATTTTGGTGACATTTGCGAAGTCTCCGAGTGGAGTTTGACCTCGCTGGAAACTGAATGACCACTGAATGACCACTGAATGACCACTGAATGACCACTGAATGACCACTGGACACTGGCCATTTGCTACATGTTATCGCTATTCATTAATTTGGTGACGTTTGACCAGTCCGGTCAATGACTGACCACTGGTGAGTAATACATAATATTACTATTTTATATTGGTAACGTTTTCGAAGTCTCCGTATCGAGTTCGACCACTCAGGACAATGACTGACCACTGGTCTTTTTTTTACATATTTACATATTACATGTATCGCCAGCCTCTGTCTCTACCACTTATATAATATATATATAATACTGTTTGGTGGTTAATTACACGTGTGTACATATACGATATTATGAGATGACTGTTTTACACTGAATACAAGCAACATTGTGTCATAAATGATACTTATAAGAGATAGCAGCATATTACAAATACGTGAAACGTGTACAATCAGGCTCAATATAAATATATGCGTGTCCAATGTACGTCATTCTTTCACCCCCTCTATAGTGGAGATCGTAACACACAGATGAAATAATAAAATATGAAATGAAATATAAAACGCAATGCACGTGTGTTTTTACGTTTATTTATCGTCGCTACCGGTTGCCCATATGAGCGACGCCTGAAGAGATTAGTTATTTTAGATTTTGGAGGATAGTGCAATGATACAGACAGAGACCCATTCCAGAGTCTCATCTGGTTCTTTTACGTGCAAGGTGTAAAGCACCGACACGAGACCTCGGTTTAACGTCCCGTCTGAAAGACTGTTAATTGTATTAGGGTCAGACGGGGGATCGAACCTGCGATCCCTGGATTACCAGTCCAGCGTGTTACCACTGCACCATTTACTGGAATGGCTTAAAGGAAATATTACCAATGACTACAAAATACTATTTAAATACCATTTTATATTATTGTATATTAGTTTGTTGTAGATGATGTGCTATTGTTCAAACCTGAATAAATGTCATCATCTTATTCTTGTGCATTAAAAGTGATTTGTGCCACACATCAGATGCGTATCAAGGAATCTATATGCACACGAACAAGAAAATGTGCACTTGGTTAGAGGGGAAATTATATACTTATGTTCACACGTAAAACAGTGTTCTGATAATTATCAAATTTCAATTAAAAGTAAAACATCGTGTAGCCAATACATTTTTGCACATTTTGATACCAAATTTGCCTATTTATTGCTTCTTTATATAAGTATAAAATTGTCCCTCTAACCAAGTGCTTTCTTTTTCGTGTGAGTATAATATTGGAGTGATAAGTTAGTACAACAAGCCCCGCGCAGCAAAGCTGGCCTGGCCGTCGCAGTTGGACCATCCTGGTGGGTTCCGGGGTCTTACTCCCCCTGAAAATGTCGAACAAAATTAATACCAAATGGTGCAATTTCCTGGTACTTGTGTGTAAAACGATGATATGTATTGGTGCAACGATTTTATAATAAATTAATGAGTTGAAAAATCATCACTCTGGAAATTAAAGGGGTGCTCTAGTCCCCTGCGCACCCCCACCCCCCCCCCCTGGATAAGATACTGCAAATTATTGATTGTAGATTATAGCTCTCCTGTATCTTTTTTTTCCCAATTATATAACGTGATTTTACGTTACTGAAACGTACATAACAACCTAATTTGCCGTAAAAACATAGATATGCCTACAGTTATGTTCATATAATTAGCTTTCTTCCTTTCCTCTGCGTATATATGTATTATTTTCAAGTTTCTGCTATAGAAACTGCGAACATTGCTAGCGTCTGGGTAAAGGGAAGGCGTCACCGCACTAGAACACTGGATTGTACTAATCGTTACAGTGTTTTGTAAGACATTTCTCGATTTTCTATTACCTCCCTTCATAGATAAAGTCCGATTTATCCCGAAATGTATGTTGGTCCTTTTAGTTGGAATATCATTTTATTTTTATTTTACTGTTATTTTCTTATTAGATGCTCCAACTATCCAACAGTTCAAAATTCTCTACTTAAGGTGGAACTATAACAATTCAAACTAATCGCGTACTTCTACTGTTATTATAAACGTGTATTGCCATTGCTATATTTATTAGAATCGGAAAATTGCTGTCCTTAAGTTGATTTCATACATATTTTGAAGATACCACTACAAGTCAAATCTGCACATTGTTAGATAGATCTAGCATCATTAATTGTCTCATTCCCATTTTCTACTCTGCTAGCCAATTCCATATAATTATCATCATATTCCATTACATATTAAATATAGTTTCTCTATTTTTCAGCTTTTACATTGCTATATTATTCGAATGTGCAGTTCTCACTTATAGTGCTATCTTTTGATTGCATTTGATTGTATATATGTTGAGGGCCTCATGGTAGATTAACTTTTGTTAAATGAGTACTCTCGTTAAATAATGTCTTTATTATTATTATTATTATTATAGATGTTGCGGTAGGATGAATATAATGCTATTACAATCAGGATAATATCTCATTATCTGTCGCGATTTAATAATTAGAAGACGAGAAAACGTATGAAAATGGATAGCATGTGGTACAAAGGAAACAACGATGAAAACAGAGGAAACCCAATTAAGAGGACAAATCTACTCTTAGGAGTATTCAGGGGCAGTAACTGACTAATGTTTCTCAGCAACGCAATGCGCACCCTTACTTAATCAGCATAATATTTACAAGCTATCTTAAGCATATCATGTCTGAAGTATTCATACACGTGTGACAGTCTAAAATAACATGGCGTTCATCTTCAAGTACACCACAACATGGACATAAACGATTGTCTAAAATAACATGGCATTCATCTTCAAGTACACCACAACATGGACATAAACGATTGTCTAAAATAACATGGCATTCATCTTCAACTACACTACATAATGGACATAAGGATGCACACCACTGAATATTACTCCTTCTTCGCGCTATAATAAATCGATCAACTGTCACAGTCAAATTCTCAGTTCCAAACAAGAATCGACATTTAACGCATGCAGTTCTGTAAACTCCAGGGCTGCTGCTTGCTGTTAGACACAAGTAAGTCATGGCATCACCATCAAAGTTTTTCACAATTTTCAAATGTAAACAAACACCAGATAAAAATGGAGCGCGTAGGAATCCTAGCTGTCATGTAGGGCTGTTTACTCATCAATGCGCTGGAGCAAGTAATTCTGAAATAAATGCACACAACGTCTTCTTTAAATGAGCACAAATGCCACAGATGCACCACAATCACAGTAAGAAATGCAAACAATCTCTGGTTCTACAGTAAAACATCATCAAATTATGGTCTGCTTGATTGTATAAACTACTTTCTAGGCTACAACGACCCGGAACCAATTCCCCAGTGGGGTCACACGTATAAATGATCGTATAATCTTAAGTTCTCAAAACTACAGACGGATATATAGTCCAGTGGTAACACGCTGGACTGGTAATCCAGGGATCGCAGGTTCGATCCCCCGTCTGACCCTAATAAAATTAACAGTCTTTCAGATGGGACGTTAAACCGAGGTCTCGTGTCGGTGCTTTACACCGTGCACGTAAAAGAACCAGATGAGACTCCGGAATGGGTCTCTCTCTCTCTGTATCATTGCACTATCCTCCAAAAATCTAAAATGACTAATCTCTTCAGGAGGCGTCGCTCATATGGGCAACCGGTAGCGACGATAAATAAACGTAAAACAAACAAAAGTTCTCAAAACGACCAGTCTCTATTGTTATTGGCGCAACACCGCATCGGAACTTAATGAGGGCAGATCGATGGCACAATGGCAAAATAAGTTTACAATATGTTTCTGCATAAAAGTCTGATGATAAACAATAGGCAAGTTTGTTTCGACCTTGTCAAGAAACACTTGCAATATCGATTAATCGATGCAGACCATTTATTAACAAATAATGCCATGCGTGTCTGCACTACAGTTTCAAATAATGATAATACCATGCGTTTCTGCACTACAGTTTCAACTAATGATAATGCCATGCGTTTCTGCACTACAGTTTCAACTAATGATACTGCCATGCGTTTCTGCACTACAGTTTCAACTAATGAGACTGCCATGCGTTTCTGCACTACAGTTTCAACTAATGATACTGCCATGCGTTTCTGCACTACAGTTTCAACTAATGATACTGCCATGCGTTTCTGCACTACAGTTTCAACTAATGATACTGCCATACGTTTCTGCACTACAGTTTCAACTAATGATAATGCCATGCGTTTCTGCACTACAGTTTCAACTAATGATACTGTCATGCGTTTCTGTACTACAGTTTCAACTAATGACAATGCCATGCGTTTCTGTACTACAGTTTCAAATAATGATAATGCCATGCGTTTCTGTACTACAGTTTCAACTAATGAATAGAGATATTAATGCCTAACATTAAACACATTTTATATCATACAGACGGATCTGTAGTCCAGTGGTAACACGCTGAACTGGTAATCCAGGGATTGATCGCAGGTTCGATCCCCCTTCTGACCCTAATAAAATTAACAGTCTTTCAGATCGGACTTACACCGTGCACGTAGAAGAACCAGAGGAGACTCTGGAATGTCTCTCTCTCGCTCTCTGTGTATCATTGCACTATCCTCAAAAAATCTAAAATGACTAATCTCTTCAGGAGGCGCCCCTCATATGGGCAACCAGTAGCGACGATAAATTATCATAAGACACACACATATATCATACATATAAACAAAGACAACGTAAAGTACATATAATTACATAAGATTATTTTAATTTTTTTATTTATACAAATTTATTTTAGCTCGATTGCGAAACAAGTTCTTTCAACTTATATAAATCACTCTCGAGACCTCATTCCTGATGGAATCCATCGCCACGAGGGAGAGAGAAGAGGCAACGTGGAATTTAAATGCCTTGCCTAAGGGCACAATCGTAACGGCTCCAGTGGGGCTCGAACTCCGGACCTTTCGCACCTGAAGCGAACGCGCATCCACTGCGCTATCACGACTTCCACGCACATAAGATTATAACGATGCATATAGTGCACATAGTGCATATAGTGCAAAGACATGCTATGATAATATAGTGGTTGAGATTACACATGTGTACACAATCGTTCGCACCAAAAAATAACGTACCAACCTTTCCATTAAAATATGTATTTTCTTTGTATTTATTGCATATCATTTCTGACACGCTGAGGAGAATATTTACTGGTGATAGTACATATTATACCGCTTTTCAAAGCTCTTAAATATATGCATAGGTATTTTTTAAACATATATATGTGGTCCTCTTTACATCCGAATTGTGTAGTGGTAACACACTGGACTGGTAATCCAGGGATCGCAGGTTCGATCCCCCCGTCTGATCCTAATAAAATTAGCAGTCTTTCAGATGGGACGTTAAACCGAGGTCTCGTGTCGGTACTTTACACCGTGCACGTAAAAGAAATAGAGGAGACTCTGGAATGGGTCTCTGTCTGTATCATTGCACTATCCTCCAAAATCTAAAACGACTAATCTCTTCAGGAGGCGTCGCTCATATGGGCAACCGGTAGCGACGATAAATAAACGTAAAACGCACGCACGCACGCACGCACGCACGCACACACACACACACACACACACACACACACACACACACACCGAATTTTCAGTTTAAAAAGCCTTTTTTCAAGGAAAACGACGACGACGACAACGACAACAACGACGACAACAACGACAACAATGACGACAACAACGACGACAACGACGACGACAACAAAGACAATGACGACGACGACAACAATAACGACAACAACAACAACGACGACAACAACAACGACGACAACGACGACAACAACGACAACGACGACGACAACAACGACGACAACGACGACAAAAACGACACCAACGACGACGACAACAACAACAACATTTATTCAATGCCAGTCTACACTACAAAGTAATAGTATAACATCCGCAAGATTCAACTTCTAAAATGATGGTAATGATGATGGATAAAACACTCATAAAACCAATTAATTGTGCATAATTATGTGCTATTCATAGACGTGCAGGTGGATGAACATGCTGTTTCACTGCACGACTTGTAGCTTTAATCAATCGTATACCATAATTGTATAACATCAATACTTTTATACTTGCTGTTATTTGACCAATAAAATAGTGGGATTTGAGAAAAATGTGAATGTTAGGGGAATTTTTGGGTAAAAGTTGGGAACCAGACTTTTTCACATAATTCAGGCATGCCGAATCCGATAAACCCGGTTTCCAAGTGAAATTTTCAGTTTTTGACCACCTAATTTGCATAAACACAATGGCCGCCAAATGGCAAATGTTGGACCATTCCTCTGCGATATCTCTGTAACCGGGCAAGCTATAATGAAAAATCAAGTGTCTATACCTATGTTTTGAAGGGCAGAGAATATGATTAAGACATTTCTGAGGTCATTGGTAGTGAACAATACTCATGAATATGCAAATTAGTGGCCGCCATTACAGAAAAGTCCGTTTCGAACAATATCTCCGTAACCAGAAATGCAATATTGACAAACCAAGTGTCTATACCTGTTTTGAAAGGCAGATAATGTTTGTTCGGCTAGGCCGTATTCATGCAACGAGTTTGGTCATCAGTCTCTTGCTCACATGCACACATTAAGTTGTATTTTCGGCATTTGCACCGGCGTGTCTTGCATTGTTTCTCGCATGAACATGAAATCACTTCCATACAACTTTCAGGGATGGGACTCAATGACATTAGTTTGTGCTTTAGTCCTGTATCAGTACGTTCCCATCCCATGTCCACGGGGGCTGGAAGCTTAGGTACAGCACAGTGAGCATTTCTCCAAACCATTGTTTAATAGTGTGATCGCATCATATGATAGCGGAAAGCATCACTCGTTGGGGGCATCGCTTCAGGTTTCCCTGTCTTAGAGAATAGTATATGCCGTGCCGTATCAATAGAGTCTGTTTTTTGCACATTGTATATTCTGCAAAGAAATGTTTCTGAAGATCGAATGGTCTCCTCTGTGAGTTCAGCGATTCCTACGTCCTTAAGCAACTGATGGTGCTCTTTAAAGACTTCCCATGCGGTCCTTTTCGTGTGATTTGCGATGTATGATGTGGTGTCACACCCGGTTAATGCATGAAATGGCAAAAGATTTGTAGCTGAATCTCTTGGCAGGTTACTGAAAACTGTATCAATGGGTATATATCGCCATTTCTTGGCAGTACCAGACAGCATCCAGAGACGTTCACACTGAACACGTGGGAAATTGGAAACCAAAAGCATGAGAACATCAGTGTCCCTTGATGACACAACAACTGTGTTAAACTGACTCTGCACAACATGTAACACCAACCCAGCTTCCTCGTGTGTGGCTTTCAGCTGAGTCAAATCGGTTGTTGTCTTTGAAGACCTAACTTCAAGTTCCTCCCTGAATCCCCCTGCAGCTACTATCTCCTTATCATCTGGTGCCTGAAGAGACACAATTCCCCAGACAAGAAATGTGCAAGATCAACTTTATTATCTGGAAGCGACAGAAAGCTTGTCCAGTTTTTTGGAAGCGGCACATCACGATTTTCAACAAGCCGTCTGATTGGGCGAGCTGCTTTCGTGCGTCGTGTCCTGGTAGCACCCTTGATTGTCTCTGCTCTGTACCTGTCGAACACAACGTCTATTCGTTGATAGTTAGAACCTGCCTTCAGTACTGCTCTTACGTATGTGTCGGCCAAGTCCCCGAAGGTTCCTGCTTTTTCAGTCTTTCCCAGAGCAACCACCAGTGCTTGTCCATCAATGATAAGGCAAGATAACAAGTTGTGAACTTATATAGCTTCAAGACATACTATGTCTTCTGTTAACTTATCTGCCAGCACGGACTTGTTTCCTGTCCGGAGTGAACCATTCAGTTCGGCAAGTGATATAGGAACTGGCAGAAGCTCGTGCTTCATGACAGCTTGCAAGTCAACAGGACGACCTGCCTCATAGGCAATGACGAGGCGTTGAAGGACATTTCTATCTGCTTTTATGATAGTGTTCTTGTCTTTGTCTTTACTGTCCTTGACCACTTCATACAGGGATTCAAACGTTTTGGCACGACTCTTGTGTAGTGGCGCATGAATCGGGACATCCGGCATGTCACCTTGCTTAGGTACAATCATTCTCTCCTCAACAAATGTATTCACTTGTTCCTGTCCGAGGTCTTTGGCACAAAGTAGCGAGTCCTGGATTTCCTCCGTTGCTAGGTCTTTCGTGACGAGGTTGTGCAAGGACTCTGGTGAAACTGATGCAAGCACCTTGAATTCCTGGAAGGCCGTGACTAATGCCATCTCATCATCGTTGTCTCGCTTTTGTCGTGATTTGGTGGCTTCATTGTGAACGTATCCACTGCCAGGATGGTGATCGTACATGTCATACTTTTCAGCTGCAATGTGAGACCTCAGATTATACGAAAGGGTCCATCTAGTATTCCACCTCCTTTCTTGCCTGTACTATTTATCCACTCCATGGCTTGGTCTGGGTCTACTAGGTTGAACTTATGTGCCGAACGCTTAACAACAAAGTTTCCCTTTTGAAACTCCGATAGCACAGGTTCTGGAAGTTGGTGCATCTCGGCGAAGTACAGCGGACCCCATTTTGCATAGTTCAGGTGGTCATATCGCATGATGTAGGGCAACATCAGACTGAAGGAGTAGAGATGAAGGTCCCATACTCCATCACGCTGTGCTCGGGTGAAATGCAACAGTATCGAGACCATGTCCATGTAGTTCCACCAAAAGACGAAGTTCACATCATCCGATCTACTAGCAACGAAATATTTCAGAACTCTGTGAAACATTTCCTGCCTGAGACACGCTATCAGCTCAGGACTTCTCTCGGGGTTGTCATCAGCTGCCATTGCAGAAACTTCATCATAGCATTTCTTGTTCGATGCTGCAGCAAACAAGAGAAATGTTGGCAACAAAAGCCGCCACAGGGCCTGCAAGGTAAGTTTGTGAGCTCTCATAGCCTTGCTGTATGCCTTTACTGACAAGACAAGCTACACAGCACCCTCTCCGAGCAGTCCACACTCCAACTACACTTCAGCTAGACCAGACCCGGCCATGTGATCTCCGATAGTCTTTAGGAAGTTCATCGCAGTATGAAGTCCACCAAGACGAGGGATTAATTTATCCCGATATTCTTCAACAGACCACTTCAGTTCCATGAGTTTGCAGAATAGAACTTGGTCGATTGTAAGGACAGTGTACTCCTGGCCAAAATGGGACGATATTGCCATGCACGTTTTCACAACTGTATTCAGCGTATCTAATTCATGGGCCGGAGCAAGAATGATAGGCAAATATCCTACTGCTGTCTCCTCTAATGAGATCGACTGATTGAATACTGTCCAAGAAGGTTTTGTGTCAGAATCTTGACGTCGCAGAAAGAACGCCATATCCTGTGCCTCCGCTTGTTTTACACAATCAGGGTCTGCTTTAGGTTTCGTAAACCATTTCTTGTCAACAGGTGTGGCGATTACCGGCTCACTTGTTGCAGGATTTATGTTCGCAGGATACAGGTTCTACTTACCCTAATTTAAAAAGGTCAATTTAAAAGAATACAATCGGTAATCAGTGTCATGTTTCAACAGAAAACCACTGGTGCCAAGCAAGATATCAAAATTAGACCCTTCAGGCTTTCTCCATTATAGTCTAGTGCATAGTGGTCCATCAGATGGGAAACATGATTCAGTGAATCCCCTTGCAAATACTTTCAGGGAATACCCTTTCTGAAACCCTTGGATTACCCGGTACTCAAAACATAGGTATAGACACTTGAATTTTTCTTATTGCTTGCCTGGTTACAGATATGTTGGTACAAATGGACCTTTTTGTAATGGCGGCCACTAATTTGCATATTCATGAGTATTGTTTATGACTCTAGAAATGTCCTAATCATATTCTCTGCCCTTCAAAACATGGTAGACACTTGATTTGTCATAATAGCTTGCCCGGTTACAGAGATATTGGTGAAAACGGATTTTTCTGTAATGGCGGCCACTAATTTGCATATTCATGAGTATTTTTCACCACCAATGACTTCGGAAATGTCATAACCATATTATCTGCCCTTCAAAACATAGGTATAGACACTTGATTTGTCATTATAGCTTGCCTGGTTACAGAAATATCGTAGAAGAATGGTTCAACATTTGCCATTTGGCGGCCATTTTGTTTATGCAAATTAGATGGTCAAAAACTCAAAATTTTGTTTGGGAACTGGGTTTATCGGATTCGGCATGCCTGAATTATGTTAAAAAGTCTGGTTCCCAACTTTTACCCAAAAATGCCCCTAGAACCTTATGCAGGGCCTTTTTTTCTGAAATCCCACCAGTCTACAAGAACACGACAGTGTAAATGAGTCAACGAGTATATTCACGAGAATGCTGCAGCAATCTGGAATATATACACTGCTCACTGCCAGCAATACACTGACAGTACACTGCTCACTGCCAGCAGTACACTGACAGTACACTGCTCACTGCCAGCAGGACACTGGCAGTACACTGCTCACTGTGTGTGTTGTTTCGTTTATTTATCGTCGCTACCGTTTACCCATATGAGCGACTCCTCCTGAAGAGATTAGTCATTTTAGATTTTTGGAGGATAGTGCAATGATACAGAGAGAGAGAGAGAGACCCATTCCGGAGTCTCCTCTGGTTCTTTTACGTGCTCGGTGTACAACACCGACACGAGACCTCGGTTTAACACCCCATCTGAAAGACTGTTAATTTTATTAGGGTCAGACGGGGGATCAAACCTGCGATCCCTGGATTACCATGCAGTCCAGCGTGTTATCACTGGACTACAGATCCGTCTGTTCACTGCTCACTGCTAACTTCACCCACATTAAATAATCCAACCTTGTTTGCGTTTGAACCCGTGAATAAGCTATCCGTTCATGCTTGACTTTGAACCCGTGAATAAGCTATCCGTTCATGCTTGACTTTGAACCCGTGAATAAGCTATCCGTTCATGCTTGACTTTGAACCCGTGAATAAGCTCTCCGTTCATGCTTGACTTTGAACCCGTGAATAAGCTCTCCGTTCATGCTTGACTTTGAACCCGTGAATAAGCTCTCCGTTCATGCTTGACTTTGAACCCGTGAATAAGCTCTCCGTTCATGCTTGACTTTGAACCCGTGAATAAGCTGAATAAGGAACATCTTAGAAATTAACCGCAACACATAGTAAATGGGCTAAGGCTGCGAATTGTTTATAAATCATGGCATATGACAAGTGTAAAATATATATACATGAAACCAATATACAATGTCCATTTACAATTGGTATTCATTTGACCCAGAGATAACTGTAAATGAACACAATAAGAGCAAAACAATCCCCTCCCCACATTCAATTCCCCTGCCCGCATTCAATTCACCTACCAACATTCAATTCCCCTCCCCACATTCAATTCCCCTCCAGGCATTAAATTCCCCTACCCGCATTCAATTCCCCTCCCCGCATTCAATTCCCCTGACCGCATTCAAGTCCCCTCCTCGCATTCAATTCCCATCCACGCATTCAAGTCCCCTCCCCGCATTCAAGTCCCCTCCCCGCATTCAATCCCCTCCCTCATTCAATTCCCCTCCCCACATTCAATTCCCCTCCCCGCATTCAATTCCTCTCCCTCATTCAATTCCCCTCCCCGTATTCCATTCCCCTCCCATGTTCAAATCCCCTCCCCGCATTCAATTCCCCTCCTCGCATTCAAGTCCCCTCCCCGCATTCAATTCCTCTCCCTCATTCAATTCCCCTCCCCGTATTCCATTCCCCTCCCATGTTCAAATCCCCTCCCCGCATTCAATTCCCCTCCTCGCATTCAAGTCCCCTCCCCGCATTCAATTCCTCTCCCTCATTCAATTCCCCTCCCTCATTCAATTCCCCGACGCGAAGACTGCAGAGGGGAAATGGCATGATTACATCAATGGCTTCCACCAGGAATGAGGTCTCGAGAGTGATTAATATAAGTTGTAATAACTTGTTTCGCAATCGAGCTAAAATAAATTTGCATAAACGTATATTTTTATGTAATGTATATGTATATATGCTTGGGTACGTAATTTGTCTTACCATTAACGCTATGTACCAATCGAAATAGAAATATGAACACTTTAATTAACACGTTATAAGGGTTATTCTCTCAACCAATCAGAATCATTCCATGTGCTATTACACGTGTGTATATATAAGAAAATATGTGATGGCTGTATTAAACTGGATACAAGCAAAGTTATGTGATAAAACCACTTATTAGTCATATTATAACCAACTAATGGTGCGCATGTACTAACTATGTCGAACAACATGCTGTTTCACGACACATCTGTCAGAGGGTTGTGGCTGTAATCAACCTTATAGTGGCGAATGCCATAATGACTTCAAGCGTGTTGTAATAAAATAAGAAATAGAGGCAGCATATTTAGAGAACTTTCAAATTAGACTTTACTCGGAAAGAAGACGAAAATAGAATTAAAAACGAAGCATTAAACTGTTAATGTCATGTTTCCAAGCTCGCATCATACGCCCAGTCTGTGTACAATGCAATCGATTACAAACTGGTTAAGTGGTTACGGTCGCTGACTTGTATACCACTGTATCCTATCATCACTGATGGCCACGGGTTCCAGTCCCGCTCAGACCGCGTCTCTTTATATGAAAACGTTGGCAGTTTCTTACGGAGGTTGGTGCACCAAGTACTGGTTAACCGCTGGCGTCTGTTCAGGAAAGGTGGTGTTAGGTAAATTAACCGTCGCTCAAATGGGCAACCGGTAGCGACGATAATCACTTAAATTAAAAAAAAAATGGTTGCGTCTAATTTTATTGCTTGTACATATTACAAATACAGTGTTCGAGAAACGTTTACGGTAAAAAGCGACACCAACAGCTCATGCCATATAGCAACTGTCCAGCTATTATTGGGTGGAGGACAACCCCGGGTGCGCGTCCGAGCAGCAGTTCAGGCACGGATTTATATTTGTAAAATGTGATTGATATTTATAATTACGTCCACTACGTTATTAAAGAAAGCTATAGTTATTGACATAATTATCTCCCTTACGAATGTAAACACCATGTCATCTGCCATGCGATCATTGATCAAGCTATTCATCACTATGAATATTACATTTACTCCCATTGCTAACATCTACGCCATTCGTTGAGGAATATTATTTTATACAAACATGATAGCGGGAGTAGATGCGACAGCATAATTATGTCCAATTTTATATTTGTAAAACGTGATTGATATTTATAATTCTCTAAGCTAACCGACTGGCCTTCTTTATTTTTCGTTTCGATAAAGCTAGGCTAAATAATACCACTTACTTGTATATGTTTATAGATGTATATTGCACAGATTTGTACATATTGAAATATGCTGCCTTGCACACACATTCAATATGTCAGCAACACTTCCCTTTTTTATTGTATGGATACTTGTCTTTACATTCCTGATGTATGCACTTATGCTGAATGAAAACATAACCTATGATATATTAAACGGCTACATAGAATATATACCTCACATATACAGATATGACTATTAAGTTATGTACCTTTAACGTTAAAGGACTAGGTGATACTAGAAAGAGAAATCAAATATTTGACTGGTTAAAACACAATAAATACTCAATTTGCTTATTACAAGAAATTCATTATAAGGAGAATAATCTTCAAAGCTGGAGAAAAGAATGGAGTGAAAATATCTTTCTTAGTGGAAATAGTTCCAATAGCATGGGTGTAGGGATTCTGCTGGATAGAAAATATGAGGTAATTGAATATAAAGAGTTATATGTTGGTAGACTACAATCGCTAAAGTTAAAGATAAATGGTTCTGATATATCTATTTTAAATATTTATGCACCTAATGTTGACGATGTTCAGTTTTTTGAATTAATTGAAAATTATATTGCAGAACACGATGATGAAACATTTATTATTGGGGGAGATTTCAATCGAGTAATTGATGTAAATAAAGATAAGAAAAATGGACGTGTAGACACTAACAAAAAAACAAGAGAAAAATTGAACCATATCATAGAAAACTACGAGCTAAGTAACATATGGCGCATCAAAAATCCCGACTCAAAGCAATACACTTGGCATTCAAATAACAGAGCCCCTATATTTTGCAGACTCGACTTTTTCCTAATTTCAAACAATATAGTTAACAGGATCTTAAACTGCAAAATATCAACTGGACTTCGATCGGATCATTCAATAGTAATGATGAATATAGATTTAACTAAAAATCTAAAGGGCCGGGGATTTTACAAATTAAATAACTCTGTAATTCTAGCTGAATCTTATCAAATAGAAATAAGGAAACAAATACAAGAAACTGTAGATTTTAACAAAGAAGCAAATCCAGTCACACTGTGGGAATTGATTAAGGGAACCATTAGAAATGTTAGTATAAAATATTGTAGTTTTAAAAAGAAAGGTGAACTTCAAGATGAAAAAGATTTAATTACATATATTAATGCATTAGAGCTGGAAATTTCAGAAAACCCAGATGATAATGAAAAAAATGAATTATTAAGAGAAAATAGGATAAAACTTGAACAACTTGTAGAACGAAGGGCTAAAGGAATATTCATCCGTTCAAAAGCACAACATATTGAGGGATTTGAAAGAAAGTCAAAATATTTTTCGAATTTGGAAAAGAAGAGAAGTGAAATAAAAACTATAGCAAAATTAACTGTTGACAACAAAGACATAACTGACCCTAAGGAGATATTAACAGAAACGAGATCATTTTATCGAAATCTATATGAAAGGAAAACTCTTGATAATAATAATGAAGATTTCTTTCCACCTGATAAAAGTGTTCCTAAGTTAACTGAGGAAGATACACATAATTGCGATGGTACTTTGACTGATTATGAATGTTCAACAGCATTATTAAGTATGCAAAATAATAAAAGTCCTGGCTCTGACGGCATTACGGCTGAGTTTTACAAGATATTCTGGCAAGATATAAAACATTTCTTCCTTAAATCAATTAATTACGCGTATGAAATTGGTAATCTATCTCAGTTGCAGAAACAAGGAATAATTACTTTAATACCAAAAAAAGATACCGATTTAAATATTTTAAATAACTGGAGACCAATTTCCCTGTTGAATACCGACTATAAAATTGCAACAAAAGCAATATCTAATAGAATAAAAACAGTACTACCAAAGATAATTCACAAATCGCAGACAGGGTTTATTAAAAACAGATATATAGGTTATATGACGTACTAGACCATTTAAATGAAAATAATCTACCAGGGGTACTATTCTTTGCGGATTTTGAAAAAGCATTTGACAGCTTAGATCATAATTATATCTATAGAACACTTAAATATTTTAATTTTGGAGAATCAATGATCAAATGGATAAAAACGTTCTATACTGACATACAAAGTTCAATATCGAATAATGGTTTCTTATCGGAGTTCTTTAGTGTTGGAAGAGGGGTACGTCAAGGATGTCGTTATCTCCGTATTTATTTGTTATAGCGATAGAAACTTTATCTCTATCAGTAAGAAACAATAAAGAGATTAGTGGGATTAAACTTGTTAATGAAGAAATTAAGAAGTCTCTTTTCGCTGATGATGCTACATTTGTAACAGATGGCACAGAGGCATCCTTTAGTAATCTCATTAAAACAATTGACGCATATAGTACTGTCTCAGGACTGAAATTAAATGTTAAAAAATATGTTGTTTTAAGAGCAGGATCGTTAAGAAATAGCGGAATAATCCACTGCAAAGAGAACAAAATTTAATTGGACATCAGAAAAAGCTTCTACACTTGGAATAGTTTTTGTAAATGATAAAAAGAAAATTCATGAATTAAATTTAACACCGAAAATAAATCAGGTAACTTCAAACCTTAAATTGTGGGGAAAGTATCACTTATCATTGCTAGGAAAAATAACAGTATTAAAGACGTTTATTATGCCTAAATTGATTTACCCCTTAACAGTATTACATGACCCCCCAGAATATGTAATAAGTGATATAACAAGAATATTTTATCGATTTTTATGGGATAATAAGCCAGAAAAAATAGCTAGAAGAACAATAAAGCTTGAATATGATAAAGGTGGCCTAAACATGATTGATGTCAATGCCTCTTTAAATACCTTTAAGTGCAGTTGGGTTTACAGACTATTTGACGACAATAATATGGGTAGCTGGAAAGATTATTATAAAAGAGAACTCGATAGATTAGGAGGAATATTAGTATTTGAATCTAACTTACAAGATATAGATGTTAAGAAAATGTTTAAAAATGACTTTATTCGTAACATTGTAACTAGCTGGACAAAGATACATTTTGAAATGGAACCTGAGAATATTCCAAAAGAAATTATCTGGAATAACTCGTTCATACAAGCAAATAACAAAATGTTTTTTAACAAAGAACTTTTTAATAGAGGTATAACATTCATAGAACATATATATGATTTCAGACTTAAACGTGTCTATAACTTTATTGAATTAAGAGACCTATATAATCTATCTGATGGAGCATTCTTAATATATAACAGTTTATTGAACAGTATTCCAAATGATTGGAAAATTAAATTGAACACCCAAGCTGCTAACAGCATTGAGCCCAAAACATGTTTTATTAATAATATGTTAAAAGTAAAGAAAAACAATAGATCTCTTTACCAGAAGTATCTTGAAAAATCTCCAGAAAATAGACAACAATACTGTAAGGCAGAACAAAAATGGAATACTCAATTTGATGATCTGAATTGGAGAAACATACATTTAGTTCCGTTTACATGTACATTAGATACACGGCTACGAATATTTCAATACAAATATTTAATGCGTATTACAAACAAACAGGTACCTTCTAAAATGTAAAACTGCTCCATCTACTTTATGTGATTTTTGTAACATGCATGATGAAACTTTGGACCATTTGTTCTGGGATTGCCATGCCTGTCAACATTTTTGGTCAAGATTGCGATCCTTTCTTGCTACAAATAATATTAACATTAACATTTGCCGGCAAACAATATCTTTTGGGATTCCACAATCTAATTTGAAAGATACATTGATCAACTTTATTATTTTTCTAGCTAAATATTTCATTTTCAAATGCAAACTTGATAAAACTCCTCCTTCTTTTATGTTTTTTTAAAAATATTTGAAGACCAGAAGGGACATTGAATATCAAATAGCATTTATGAAAAACAAGATAAACCAACATAACCGTACATGGGCCCATTTGAGCATATGAGTTACTCTTTCTTTTAATTTAAATATTATTTATAATCATTTTATAAAACAGCGTTTGTATATATCAGGGATTGTTTTCTTGTTTGAGTGTCTGTTTTCAACTGCTGAATACAGAGACTATAGAAAAATAATAATAATAATAATAATATATGTATCCATTTTCCTCTTCCTTCTGTGGACATCTTAAGACTTTCTCCATTATATATATGTCTCTTTCAAAATTTCGGGGTATTCTGCGGGCATATCCCCCAAGTGGTGAGAGATCCATAATAGAGATGGGAGGGCAATAAACATGAGCTGTGGATTACATCAGGTGTGTGGCATGGGAGTTTACGCGGTGGTGGGGGGTGGTCAAACAGCTGTCAACATGTTAGGCGTGAAAAGATGATAGGTGGATTTTGAGATGCACTGAGAAATAAATGAAAAAGCAGTTCAGAGAAAATAAATGATAAAAAAGCAGTTCAGGCACGGATGGGCACCCAGGTAGAACCACCGACATTCCGCAAACCAAGCTTCCTCACTTGAATTAGACACCCCTAGTGAAATGCTTCTTATCACATATCGTTGCTTGTATCCAGTTTTAATACAGCCATCAAACATTGTCTTATATGTACACACGTGTATTACAGTAACATTGATAATTATATTTTATAATTATTGATCAAATACGGAACCAAAAGTAATTTTAGTGTCATTTCTTGTTATTCCTGTATTCATACAGACATTTGTTCAAAACTTTACCCCCCCCTCATCCGAAAACCCCTCTAAACCGAAAACCCCTCCAAACCGAACTTCTCTTCCGGTCCGGAAGCCGTTCGGTTTAGAGGGGTTTCACTGTAGTACTACAACCTAGAAGGAGTCTGATTGGCTGAGACAACAATCCATATAATTTATTTGTACATTTAAACTTTAAATTATGCATATTTCTGGTGGATTTGTATATAACGTTAACGATAAGAAGAACGACGATGTAAAAGATGAATTTATGTAATTAGAACTCTGTTTAAAACATAAATATAACGCTGCTTTGCGTAGCGACGCCATGGTAATTTAAGACGCCATGACAATTTGCGCTGATACTAAGTCTTGACGCCAAAATTAAAGTAGCAATGTAATTTTGTGCACTTATGGTAATGTGATAAAAATGATCTTGTCTTGTTTTTCTGTTAAGTAACGTTTCAGTTACTATTCTGTACAGTTTTATTTGATAAAATAAATAAAATTATTGATCAGTTACAACGTTTGTTCATTTATGCACTAGATTGATATTTTCCACAAAAAATAACGTCATCACCTTTACTTACGCGGGAGGAAATTTCGAAAGCCAAATGCACGGCGTTTGAAGAAAATACTCCTTGATTGTCGTCTAAAATTATTAGAAGAAAGTCGTATTAGAATCGAAATAATAAGTATCAGCCGTGGTATATCGCAGAATAACCCGAGTTTGTCGTTCTTATGCGTAGAAATATATCACGAAGGCCTTCTTATTATTTCTTAATTATAGATTTTTATTCAATGAGTTTCTGTATAATCATTTCGGATATGACAATAAGAAAATATTTATATTGTATGATTAGTAAGTGGCTCCAAATATTATAAAGTATCATGTTGTCGATTAGGAATGTCTGGAAATGGAAGTCGTGATAGCGCCGTGGATGCGCGTTCGCTTCAGGTGCGAAAGGTCCAGAGTTCGAGCCCCACTGGAGCCGTTACGATTGTGCCCTTAGGCAAGGCATTTAAATTCCACATTGCCTCTTCTCTCTCCCTCGTGGCGATGGATTCCATCAGGAATGAGGTCTCGAGAGTGATTTATATAAGTTGAAATAACTTGTTTCGCAATCGAGCTAAAATAAATTTGTATAAATAAAAAATGTAACTGATGTTAGCATTGCGATGTCGACAACATCTTAGATCATTCCGCTTGAGTAATATTGACATATAAACCCAATAACTTCTGTATGTCGAAGTTGTATATCTACCTCATACCATAAGCACCACACACTTCTTACTTGAAGTGATCACTACAGTGATCACCAAGTGGTATACATGTATAGTGTCGGATTTGGACTCGAGGGATCCCGGGTTCGTTACTCGGCTACAGCCAGCACGTATGTAGTGTCTTCACGTATATTGTTTAGTACTAGTTAACTTTTTTTGGTATTTCCTATTTTTCTTTACATTTTTTTACATTGATATTAATAAATCATTTGAATTTTATATTCCAATAACTATGCACGCTACTTCTTAAGAACCATAGAAAACGTCTGATCATTCTGTTACATCTTTTCGATCTAAGCAGAGGGTCGTCACTAATGTTAGTAAGATTTGTAACCCAACCCATTTGTTTATTATAAATTATAACTGTTTCAAAAAAAAACAACGATCTTACACTCATATTTTATGAAACTCATTTAAATAAATTATGGCTTGACACTTAATGTAAGATCCTATATATGAAAGTTAAATAGGGTTTGGTCATAAGCTCTACCAATATTAGTACCTGCCATCTCCTTATTAAACTAGCCACTTAGTTTATACAAATTTATTTTAGCTCGATTGCGAAACAAGTTCTTTCAACTTATATTAATCACTCTCGAGACCTCATTCTTGATGGAATCCATCGCCATGAATGAGAGAAGGGGCAACGTGGAATTTAAATGCATTGCCTAACGGCTCCAGCGGGTCTCAAACTCCGGACCTTTCGCACCTGAAGCGAACGCGCATCCACTGAGCTATCGCGACTAAACTAGCAACTTGTGATTACAAACCAGCACTTGCAATAAGTTGCTATGCTTGGCAAATATATGTATTGCCACCAATTATAAATTCAGTCCGCTATGTTCGTCCCACTCCCCAGTCACAGGATCGCAGGTTCGACACCCCGTCTGACCATAATAACATTAACAGTCTTTCACTGGGACTTTAAACCGAGGTCTTTGTGTCGGTGCTGTACACCGTGCACGTAAAAGAACAAGAGGAGACTCTGGAATGGGTCTCTGTCTGTCTGCACTATCCTCCAAACATCTAAAATGACTAATATCTTCAGGAGGCGTCGCTCATATGGGCAACCGGTAACGATAAATAAATGTAACACACACACACACACACACACACACACACACACACACACACACACACACACACACACACACACACACACACACACACACACACACACACACACACACACACACACACACACACACACACACACACACACACACACACACACACACACACACACACACACACACACACACACACACACACACACACACACACACACACACACACACACACACACACACACACACACACACACACACACACACACACACACACACACACACACACACACACACACACACACACACACACACACACACACACACACACACACACACACACACACACACACACACACACACACACACACACACACACACACACACACACACACACACACACACACACACACACACACACACACACACACACACACACACACACACACACACACACACACACACACACACACACACACACACACACACACACACACACACACACACACACACACACACACACACACACACACACACACACACACACACACACACACACACACACACACACACACACACACACACACACACACACACACACACACACACACACACACACACACACACACACACACACACACACACACACACAACACACACACACCACACACACACACACACCACACACACACACACACACCACACACACCACACACACACACACACACACACACAACCACACACACACACACACACACACACACACACACACACACACACACACACACACACACACACACACACACACACACACACACACACACACACACACACACACACACACACACACACACACACACACACACACACACACACACACACACACACACACACACACACACACACACACACACACACACACACACACACACACACACACACACACACACACACACACACACACACACACACACACACACACACACACACACACACACACACACACACACACACACACACACACACACACACACACACACACACACACACACACACACACACACACACACACACACACACACACACACACACACACACACACACACACACACACACACACACACACACACACACACACACACACACACACACACACACACACACACACACACACACACACACACACACACACACACACACACACACAACACACACACACACACACACACACACACACACCGTGGCCGAGTTGTCTAGCTTATCTCCGTGGCCGAGTTGTCTAGCTTAACTCCGTGGCCGAGTTATCTAGTTTGCATCCATGGCCGAGTTATCTAGCCTGCATCCATGGCAGAGTTATCTAGCTTGCCTCCGTGGCTGAGTTGTCTAGCCTGCATACATGGCAGAGTTATCTAGCTTGGGTCCGTGGCCGAGTTATCTAGCCTGCATCCATGGCAGAGTTATCTAGCCTGCATCCATGGCAGAGTTATCTAGCCTGCATCCATGGCAGAGTTATCTAGCTTGCCTCCGTGGCTGAGTTATCTAGCTTGCCTCCATGGCAGAGTTATCTAGCTTGCCTCCGTGGCTGAGTTGTCTAGCCTGCATCCATGACCGAGTTGTCTAGCATGCATCCATGGCTGAGTTGTCTAGCCTGCATCCATGACCGAGTTGTCTAGTTTGCCTCCGTTGCTGAGTTATCTAGCTTGCCTCCGTGGCCGAGTTATCTAGCCTGCATCCATGGCCGAGTTGTCTAGCATGCATCCATGGCCGAGTTGTCTAGCCTGCATCCATGGCCGAGTTGTCTAGTTTGCCTCCGTGGCTGAGTTGTCTAGCCTGCATCCATGACAGAGTTATCTAGCTTGCCTCCGTGGCCGAGTTGTCTAGCTTGCATCCATGGCCGAGTTGTCTAGCACGCATCCATGGCCGAGTTATCTAGCTTGCATCCATTGCCGAGTTGTCTAGCTTGCATCCATGGCCGAGTTATCTAGCCTGCATCCATGGCCGAGTTGTCTAGCTTGCATCCATGGCCGAGTTATCTAGCTTGCATCCATGGCCGAGTTGTCTAGTTTGCTACCGTGGCCGAGTTGTCTAGCTTGTCTCCGTGACCGAGTTGTCTAGCATGCATCCATGGCCGAGTTATCTACCTTGGGTCCGTGGCCGAGTTGTCTAGCATGCATCCATGGCCGAGTTATCTAGCTTGCCTCCGTGACCGAGTTGCCTAGTTTGCTACCGTGGCCGAGTTGTCTAGCATGCATCCATGGCCGAGTTGTCTAGCTTGCCTCCGTGGCAGAGTTGTCTAGCCTGCATCCATGGCCGAGTTGTCTAGTTTGCATCCATGGCCGAGTTATCTAGCTTGCCTCCGTGGCCGAGTTGTCTAGCTTGCATCCATGACCGAGTTATCTAGCTTGCCTCCGTGGCCGAGTTGTCTAGTTTGCATCCATGGCCGAGTTTTCTAGCATGCATCCATGGCCGAGTTGTCTAGCTTGCATCCATGGCCGAGTTGTCTAGCATGCATCCATGGCCGAGTTGTCTAGCATGCATCCATGGTCGAGTTGTCTAGTTTGCTACCGTGGCCGAGTTGTCTAGTATGCATCCATGGCCGAGTTATCTACCTTGGGTCCGTGGCCGAGTTGTCTAGCATGCATCCATGGCCGAGTTATCTAGCTTGCCTCCGTGACCGAGTTGTCTAGTTTGCTACCGTGGCCGAGTTGTCCATGGCAGAGTTATCTAGCCTGCATCCATGGCAGAGTTATCTAGCCTGCATCCATGGCAGAGTTATCTAGCTTGCCTCCGTGGCTGAGTTATCTAGCTTGCCTCCATGGCAGAGTTATCTAGCTTGCCTCCGTGGCTGAGTTGTCTAGCCTGCATCCATGACCGAGTTGTCTAGCATGCATCCATGGCTGAGTTGTCTAGCCTGCATCCATGACCGAGTTGTCTAGTTTGCCTCCGTTGCTGAGTTATCTAGCTTGCCTCCGTGGCCGAGTTATCTAGCCTGCATCCATGGCCGAGTTGTCTAGCATGCATCCATGGCCGAGTTGTCTAGCCTGCATCCATGGCCGAGTTGTCTAGTTTGCCTCCGTGGCTGAGTTGTCTAGCCTGCATCCATGACAGAGTTATCTAGCTTGCCTCCGTGGCCGAGTTGTCTAGCTTGCATCCATGGCCGAGTTGTCTAGCACGCATCCATGGCCGAGTTATCTAGCTTGCATCCATTGCCGAGTTGTCTAGCTTGCATCCATGGCCGAGTTATCTAGCCTGCATCCATGGCCGAGTTGTCTAGCTTGCATCCATGGCCGAGTTATCTAGCTTGCATCCATGGCCGAGTTGTCTAGTTTGCTACCGTGGCCGAGTTGTCTAGCTTGTCTCCGTGACCGAGTTGTCTAGCATGCATCCATGGCCGAGTTATCTACCTTGGGTCCGTGGCCGAGTTGTCTAGCATGCATCCATGGCCGAGTTATCTAGCTTGCCTCCGTGACCGAGTTGCCTAGTTTGCTACCGTGGCCGAGTTGTCTAGCATGCATCCATGGCCGAGTTGTCTAGCTTGCCTCCGTGGCAGAGTTGTCTAGCCTGCATCCATGGCCGAGTTGTCTAGTTTGCATCCATGGCCGAGTTATCTAGCTTGCCTCCGTGGCCGAGTTGTCTAGCTTGCATCCATGACCGAGTTATCTAGCTTGCCTCCGTGGCCGAGTTGTCTAGTTTGCATCCATGGCCGAGTTTTCTAGCATGCATCCATGGCCGAGTTGTCTAGCTTGCATCCATGGCCGAGTTGTCTAGCATGCATCCATGGCCGAGTTGTCTAGCATGCATCCATGGTCGAGTTGTCTAGTTTGCTACCGTGGCCGAGTTGTCTAGTATGCATCCATGGCCGAGTTATCTACCTTGGGTCCGTGGCCGAGTTGTCTAGCATGCATCCATGGCCGAGTTATCTAGCTTGCCTCCGTGACCGAGTTGTCTAGTTTGCTACCGTGGCCGAGTTGTCTAGCATGCATCCATGGCCGAGTTGTCTAGCTTGCCTCCGTGGCAGAGTTGTCTAGCTTGCATCCATGACCGAGTTGTCTAGCTTGCATCCATGGCAGAGTTGTCTAGCTTGCATCCATGGCAGAGTTGTCTAGCTTGCATCCATGGCAGAGTTGTCTAGCTTGCATCCATGGCAGAGTTGTCTAGCTTGCCTCCATGGCCGAGTTATCTAGCATGCATCCATGGCCGAGTTGTCTAGCTTGCATCCATGACAGAGTTGTCTAGTTTGCATCCATGGCCGAGTTATCTAGCTTACCTCCGTGGCCGAGTTGTCTAGCTTGCATCCATGGCCGAGTTATCTAGCTTACCTCCGTGACCGAGTTGACTAGCTTGCATCCATGGCAGGGTTGAATAGCTTGTTACCATCGCCGAGTTGTCTAGCTTGCTACCGTGGCAGAGTTGTCTAGTTTACATCCTTGGCCGAGTTATCTAGCTTGCTACCGTGGCAGAGTTGTCTAGTTTACATCCTTGGCCGAGTTATCTAGCTTGCTACCGTGGCAGAGTTGTCTAGTTTACATCCTTGGCCGAGTTATCTAGCTTGCTACCGTGGCAGAGTTGTCTAGTTTACATCCTTGGCCGAGTTATCTAGCTTGCTACCGTGGCCGAGTTGTCAGTAAACAAGTGACAAATGTAATGATTATATTTGAGAGAGCAGTCATTCATTTATAGATTATTATAATTATTTAACGTCGCTACTTGTTGCCCATTTGAGTGACGGGCAGTTTACCTAACAACGCATTTCCTTGGCAGTTATTATTATTATTAATCCCCTGATAAATTTAACTGGAAAGTATAAAATAAATAGACACAGCAAACACAACATGGCACTGTTTGATATACATAAAGAATACTATAAACAGTAACCAGTAAAACTTTCATGGGAAATAAGATATAAGCTGCAAGAACTAATACTTATATTCATGTATAATTGTATGGTAATTTAAATTGTGTACATCTAAGATTGGTCTCCGTAACAAAACCATAGAAAAGCTTTATACAGGAAAACGTAGGATTTGATTGCATTATGGATCCCTGATTGGTAGAAACTATAAAACTGTGTTTTTCTGTGTATAACCAGTTGGTGGCGGCAGGGTCGATTACTGAATCGACCATAAAATTAACCCAATACTCACTAACAGCTTTTCATATAGTTATATCATATATAGTATTATTACAGACAGACAGACAGACAGACAGACAGACAGACAGACAGACAGACAGACAGACAGACAGACAGACAGACAGACAGACAGACAGACAGACAGACAGACAGACAGACAGACAGACAGACAGACAGACAGACAGACAGACAGACAGACAGACAGACAGACAGACAGACAGACAGACAGACAGACAGACAGACAGACAGACAGACAGACAGACAGACAGACAGACAGACAGACAGACAGACAGACAGACAGACAGACAGACAGACAGACAGACAGACAGACAGACAGACAGACAGACAGACAGAGACAGACAGACAGACAGACAGACAGACAGACAGACAGACAGACAGACAGACAGACAGACAGACAGACAGACAGACAGACAGACAGACAGACAGACAGACAGACAGACAGACAGACAGACAGACAGACAGACAGACAGACAGACAGACAGACAGACAGACAGACAGACAGACAGACAGACAGACAGACAGACAGACAGACAGACAGACAGACAGACAGACAGACAGACAGACAGACAGACAGACAGACAGACAGACAGACAGACAGACAGACAGACAGACAGACAGACAGACAGACAGACAGACAGACAGACAGACAGACAGACAGACAGACAGACAGACAGACAGACAGACAGACAGACAGACAGACAGACAGACAGACAGACAGACAGACAGACAGACAGACAGACAGACAGACAGACAGACAGACAGACAGACAGACAGACAGACAGACAGACAGACAGACAGACAGACAGACAGACAGTTTATTCAAAACAATTAGGCTAAAAAGCCTATTAGGTCAAAACATATGCATGATAGAGATAGCGAACAGTGAAACTACATTTTGTAGTGACAATCTACACAACACACATACTAAAACACATCATCGTACAACACAAAGAGAAGGCCCGGTAATTTTATACCCCAAAATCATTTGAGCTTTATGTAATTTTATTTATTTCATTTTATACGAAAATAGAAAAATTTAGTGCAATATATATTTCTTTTTTTATCAAAGTAATATACATGCAGGTCTAGAAATGTACACTCGTGAGTAAAGATAGAAATTTAATATATTTAATTAACGTGATGGCTATCTTAAAACATATACATACATGACACGTAATATATATATATAATGCACGCGCATAACCGGATTAAAGTACAAAACTGTATTTATTTTATAACAATTGTGAAACATGCTTTAACAACTTATAGTAATCACTCAAGTTGGCGTGGATGATAGCGCATGTTGTTGTCATCCGTGCGGGAGGAAACCGAAGTACCCGGAAAAAACCCCACCTGTCCAATCTGGTGACCACCATACACATACCTTCCAATCAATCCGAGAATCGAACCCGGGTTACATTATTAGAGACGACAGGGTACCTGTGTACATTATAAATGTATTTTTAGGGCATATTTTGCATTTACACATCATTCACTACTACTCCTGGGGCTGGGACAGAGTTGTATGCATTTTTATGTATAGGGACAAATTAATTTTTATATGGTAGTATAGGTCCTAGGCTTTAAAAAAAATGTGGGTTCTCGCTCGAAAACCCTATAGATTTTTCCCAGCATGCCCCAAAAGTTGGCCACCGGGCGAGAAACCATACCGGTCATATCTCGGCCATTTCTTGAGCGATTTTGACAATCTTTTTTTAATAAAGGTGTTTTTGGGTGTGAATATAAAATCGATATGGAGTCTCTATCAAGTGATTCCAATGTCAATCGAAAATACAGACCATGTTCCAGCACATGTTCTACATTCACCATTCTGGCAGAAAAAGAACACCAATGTCTGCATTGAATGCCGAGTATGCACACAGTCTAGGACGTGGTGGCAAAATCTGTGTCACCTCTTTGAATCGACAGGCGCTAGCTATGAGCTACACGGAACTTCGCCGGTACCAGCATGACATGGCCATGTTCAGTGTCAAAATGAAGCGGACATGAAGTTGCCAGCCCATTTTGACCCAGGGAACAGCAGCAATGGATAACTGGGACCACGAAGATGCAAATTCATCTGAACACGATACGGTGTGTGTCCTCTACCAGCATAAGCCTATGGTCGTCTTATCCAAACCCAAGCGCTCTGACACATCAGTTGTTCATGGTCCGAAATCCCTAAAGGAAGTATTGCCATGCCAGCAGCTACAATAATTTGGAGAAAATATGAAAAAGTATGACCTACCTACACCCTACAAAGGCCACGATCAACCAGCAGTCTACGATGACATTAGGCGGGACAAGAGACTATCCGATATGGCTTGGGCTATATGCAGACTTAACTTGGAACCCCGTGATTGCCACATGGCGGACTTGGTATATCCGACAAGTCAAACGATGCAAACGTGGAGTGCAAGTAATGCGATTTGAACGGATGACAATGTCCCACTCACGTAAGTTGTATTTACGCCCGTAGTGCCACTTGACACCAACAACGGGGAAGTTGTATACACAGAGTTGAATAACATCAAGTTGTTCTCAACTAGTACAATCATATATTCCACTCTATGCCGATGAGAAGGTGTACAGTATAGCAAAAATGATACAGCTTCGGAGACCAGATGAGTTCAAGTGCATCATATTGTGTTTAGGGACGTTCCACACTGCGAAAAACTTGCTTAAGTGCTGTGGCAGGAGCATCGAAGGAAGTGGTGCAGAGCATGTATGGCTTGAGACACGTATCTACGGGCCATCTGTAATCCAGACCTCGATTCTTAATGCGGGCAATTACGCTCGGTCGCATGATGCTCAAAAGATCCTGGCCGAAGCGATGCAGTGCCTACTGTTGAAGGAATTCTTTAGAGTACTGGAATTAACAAATACGTCACGGAATTTAAGTTTTTGGCCAGTCTCCGCAGTGCAATGAAATATGGAGCCCGAGAGCGCAACAAGAAGTTGCTCGATCAGTTCAAATCTTCTTCTACTCAGCTGATGAGTGACCTTGATGAGTTCATAGAGTCAAGAAGTGCGAGAATTTCAAATTCTGGTACCAGTACTTGTCTCGGTTCCAGGTGGTCTTAGATCTTCTTCGTGCCGACAGGGTTCTTGGGACCCCCACCTCAATGCCATGCAGCGGGCACTCTATGCATTTGCTACCTGGGACTGCACACACTACCTTCGCTGGGGGACAGTCTACCTTGAAGACTGCAGAAACTTACCTCAGAGGTGTATGAGAACTTTGCAGAACGTAACTCCTTCTCTGTGAAGGACAAGCTTGGTGTCTTTACAGTTGTGGGGGTGACCAAAAGCTAGAGCAAACAATAGATCTTTCTTCAAAATGCAGTGACAGCATCATTGAGCATTGCAAGCGGAAACAATTTGTCGCCCAAATGGATCTGATCTTTCACAGGATGGTGGGTGTGAACAACTTGCTTCGTGAAATTACAGGTGTTCATGAACACACGTCAGAAGCCTATGTACATCATGAATCATCCCAATCCTACACGAACAAGAGCGAAGAAAATATCCAGAACTGTGTCCGCTTTATTGAGGAAAGAGCGTCTCCTTTCTCAACTGATTGCCCAAAGAAGCTTCACTACTTTGTAACCAAACAAGGCATGCCTGAAAACATAAGAAGTGATTTGCTGAATGCGACAGACATTGGGAAAGAAGCTTATGAGCATTTTCACCATGAGCGCTTCATCACGAGAAATGTACGACTAGACAGTCCGATCAGCCGTCGCAAGATCCATACAATGATCAGCATAAAGAACAACAAGCCGAAGTCAACTGTAAAGCAAACTGTGAGACAAGTCAACATCACAGACAAGTCTATTGACATTGCTCGACACAGACACATTACAACGTATGAGCTCCTCAAGTATGATGTTGTACCTAGTCCCATGATATTTGACGCCGACGGCTACATGACCCACCCAGAGAAAAGTCTGCTCATACGTGAGCTTGAGCTTGACCTGACTGATGCTGATATGCAGTATATACATTGTGATAATTCTGCATTTATTATCGACGTCATGGTCCTAGTCCGCCGCCTACCACTTCAGGGGCTGAATACATCCGGTGTCCTGCTCACACTCATGCAAAAGTCTTTAGCGATCTACCACAAACATGGCCGCTGTGACTATGTCTTTGACATCTATACGGGAGAGCCTTCCATAAAAGACCAAGAACACGAGAGAAGGTGTACTGCACCTTCGATTGTGTTAACTGAAATCACACTTTCACAGTCTCCACTTTCACAGATGGCTAACTTATGGCCAACAACAGAACAAGATGATGCTGGAACAGCTTATTTACAAACTTGTCTCTGGTCTTGCCATGGACTTACCACACCCTACTGTCGTGAGTCAGCTATCAATGCAGGGCGACGACTGGCCATGTACTTCCTTGTATAAAGGCAACAGAACAGTATTTCCTGAATTGTACTCATAGCTAGACGAGGCAGACTTGCGGCTGGTTCTCCATGCCTTCAGCTTTGCTAAGGCAGGCTACAAAACCTGTGTAGTTTTGTCCAACGACACTGACGTTGCTGTGGCCCTACTCTACAACTTACCTATCCTGAAAGAAGCAGGACTAAGCGATATATATAGCCAATATTCGTCACACAGCTTCGTGCCCAAATATATCATCAGACCAAGGGCTCATCACATCAAAATTTACCTCCAACGTGCTTCCACACATAATGCGAGCCTATTCGGTACATACTCGATTATCCACATCTTCCAACCCAGATTCATAGATCCACTACATTTTGGGTATCAGCTAGAGAACGAGTGCCTTGTTCCAGTCACAGGGTGCAATACTCTGAATAAGCGATGGACAGTGACCTGTAACTGTGGCAAGTGTGCTCGAGCCACATGTACATGCCGCATGGAGGAGGTAGGCTGCACCCCTTTCTGCAAGTGCATGAAGTTGCAAGATGATGTCTGCACCAATCCATATAATTAGATCTGTTTCATTGTGAAAAATTTCAGACCTGATTTAGTTTCTCCGGAAGAACTTCAGAGCCCCTACCATGTAAACTAGTTCTCAAATCACTTTTATCATGTTCAACAGCCAAACAAAACTCTATTTTAAAAAAAGATTGTCAAAATCGCTCAAGAAATGGCCGAGATTTGACCGGTATGGTTTCTCGCCCGGCCGAGAATGTAGAACATGTGCTGGAACATGGTCTGTATTTTCGATTGACATTGGAATCACTTGATAGAGACTCCATTTCGATTTTATAATGTTTTAAACGTATTTCACACCAAAAAAAACCTCTATTGAAAAAAAGATGGTCAAAATCGCTCAAGAAATAGCCGAGATATGACAGGTATGGTTTCTCGCCCGGTGGGCAACTTTTGGGGCATGCTGGGAAAAATCTATAGGGTTTTCGAGCGAGAACCCAAATTGTTTTTAAAATCTAGGACCTATACTACCATATAAAAGTGGGTTTTCCCCTATACATAAAAATGCATACAACTCAGGCCCAGCCCCTAGAGTATACTAGAATATACGACTCACTGCTCGATTATACTGCTCACTGCTAGCAGTACAACAATACACTGCTCACTGCTAGCAGTACAACAATACACTGTGGCTGTCCGATTAGCGCAGTGGTTAGCGCGTTCGCTTCTCATCAATGCGACCCGGGTTCGATCCTCGGACAGCGAAGTATGTGAGATGGTACGATGGTCGCCAGATCGGACAGGTGGGTTTTCTCCTGGGTACTCCGGTTTCCTCCAACATGAATGACCACATTTACGTTTCCATCCAAGCCAACGAGAGTGATTAATATAAGTTGTTAAAATTTGCTTCGCAATCGTTGTAAAATAAATAAAGTATAAAAAAAACAATACACTGCTCACTGCTCACTGCTAGCAGTACAACAATACACTGCTCACTGCTAGCAGTACAACAATACACTGCTCACTGCTAGCAGTACAACAATACACTGCTCACTGCTAGCAGTACAACAATACACTGCTCACTGCTAGCAGTACAACAGTACACTGCTCACTGCTAGCAGTACAACAATACACTGCTCACTGCTAGCAGTACAACAATACACTGTTCACTGCTAGCAGTACAACAATACACTGCTCACTGCTAGCAGTACAACAATACACTGCTCACTGCTAGCAGTACAACAGTACACTGCTCACTGCTAGCAGTACAACAATACACTGCTCACTGCTAGCAGTACAACCGTACACTGCTCACTGCTACAGTACAACAATACACTGCTCACTGCTAGCAGTACAACAATACACTGCTCACTGTCAGCAGTACAACAGTACACTGCTCACTGCCAGCAGTACAACAATACAGTGCTCACTGCTAGCAGTACAACAATACACTGCTCACTGCTAGCAGTACAACAATACACTGCTCACTGTCAGCAGTACAACAGTACACTGCTCACTGCCAGCAGTACAACAGTACACTGCTCACTGCTAGCAGTACAACAATACACTGCTCACTGCTAGCAGTACAACAGTACACTGCTCACTGCCAGCAGTACAACAGTACACTGCTCACTGCCAGCAGTACAACAGTACACTGCTCACTGCTAGCAGTACAACAATACACTGCTCACTGCTAGCAGTACAACAATACACTGCTCACTGCTAGCAGTACAACAATACACTGCTCACTGCTAGCAGTACAACAGTACACTGCTCACTGCTAGCAGTACAACAATACACTGCTCACTGCTAGCAGTACAACAATACACTGCTCACTGCTAGCAGTACCACAATACACTGCTCACTGCCAGCAGTACAACAGTACACTGTTCACTGCTAGCAGTACAACAGTACACTGCTCACTGCTAGCAGTACAACAATACACTGCTCACTGTCAGCAGTACAATAGTACATAGCTCACTGTCAGCAGTACAGCACTACACTGCTCACTGCCAGCAGTACAACAATACACTGCTCACTGCTAGCAGTACAACAATACACTGCTCACTGCTAGCAGTACAACAATGCACTGCTCAATGCTAGCAGTACAACAGTACACTGCTCACTGCTAGCAGTACAACAGTACACTGCTCACTACTAGCATTACAACAGTACACTACTCACTGCTAGCAGTACAACAGTACACTGCTAGCAGTACAACAGTACACTGCTCACTGCTAGCAGTACAACAGTACACTGCTCACTGCTAGCAGTACACCAGTACACTGCTCACTGTCAGCAGTACAACAGTACACTGCTCACTGCTAGCAGTACAACAGTACACTGCTCACTGCTAGCAGTACAACAGTACACTGCTCACTGCTAGCAGTACAACAGTACACTGCTCACTGTCAGCAGTACAACAGTACACTGCTCACTGCTAGCAGTACAACAATACACTGCTCACTGCTAGCAGTACAACAATACACTGCTCACTGCCAGCAGTACAACAGTACACTGCTCACTGTCAGCAGTACAACAGTACACTGCTCACTGCTAGCAGTACAACAATACACTGCTCACTGTCAGCAGTACAACAATACACTGCTCACTGTCAGCAGTACAACAATACACTGCTCACTGCCAGCAGTACAACAGTATACTGCTCACTGTCAGCAGTACAACAGTACACTGCTCACTGCTAGCAGTACAACAATACACTGCTCACTGCTAGCAGTACAACAATACACTGCTCACTGTCAGCAGTACAACAATACACTGCTCATTGCTAGCAGTACAACAATACACTGCTCACTGTCAGCAGTACAACAATACATTGCTCACTGTCAGCAGTACAACAATACACTGCTCACTGCTAGCAGTACAACAGTACACGTTTCACTGCTAGCAGTACAACAGTACACTGCTCACTGCTAGCAGTACAACAATACACTGCTCACTGCTAGCAGTACAACAATACACTGCTCACTGCTAGCAGTACAACAATACACTGCTCAATGTCAGCAGTACAACAGTACATTGCACACTATCAGCAGTACAGCAGTACATTGCTCACTGTCAGCAGTACAGCAGTACATTGCTCACTGTCAGCAGTACAGCAGTACATTGCTCACTGTCAGTAGTACAACACTGCACTGCTCACTGTCAGCAGTACAACAGTACATTGCTCACTGTCAGCAGTACAACACTGCACTGCTCACTGTCAGCAGTACCACGGTACATTGTTCACTGTCAGAAGTACAACAGTACATTGCTCACTGTCAGCAGTACAACAGTACACTGCTCACTGTTAGCAGTACAACAGTACATTGCTCACTGTCAGAAGTATAACAGTAAACTGCTCACTGTCAGCAGTACAACAGTACATTGCTCACTGTCAGCAGTACAACACTGTACTGCTCACTGTCAGCAGTACAACAGTACATTGCTCGCTGTCAGCAGTACACCACTGCACTGCTCACAGTACAGCACTACACTGTCCACTGTCAGCAGTACACCTGTACATTGCTCACAGTACAGCACTACACTGTCCACTGTCAGCAGTACAACAGTACATTGCTCACTGTTAGCAGTACAGCACTACACTGTCCACTGTCAGCAGTACAGCACTACACTGTCCACTGTCAGAAGTACAGCACTACACTGTCCACTGTCAGCAGTACAACAGTACAGTGTTCACTGTCAGCAGTACAACAGTACAGTGTTCACTGTCAGCAGTACAGCACTACACTGTCCACTGTCAGCAGTACAGCACTACACTGTCCACTGTCAGCAGTACAGCACTACACTGTCCACTGTCAGCAGTACAGCACTACACTGTCCACTGTCAGCAGTACAGCACTACACTGTCCACTGTCAGCAGTACATCACTACACTGTCCACTGTCAGAAGTACAGCACTACACTGTCCACTGTCAGCAGTACAGCACTACACTGTCCACTGTCAGCAGTACAGCACTACACTGTCCACTGTCAGCAGTACAGCACTACACTGTCCACTGTCAGCAGTACAGCACTACACTGTCCACTGTCAGCAGTACAGCACTACACTGTCCACTGTCAGCAGTACAGCACTACACTGTCCACTGTCAGCAGTACAGCACTACACTGTCCACTGTCAGCAGTACAGCACTACACTGTCCACTGTCAGCAGTACAGCACTACACTGTCCACTGTCAGCAGTACAGCACTACATTGTCCACTGTCAGCAGTACAGCACTACACTGTCCACTGTCAGCAGTACAGCACTACACTGTCCAATGTCAGCAGTACAGCACTACACTGTCCACTGTCAGCAGTACAGCACTACACTGTCCACTGTCAGCAGTACAGCACTACACTGTCCACTGTCAGCAGTACAGCACTACACTGTCCACTGTCAGCAGTACAGCACTACACTGTCCACTGTCAGCAGTACAGCACTACACTGTCCACTGTCAGCAGTACAGCACTACACTGTCCACTGTCAGCAGTACAGCACTACACTGTCCACTGTCAGCAGTACAGCACTACACTGTCCACTGTCAGCAGTACATCACTACACTGTCCACTGTCAGCAGTACAGCACTACACTGTCCACTGTCAGCAGTACAGCACTACACTGTCCACTGTCAGCAGTACAGCACTACACTGTCCACTGTCAGCAGTACAGCACTACATTGTCCACTGTCAGCAGTACAGCACTACACTGTCCACTGTCAGCAGTACAGCACTACACTGTCCACTGTCAGCAGTACAGCACTACACTGTCCACTGTCAGCAGTACAGCACTACACTGTCCACTGTCAGCAGTACAGCACTACACTGTCCACTGTCAGCAGTACAGCACTACACTGTCCACTGTCAGCAGTACAGCACTACACTGTCCACTGTCAGCAGTACAGCACTACACTGTCCACTGTCAGCAGTACAGCACTACACTGTCCACTGTCAGCAGTACAGCACTACACTGTCCACTGTCAGCAGTACAGCACTACACTGTCCACTGCTAACTTCACCCCACATTTTCTTGGGTTGATGAATATACATCTGCGTATATTTGTGGCATATCAATTTGATGCGTCCTATAGCTGAGTGGCTCTCATTTTCGACATGCCCACGCTGAGGACCCGGGGTCTTCCTCCACTAATAATATAGTTTGAGAGTCACCTTATGACCTGAGCTGTTGTTGCGACGTTGAACCCCATAAACAAACACACAATACAAATGGTTAGGTCTTTAAAGCGACACTACATAAGTGAAAACACAAATTTCTACAGAATGTATTTTCCTATTATAATTATGGTATAATTTGTTTCCAAATATTTGCCTCAAATACAGAGTATTTCAACTAATAAACAAACGTCGTATACAACTAGTGTATCCTGAATAACACGATTTATGGTACATAATTACCGTTATATCTCACATGCGTGCCTATTTATATGTAGACCATTCTAAATTAAATTATCTCTAAACGACATTATCTCACGTTTAGTATTGGCCGTTTGAAATCATATATTACTTTCAATCCACAAAACACTGTTCATTGATTCAATGTTAGTGTTAGAATGTATTCGGAAGAATTTGTAGTAGCAATGCATTTATACGTGAAAAAATGAATTTTATTTGCTTTTTGCGATGTAATGTCGCTTTAAATGTATCCCGAATGTAATTTCGCTTTAACTGTTTATATATCACCTCTAAGAAGGAAACACTGTAATGAGAAACAATAGTACAGTATGTGATTTAGCATATGAGCATAAATGAATAGGTTATAAACATGCATGTCTTAACTTCTGCATTTGGTTTAAACATATTTTATTCGATAATAATGTACATTACATATACATTGTATACAAAACGAAAATGGATTAAATCGGAAGCTTATAGCTTATTGAGATTTTCTCCATTGCATATATAATGTTGTGCACAAATGGCGATTAAGAGATAAACATATAATGTAGTAATACCAAAATATATAATAAGAATTTGAAAATATAGCTTGTTATCAGATGAAAAGCTAACAGTAAAAGGGAGGTTGGTGAGGGTGGGTAGAAAGCGATGAAACCATAATTAAGCACACTGTTTGAAGTGAATCACTCTACTAGTGCGTCAGTCTCTGTTCACAGAATACTAAAAACGTTTAGACTTTTCTATGAATTTGTGGACAGCTAAGACTATTATTTCATTATGTTCAGATGGCAAAGAAATATCACCGAATAGGATCACATTTAGGGTTATATGACAGAGATGAGAAATAATGTTAACTAGTTCAGGGCGTATATTGTAGTACTTGTGACATTCAAAGAAATAATGGTAAGTTGACTCGATTTGACCGCATGTGCATAGTGGTAAATCAATTATGTTTTTGGAGAAGAGATCATGTTTTAAATAACTACATTTTGTTCTCAATCGAGCAAGTAGTATCTGCTATCTGCTAGCTGCTATTCTACAGTCCGATCTGGAGTCTATTTCTAATTGGGCTAAACAATGGCTTGTTAAATTTAATCCGTCCAAAACAAAATCTCTGATAATATCTCGAAAACATAATCAGCCGTACCATCCACCTCTATCTATGGATAACCAAATAATCGATGAGGTGTCAAATCAAAGGCATCTAGGCATTCATATTTCCAATGATCTAAACTGGAAACACCACATTGACCAAATTTCTTCTAAAGCTTATCAGAGAATCAATATTCTTCGTAAATTAAAATTTACACTAGACCGCCGCTCCTTAGAATGCTTGTATATTTCATTCATACGTCCGCTCCTTGAATATGGTGATGTTATTTTTGATAACATGTCTACTTTAGCTAAAGGCGAACTGGAAAAAATTCATCAAGAAGCAGCAAGAATAATTACTGGTACCACGAAACTTGTGTCCATAAACAAATTGATGATTGAAGTTGGGTGGGAATCTTTTGATAGGAGAAGACTCAATCACAAACTTACTCTTTTTTTCAAGATGAAAAATGGTCTCACTCCAAACTATCTCTCTGCTCTGTGTCCACCCGACGTCGATACTAGTAGATATAATTTGAGAAATGGAGATTAACTTCAAGTTCCACGCTCTAGAACCAATTTATATGAAAACTCCTTTTTACCTTCAGTAGTTAGAGCGTTTAGTGATTTACCACCATTAATCAAGCATGCACCATCTCTTTCATCGTTCAAGATGCAACTTAAAAGCGACTCTTGTCCTATTCCCGAATTCTACTTTTCTGGTATACGTAAGAACAATCATGTTCCACCCTTACTGAATGGCAAATAGCAGTCAGTTGTCGTTCTTAACTAGATGGCGCCACCTGACCCAGTCCCGATACATTTGGAGTGATTCGGATTTTATCGTACTTTCCTTAGAAAACCATGTAAACACGCTCATACATAATAACACAAAATAATAGATAAGTATGCCTTCAACCTGCTGCTGTGTACCCCAGTGTCATTTAAGAGGAGGACATGAGTTTCCGAAAGATTATGATAGGCGTTCCAAGTGGGTGAACGCGATTAGAAGGATAGACGAATCTTTCAAAGATTGGCAGCCTTCGAAGATGTAAGCCTTTTTTCTCAACCACCCAACTGAATAATGACATCAACCACGCGTTTTGACCCTAACCCTGGGCGGAGCAAGTGATGAAGGCGTTCTTTATGCGTGGTTGATACTATATTCTGATCGGCTGGTTGAGATAAAGATTTTACGCTTCGACGACTGCAGTCCATTTCAGAGCTGATGATTACGTTCAACAGACCATCGATGGTATGTTTAAGCGCTTGTTGAGTTTTTAAGAATTTTAAGAAAAGCTTGAGAATGAAAAAGAGTAGCATTGAGCAGAACTAGAGTCCTGCTTCATTGTCATTACACCGTCGTAGAGGCGTTAGTACGGGCGAAATACTGATTTCGGAATCAGTCATAATCAATTAGATTGTTCTGAAAAAGACAAAACAAAAAAACATAATTAGGATATGATTCGAACCCGGGTCTCCCGTGTCACAGATCAACGCTCTAACCACACGGCCATTTCGACATTTATGTATTTATGGACACAGTTATCGTATATAATAGCGTATGCTAGCCGTAAAGTTGTTTATTTTTCCCGGTTATACAATTTTAATTCTGTCAGGTGGAATACATATTCTTGACCATTTTTAACGTCAACTACAAGAATGTTTTTTACATATCATCGTTTTATCGACCATTGCATTAACTTAATTAACTTAGCACTGTCGGACCTGACCCGTGTTTACGGTTCACAGGATCGCCGCATTTCTCGGTCTTTATTGCTTATTACGCTAAAATCTGAAGCAAAATTAATACCTTTCAACCAAATCCATTTTCCTTCCTGTCTGCTTTGCATTTCTCTTCTTTAATTCCGATTTTAACTGTGGTATTGTCATAAGACCGAACTTCGATGCCATGTTAATGATGTTTATTCTGCGAGAATTCCAGGACCGGGTACAGTGGCGCCCCTAGCGGCTGCCAAGAAAGATAACTGACTGCTATTTGCTGCGAGCACTGAATGTTATACGTGGGACAGCTCAAAATTGACCTACATTACAGGGGACGTAGGGATGTCGCCCAGACAAAAGAACATCTGCAGATCCCAGGCAGGGTCAGAAATCCATGAGACTATAGTACCCTCGTGATGATGGAGCGGGTGGGGGAGGATAGCCATACAGGGTCCTCTACGCGACTAGAAATAGGACCTTTTCATGGTCAGTCTAAAGCCTGCCCTTCTCAGTTGTCTGGTACGATAGACTTCTGTACAGTTATGTCTCATTGTCCAGCAGTACAGCAGTCAACTTTTGACTTCGAAATCTACTTTTTGGAGAGACAACAATCTCTTCTCTGGCTCCTTTGGCATCAAATAGAAAAGTATTTACCACTTGAGGTGTACACGACGGGGTCAAGTCCGTGACTTCGGGCGGACGGGCCTTCATAAACACGAATTAAAAAACAAACAAATATATAGTTATACAATGACAGAGGTGGGTGTACAACTGGTTTTAGAATATAATTCAGAATCAGAAATCTATCAATATCTCCAAAATAAGGCGAATCTGTTATATCAATTAGGTCTGACTTAAGATGCAACTGGGAACAGTAGCTATGTATGAATATAACATTAATTCCTATTTAATTCCCCATGAGGTTCACTCTGTCTTGAACAACACCTTCGCCAATCAATTCAGCAACGGTCTCCAGATAATAGCTCCATGCAGTGCTATGCACCGGAATAATGTGTTTGTGTTTTACGTTAGTTATCGTCGATACCGGTTGACAATATAAGCGACGCATCCTGAAGAGATTAGTCATTTTAGAGTGTTGGAGGATAGTGCAATGATACAGACAGAGACCCATTCCAGAGTCTCCACTGGAAGAAATTAGTCATTTTAGAGTTTTGGAGGATAGTGCAATGATACAGACAGAGACCCATTCCAGAGTCGCCACTGGTTCATTTGCGTGCATGGTGTAAAGCACTGACACGAGATCTCGGTTTAAAGTCTCATCTGAAAGACTGTTAGTAGTACCATGGTCAGATGGGGGATCGAACTGCAATCCCTGGATTCACTTCAAATATGTATATCGAATATGAATATATAGGCATCCAAACTGCCTACTTTATAAAAGACTATGCTAGGCCAGTAGAAGACGGATCTGTAGTCCAGTGGTAACACGCTGGACTGGTAATTCATGGATCGCAGGTTTGGTCCCCCATCTGACCCTAATAAAATGAACATCTTTCAGATGGGACTTTTAAACCGAGGTCTCGTGTCGGTTCGGGACATCGTGCACGTAAAAGAACCAGAGGAGACTCTGGAATGGGTCTCTATCTGTATCATTGCACTATCCTCCAACAATCTAAAATGACTAATCTCTTCAGGAGGCGTCGCTCATATGGGCAACTGGTAGCGACGATAAATAAACGTAAAACACACACAGTCAGTATCTTATCATTTGTTGTATACTATTATCATGACGAATAAATATGTCTAAATCAACTCAATGAAACCTTTCCCCCTACCCTGTATAAACATAGGTTGCCTTAGTAACAATATACTATATCACTAGTTCCTACACATTCAATATACACTCTTCTAGCGAAAAGCATTGATCCACACACAGATATAGTTCGTATTCCGACCTTGTACATAAATGTCCTTTGGGTTAAAATATGTAATTATAATCAAAATGTACGTATTCAATAATAAACCGCTACAGAAAGGAGTATGGTAAAATGGGCTAGACGGCCAAATCGGAATCGAATCTGTTTAGTATTAATGCGAATTGTAATGGGATTTATTTGCCAATGAGCTAATTATTTCTATTTTATGCACAGGGATTCGGCACGTTTGGGGGTACTAGTATATATATTTAAGTACAGGGATTCTACTCTGTGGGATGTCAGAGTTCGCATCGATCAGTAAAATGGCCCTATCTGAAACAATTTTGAACAAATATGTCCAAATATAACGCCTATCCAGAGTCTTTATATTGTTCTTCAAATAAAACACAACTTTTAGCTGCATGCATGTATACTTTGCAAACAATTGCCACAGACATTAGCCATAGCAGTTCACATTTCCATACTAGGACACGGGTTCTGTCAGCAACGACGGGAGAGTTTTAACAGTGAATAACATTATCAATAAAATGTGTTTCCGCTAACGTGTAGGTTTATTCGGCAAAAATGTACGTCAAAAAGAGATTTCGTAGAATTTTTCAATTTGTTTTGAAAATTACTCAAGCGGCGCAGTTCGCGTTGAAACGAGCGTTCAGATTTTATGTAGTATCATTTCTATAGATTTCATTTTGATACGCCGGCGTATCATTTGAGAGACAATATTACTAAACTTATTTCTATTTTTATATCAGGTCTTGTCTTTTCACCTTTCTGAAAATTCCATTTTGATACGCCGGCGTATCATTTAAGATACCTTGTTTGTGAAATTATTACTATTTCATATATATATAAATTATGGTTTATTTTGATGTATTTAATCTGATTTAGTACTATATTATGCTAATTATCATGCATTTTAATACAACGTTTTCTCACTTTCACCTGTGTGTTGTTGGTTTTTTGAAAATATATAGGCCCTATGGAAAATAACAGTGCATTTTAGATGCTCAAATGCCCAATATAGGCATTCTAATTGGGAATTAATGGACTTTCCCTTTTTAAAATGGACAGCGTTTTTAGATGATAACCGTTACCATCATTTTAGTTAGGAAAGACTGGATACATGTGTCTGGGGAATGGACCAAGAACAGAGAAGGAACTGAACCTCTGAGAATCAGAAGGCTGCGATTATTTCTAGTAGCATTATATAATTGATACTGCGAGTGCAAAGGTTAATGCGAGACAGTATTAATAAGTACCGTAGCCAGAGGCAAATTTCAACCGGGGCAATCTAGGGGGTCCGGGGGCATGTTCCCTTTCAAAATTGTTAGGGTATAGAAGAGATTTTCTGCGTTTTCTGATTTTAGACGTATACTTATTTATTGACCTTTCAGCCATCTCAACATTGTATACAGCAACGGAATATGTTGGCATTTAAATTTTTTTTATATTATTTGGAAGTTTTAACCGAGGCAGCTTCCTCGGTGTGCTTCAGTGTTGCTACATGCACATATTTTACGATATATATATATGCAATGGAATATAATGATATTTTGGAATTGGCTAGTACAGTTGAAAAGGGGAATGAAACAATTAATAGCAATAAATCTATATAACAATGTGCAGATATGACGTATAGGGGTATCTTGAAAATACGTATGAAATTAGCTTAAAGGCAGCCATTCTCAGAATCTTGTAAATATAGTAATGGTAATGCACAATTGTGATACAAGACTGTATAAAATATCATCTGAAATAATTAGTCAGTTACTGCCCCTGAATACTCCTAGAAGTAGAGTGGTCCTATAACTTGGTTTCCTCTGTTTATATCGTTGTTTCCTTTGCACCGCATGCTATCCATATTCACCGAAATGCATACCTGCCTATCGAAATGTTGCGGTATGATAAATGTGATTTCAGGTTCATTAATTTCTTACGGTAAAGTGCCAATTGGATATATTGTAGGATATATCTCGAGGTATAGTAATTTAATAGTTTTAAGATGAGAAAGTGGTTAAAATTGATAGCATGTAGTGCAAAGGAAAGAACGATAAAAACAGAGGAAACCGCTTAAGATGACCTACATACTCCTAGGGAGTATGCAGGGGCAGTAACTGACTAATGTCAAAGAGAAAGCCAGTTATATGTAACATGATATAGTCTAAAACGGAACTTTGATCCTACTTCGAGATAACCGGAGAATTCGACATAACCGACTTTGACATAGCGGATGGAGACTGTACACGCTTTCATCCGCGCCAATCCTATTCAATCACTTTTCTCTATACTAATCTCTTCTTCTTCCCGTGCTCCGATTTGATAGTTCATGTTCTTGAACTTTCTTCAAATATTCCTTTAAATATTAACCATTTTCTTTTTAACATCCAAACTATTGACTCACTAATACAATAACTTCTGAAATTATTTTGCATATGCCTAGAATAGATGCACGTATTTTCATTGTTATATATATATATATTATTCTCCTGTCTATTGTATATCAATCAATTGATAGGGAGAAGAACTATATACGTTTTCTTTCATTATAATCCCTTTCAGTCTACTGCTGTTAAATTATATGTAAAATGTTCATTTCTTTATTACATGTAACAATACTGAAATAAATAATGTTTAAAGCGACACTACATCGGTGAAAACGCAAAATTATACAGAATGTAGTTTCCTATTATACGGTATGATTTATTTCCTAAATATTTGCCTCAAAAATTGAGTATTTCAACTAATAAACAAGCGTCGTATACGCGGTTTGTTGACATAACAAAATAATGTAAACATGGTCGACATCCATGCATAATACAACCTGTGTATCCCGAATAACGAGATTTAGGTACATATTTACCGTTATATCTCACATTTGTGCCAATGCATATTTATTTGTAGACTAATCTTAGTTAAATTATCTCTAAGCGACATTATCACGCGTTTAGTATTGACTCCAATGACAAACAAACGTCATTTCAGGAGAGTGGATGACCGTTATATGAAATCCTACTTTCACTTTTGAAAGTTTGTAGGCCTCAAACACACTGTTTATGGATTCAATGTTAGTGTTCGAATGTATTCAGAAGAATTTGTAGTAACAATGCATTTATACGTGACAAAATGCATTGTATTTGCTTTTTGCGATGTAATGTCGCTTTAAGCTAACGAGAGTAATTAATATAAATTGTTGTAAAATAAATAAAGTTTTTTGATTTCATAGCATCGATTTTGGGATTCAAAACAATCTGAGTTATAGCATCTAAAAATTCACGGAACTGTTAATTAATGTCAACTGTGGTTGTACTTTCATGTTTGTGAGCTTTTAGTGAATCTAATTAAGTTTAGATATGACAAGTCTATCGCGTCAGTGGACCAGTCGTTAGCACATTGGACTGCAAATCCATCCATGACTACGTTGAAACTTCGTAACTGTGAATATGTTGTGATATTTTTTGCTCTGATATATAAAAAGTTTTTATAAAAACAGAATTGAACGACATAACACCTATGCCTATACCGCGTCACGTCGCAGCGCATGCGTAATTGTGCCAATAAACGGTTGACCTACATGTTCGCCAAGGTCGAGCGTTATCTAGCAGGTTCGATCCCCCGTCTGACCCTAATAAAATTAACAGTATTTCAGATGGGACGTTAAACCGAGGTCTCATGTCGGTGCTTTACACCGTGCACGTAAAAGAACCAGAGGAGACTCTGGAATTGGTCTCTGTCTGTATTAGTGATAAACCGATTATCGCTAAGTCGCCGACAATCGTTCGCCGGCATGGACATCGGCGAAAATCGATTGTGAAAATGTGTAATCGATTATAATCAACGAGTCTTTATTTTCTTTTGTTTTTTTGTTTTTGTTTTTTGAACCACGTTTAAGGCTCGTTTATTTTCCTCGTCATAGGTGACCTGTGGGTCGAGGGCATCCCACAAGCACCTTACAATAATGTACATTTTTTAACGAGTAAAATAAACAAACGGCATGAATAATAGTGTATATAAATATATCAAGTCATTATCATGTTGGCCTTAAAGTGCTGAAAAAAATGTTCAGTTACACTTAGAAAAAAGAAGAAGAGAAAAGTGGTCTGCAGCCTACATTCTACCAAGTGATTGATGACAATTATTTTCAATATAATTTTAAATTAAAACTGTTTAGCATATTGCTTCCATATTTCGTCAAATTCAAATAATTTGTTCTGTATTGAAACTGTCTCAAGTTCAGTATCATATAATAGTTTTAATCGACACATCAGATGTTGAACGGATGGTTTTATGTCTTTATTTTTGTCTCTTACTTTTATGTTTGTTTATACCTCAAATAAAACTATGACTTACTATTGGCTGTATTTTATTAGCATTGCACGTTTGCAACAACAATTCTAACTGTATCTAGTACTAGACTTTTCACTAGTATGTCACTAAGTGTTCTGTCCTCTATTAACTTAAAAACTAATTTTATATCAGGTGGCAGTCCAGTAACTTAAAGTCTAGTACTAAGATGTAACTGAGTAATTAATAATTTGTCGAAACTAGTAACTTGTAAGTAATTTATTAGTACTAAATAGATTGTTAAGCTCACAAATTAGATGGAATGATTTTGATTTATAACTATATCAATTGCCCGATTAATAATCGATTATCTAATCGGTTTACCCGTCCGATTATTCCGATTAATCGATTATGGATTTTGAAACCGATGCACATCACTAGTCTGTATCATTGCACTATCCTCCAAAAATCTAAAATGACTAATCTCTTCAGGAGGCGTCGCTCATATGGGTAACCGGTAGCGACGATAAATAAACGTAAAACACACACACACGCGCCGAGCGTGATCTACAAGTAGGTCGTCACACGATCTAGAGTGCTGTCGCGATATTACAGGCTAGCATGGGGAATCAGCCGCATGGATACGCTAATATCAGCCACATCACCGGTGTGCCACCATATATTGTGTTGTTGTGTTGTCCAGTGTTGGGCATTAGAATTTACCTGCAGTGTTAGTTATTGACTAGTGTCGATCTAGTGTCGCGGTAAAGTGTAATATATTTATCTACAGGTGTACAAAGTAAGATACCGATCCCTACTCCTCCACCTTCGGGTCCACAACTAATGTGTATACAGTCAAACCTGTGTTAGTGGTCACCTCTATTAAGCAGCCAACCTGTAGTAAGCAGCCAGTTTCCAGATTCCAAATATGTTGTTTTATTATACATTTGACCTCTATTAAGCAGCCATCTGTGCTAAACAGTCACTTTCTATGATTCCCTTGGCTTGCTGCTTAAGACAGGTTTGACTGTAGTCGTATAGTCAACCAACAAATGTTTACTCCTTGCTCTCCGTTCCGAGTACGACATGTCACAGCCCATATTTGTCATAGCTAGCTGCATAGTGTACCGACGCTATTAAATAAGTGTCACACAGAATGCAGGCTATGTGCATGGTGGATAGATTAAGTACCTAATATTTATATTTAAAAAAACTACCTGCAGAGTTTTCACCGCTTAAATAATCCTTTGGGATATCTATTATCATGTTATGTTATCATGAAATCAGATTTATGGCAAGCCGATCTTATCATATCGTGGTTATTTTCACGTGCTACTATCCCCAGTACAATGATTTGATCTAATATTTTACTATTATCAATAATTAATTTCTCTACTCGATGGTCGTTAACAATATTATTGGATTCAAGCAAATTAATCGTTTCTAGATAATCGATTAGGGTGTTGCATGTGATGGCGTGCGAGTCACGTCAATTTCAAGGCCCTGCGTATTGAACTTTTAACTCTTTACAAACTGGGTAAATAAAGGCTATACATATTATATGGTTTGTAGCAGACGACAGTTCATTAATGTGTTTTAATTAATTGTGAGTGAAAAGTCTGGAAATAGTGTCATTAAAATTGCATTAGAATTGTGTCGTTACGACATACTAGACTGTAATGCTCACCGCTAACGTGCAATGAGTGAATACCTATATACTATTTGTTTCTATTTATAGGATATAAGCCGAAAACGATCCAATATCTATAATATTGGATTGTGCGAGGCGCGTTGCGACGAAGACAGTACCAATATTTTACATATTGGATCCGTTTGAGGCTTATATCTTACTTAAACACACTTTATATAACAAGATCCTACTAAGTAATGTTTTTATTTTCGTACATTTACGCGTAGGATTTAATATAATACTCATTTGACATTTTGACAGCAGTCCAATATTAATAATAATGGACTGTAAGTACAAAGGTATGACGTCATGACCGTATTTTAATATTAGATAATACGAGTAGCGTCTGTCTTATAGACCATTTTGAATTTAATATAGCAAGCCCGTTGACCCCCTCGCGGGATGCACGTCTCCGTTGGGGCACAACTCGCGACATCAGCGTAAGATCCTGGGATCTTTTGGTTGTCGAACTTGCGACTCGAGCTGCGCTCCAGCACTTCTGTCTCTGTTCTACAGACGTGTTGGATGTATGGACTGACAATGGAGCGACCTAGACGACATGCGTCTGTCAGATCCGTTCATATGCTGCTGCAGTGAGGTGACCAGCAGTGAGAAGGCTGGTTCTAAGCCAAGCCTTTCGAAAGTAGACACCACTATGGCCATGTCACTTGTCGCTCTGCATAGGAAGAAGATGCGTGTGTGGTCTACGTTTATTTATCGTCGCTACCGGTTGGCCATGAGTGACGCCTCCTGAAGAGATTAGTCATTTTAGATTTTTGGGTGATAGTGCAATGATACAGACAGAGACCCATTCCAGGGTCTACTCTGGTTCTTTTACGTGCACGATGTACAGCACCGACACGAGACTTCGGTTTAAAGTCCCATCTGAAAGACTGTTAATTTTATTAGGGTCAGACAGGGTGTCGAACCTGCGATCCCTGGATTACCAGTCCAGCGTGTTACCACTGGGCTACAGATCCGTCTGTGCCCGATTAGAACAACCGAGCTAGAGGCCAGTTGGGTAGCTTCCACGCATGAAATAATTCGACACTGCCAGTTGGATTCGAACCTACAGCGGTGAGGGGCAAGTGATTTGAAATCAACGACAAAATAAAATGGTGCTCCATACACACACTATAATTATATAGATATATAGTTGTAATTAATACCTTGGTAGCAATGCAAATCAATCAAACTTATGGGTTCTGAGTCATCATTTAGGGGCAATGGTTGAGATGCTTAGAAAACGTAAGGATTTAACTTAAAGCAGCATTACATCGTATAAAATAAAATATATTTGAAAAATTCAATTTTTACATTATACACATTCTAACATTATACTTTGTATGCTTATGTTCATTTGGTAAACAGTGTTTTTTTGCGATAAAACAAACTCGAAACCGAATGTAGGACTTTCCGAGTCGATCGGTCACGCACTTGTTTACAACCGGAACGCATCGTCCGCACTTGTTTGCATTCGGAATGCATCGTCCCCATTTGTCCCACGTTATCTTTTTTAATTAAATTACTTGATATGTTGATTCATACCTCTATTAGCTAAGTCTTTTAGGGACATTTCTACATCACCGCGAGGGGTTCGACCTTAGAGGAAGATAGATAGATAGTATTTCATGTTCAAAATATATACGTTGTTTTCTACATCCTCTGTTGATAAACAAATTCGCGTATACGACGGTTTAAATTTATTGGAATTTTATCGTTTCTGAGCGACTATTTTCGATTTTTGTAAACACACACACATTAGTATTTATATTTTACCCAACACATCCTTTATTACGATGTAATGCTGCTTTAATGTGTGTGTTATAGAGCTTCAAGATACCCCTTTAAAAAGTTTAAATTCTCTACATATTATCGCCATTATTTCCGCACGAAAACGTCAAAGTATTTGAAGAAGTGGGCATTTGAAACGTAATCTACGTATTACCTAGAGACAAATAACCCAACAAATATAAACGTTTAATGAATTTTATTTTAGTTTTATTGTATTGGCAAATATTGGCCATGACTGGTGATATATTAATATTATATTATTTAAAACGAATGTGAATATTAATAGTATAAGTGATCATTTGCTCCGTTACCGGCAGCAATATATATATTTATGCTATAATACGCATTATTAGTCCATCTGTTCGTGTTCACTAGTATATGTTGACTCTTCTGATTATGTCCAGTTCCTCCTAAATATTTCTTAACCACTTCGAGTTTATACACACACACTATATCATATGTATAAGAGTCAGTATTGTCTGTATGACATCTTTCAGATGGACTGTATCACTCAGCCATGACATCTAGCGGACCTACTTCTTCGTCCTCGTAACTGAAAATATATAACACACCGAAAGCAAGGGGTATCTATAGTGTGGTGGGAGGGGAGGGCTTTTGAATGCATTTAAAAGTAGATAAAGGGCATTAAATTAAAATTTATAAAAAAATTAAAATGGCTACCTCATTCAATGTATGTGGAATCGATAAAAGATTGCACAAGCATGGTGCCTTCGCTTAAATAGTTTGGGAGTCTGAAAATAGTTCCAAGGATATTCATGCGCATAGAAATTGTTATTTGGTCGTAGGTAAAAGGTTCAATCTTAATTTGATTAAACCAAGTATTAAAATGCTACAGCAGTCAGTGTGGTATATGCTATGTTATCTTTTCTCATCTTACCTCATTATCGATTACTTCCATTACAGCTATTGACAAAGAAGCCATGAAGATTGTCACAAAAGTGTCTCCCTTTCCAAACTATAGCACTTATACAGAGATGTGCCCAGCATTTAGTTTTCATCCACATATTGATTCTGACCATATATACGGCCACATTAATGAGTGTTAGTTTATTCAATGATGTCTTTTGGTTGCTTTTGTGGTCTAAAGTCGCACCAACAACTTAGGTAATGTGGCGAATCACCAGCTGTTAGTGGGGGGAGAGACGATGGGACAAGCGAGCGAGTAGATTTCGTTAATTAATTTGGGCGACTGAGTGTATCTAAGTAGGTTAATCCTCAACGATGATTCCTGTTCAAGTAGATTTCTTGAGGTGGCTTCATTTTTCTATCCAGGGTAACACATCTTCAGATGTGTTGCTTCTTTCTAAAATGATCCTTTGTAGGACCACCCGCTTCGCTGTTGGTCATCTCGCAGTAGAATATAAACCGACAATGTAGTTAGATGTAAGCGCGTTGAATGTCGCTTACCTGCCTGCACGCGTTGTTCTTCTCTGTGTGTTTTACGTTTATTTGGCATCGCTACCGGTTGCCCATATGAGCGACACCTCCTGAAGAGATTAGTCATTTTAGATTGTGGAGGATAGTGCATGATACAGACAGAGACCCATTCCAGAGTCTCCTCTGGTTCTTTTACGTGCACGGTGTAAATCACCGACACGAGACCTCGGTTTAAAGTCCCGTTGTTCTTGAAGGCTGGATCATGTTGGATAACGGTTTGAGTACTCCTAAGCTCAAAAAGATCAAGGCGATAAGACGGTGCGCGCGCACACCGGAAGAGAGTGCGACACACTGAAGATCAATGCGTCATAGGCTGCTGCTGCTCGATGTGTCCCGCCCGCGACGTGCACACCATGAGGAGGGCAGCCGGGAAGACCCCGTGTGCCTCTCCGAGCACTATTTCAGACATGGACCAGGACCAGGGTAGAATTAATTAATCGGATATTAATATATTTAGAATAATTGTTGCAGTTAGCTTACTCCGATATCCTTATCCACAGGACAAAGTACATTCCAGTCATGTAGTTCTGGCCTTAAACGGGAAGGAGAAAGAGAAAAACAAACATCATTGAACATTCATGAGTATTCTCTGATTCCATAATTGCTGTACTTAGTCCAGTCATCGGTTGTGTCAGTCTGAATTACGTCGTACAGTCGTCGATTGTGTCAGTCTGAAATACGTCGTACAGTCATCGGTTGTGTCAGTCTGAATTACGTCGTACAGTCGTCGATTGTGTCAGTCTGAAATACGTCGTGCAGTCATCGGTTGTGTCAGTCTGAATTACGTCGTGCAGTCGTCGATTGTGTCAGTCTGAATTACGTCGTACATTCATCGGTTGTGTAAGCCTGAATTACGTCGTGCAGTCATCGGTTGTGTCAGCCTGAATTACGTCGTACAGTCATCGATTGTGTCAGTCTGAATTACGTCGTACAGTCATCAGTTGTGTCAGTCTGAATTACGTCGTACAGTCATCAGTTGTGTAAGTCTGAATTACGTCGTACAGTCATCGGTTGTGTCAGTCTGAATTACGTCGTACAGTCATCAGTTGTGTAAGTCTGAATTACGTCGTACAGTCATCGGTTGTGTAAGCCTGAATTACGTCGTACAGTCATCGGTTGTGTAAGTCTGAATTACGTCGTACAGTCATCGGTTGTGTAAGTCTGAATTACGTCGTACAGTCATCGGTTGTGTAAGTCTGAATTACGTCGTACAGTCATCGGTTGTATCAGTCTGAATTACGTCGTGCAGTCATCGGTTGCGTCAGTCTGAATTACGCCGTACAGTCATCGGTTGCGTCAGTCTGAATTACGCCGTACAGTCATCGGTTGTGCCAGTTTGAATTACGTCGTGTACGAAGAACAGGTCGTGGGAACGACGAATTACAAGTCGTGTGCTATTACGCCATCTCTATTGATATATACTATGTCTCGGTGTTCCATCGTGTTACAATTATCATTCATCTAAAAGAGAAAACAATAATTACGACATCTAACAATATCCGCGATGGGAAGGGTCTCGCCATTGTCACTGTTTGGTACTTTCCAATTGACATGTGATGCGATCCGGGATTGGGCAATATACTTTAGATAACCTCATAGAAATATAGCTTCCATTTATTTCATCTAGCTAACTGCGAAATCTCATCGGATATATACAATGTACTGTGGTTTGTAGCAGTTGGATATGTGCACTGGTATCCATCTTTGATAACGCAATGGTAGCGCGTTAGTTTATACACATTTATTTGAGCTCGATTGCGATACAAGTTCTTTCAACTTATATTAATCACTCTCGAGACCTCATTCCTGATGGAATCCATCGCCATGAAGGAGAGAGAAGAGGCAATGTGGAATTTAAATGCCTTGCCTAAGGACACAGTCGTAATAGGTTCCAGTGGGGCTCGAACTCCAGGCCGTTCGCACATGAAGCGAACGCGCATCCTCTGCGCTATTACGATTTCCACAAATCGGAATATACATATATACTAGTATACCGGCATGGACATCCGTCAATTACACAAGATGATAAAATAATTACCACACATGTCGAAACGTGTTGGATATATACATATATCGGTTTTACTTTGAATAACAAGAGACATGTGAGTTGTAATTATATATTATAATAATATAATTGTAAGGGATCGTATGTATTATAAATTTAATGTTTGCTATATCAATGAGAGACATTAGTCAGTTACTGCCCCTGAATACTCATGAAAAGTAGATTGGTCCTCTTGGCAAATAGCAGTCAGTTGTCGTTCTTAACTAGATGGCGCCACCTGACCCGGTCCCGATACATTTGGAGTGATTCGGATTTTATCGTACTTTCCTTAGAAAACCATGTAAACACGCTCATACATAATAACACAAAATAATAGATAATTATGCCTTCAACCTGCTGCTGTGTACCCCAGTGTCATTTAAGAGGAGGACATGAGTTTCCGAAAGATTATGATAGGCGTTCCAAGTGGGTGAACGCGATTAGAAGGATAGACGAATCTTTCAAAGATTGGCAGCCTTCGAAGATGTAAGCCTTTTTTCTCAACCACCCAACTGAATAATGACATCAACCACGCGTTTTGACCCTAACCCTGGGCGGAGCAAGTGATGAAGGCGTTCTTTATGCGTGGTTGATACTATATTCTGATCGGCTGGTTGAGATAAAGATTTTACGCTTCGACGACTGCAGTCCATTTCAGAGCTGATGATTACGTTCAACAGACCATCGATGGTATGTTTAAGCGCTTGTTGAGTTTTTAAGAAAAGCTTGAGAATGAAAAAGAGTAGCATTGAGCAGAACTAGAGTCCTGCTTCATTGTCATTACACCGTCGTAGAGGCGTTAGTACGGGCGAAATACTGATTTCGGAATCAGTCATAATCAATTAGATTGTTCTGAAAAAGACAAAACAAAAAAACATAATTAGGATATGATTCGAACCCGGGTCTCCCGTGTCACAGATCAACGCTCTAACCACACGGCCATTTCGACATTTATGTATTTATGGACACAGTTATCGTATATAATAGCGTATGCTAGCCGTAAAGTTGTTTATTTTTCCCGGTTATACAATTTTAATTCTGTTAGGTGTTGCAATTCAGGTGGAATACATATTCTTGACCATTTTTAACGTCAACTACAAGGATTTTTTTTACATATCATCGTTTTATCGACCATTGCATTAACTTAGCACTGTCGGACCTGACCCGTGTTTACGGTTCACAGGATCGCCGCATTTCTCGGTCTTTATTGCTTATTACGCTAAAATCTGAAGCAAAATTAATACCTTTCAACCAAATCCATTTTCCTTCCTGTCTGCTTTGCATTTCTCTTCTTTAATTCCGATTTTAACTGTGGTATTGTCATAAGACCGAACTTCGATGCCATGTTAATGATGTTTATTCTGCGAGAATTCCAGGACCGGGTACAGTGGCGCCCCTAGCGGCTGCCAAGAAAGATAACTGACTGCTATTTGCCATTGGTATCCTCTGTTTTTATCGTTGTTTCCTTTGCGCCATATGATCTCTGTTTCATTAGTTTTCTTATCTTTATAATTATTAAATTACTAAATCTCGACAGATATCCTACAGCATTACCAATGGATACTTTACTGTAGAAATTGATTATAAATTAATTAACATGCTTTTGATAAAATCACATTTATCATACCGCAACATATGCCGTTTATGGAACACCAATAAAAACAAAGGCTTTCAACTAAAAGGACCAATTTCGGGATAAAACTGACTATATCTCTCATTGGATGACATTAACATTGGGGTGTAACTGTAAAATACGTACTACAGCATTTAAGAATAATAGTACATAGTACATTTGTTCTTGAAGACGAGGTAAAGCTGATAAGTATGTGATAGACACAGACAGTCTATGTTTTACGAGGGCTATTACGTCCTACAGTACTGTTATAATAACAGCAATAAATATATGGATGAAAGCAGAATATAATCTTCGTTTGCACAATTAGCAAGGACAACGTATCACGAGAGTGTTGGAAGTGCGGAAAGATAATTAAGTTGGTTACAAAGACCCCGGGTACCTCTTTAAGATAATTCGCATATAACCAAGGACCCTCAGCAGGTTAGCTGGATAGTTTAGATTATACAAGTGGTTACAAAGACCCCGGGTACCTGTTTAAGATAATACGCATAGAACCAATGATCTTCAGCAGGTCATCTGGATAGTTTAGTTTATACAAATTTATTTTAGCTCGATTGCGAAACAAGTTCTTACAAGTTATATTAATCACTCTCGATACGTCATTCCTGATGGAATCCATCGCCACGAGGGAGAAGAGGCAACATGGAATTTAAATGCCATGCCTAAGGGCACGTACGTAAAGGCTCCAGCGGGGTTCGAACTCCGGACCTTTCGCTGAAGCGAACGCGCATCCACTGCGCTATCACGACTTCCGCTTCAGCTAGGATTCGAACTTACAGCGGCGATAGGCACATGATTTGAAGTCAACGACTTTAACAAATAGGCCCTTGTATAAATATAAGCCTAATCGGAAACGATGTGTGGGTTTGTGTGGGGGAGGGGTTAAAGCCACGCCATCCAGCTAGTATTGGTGGAGGAAGACTCGGGATGTTCAAACATGGTCTGACACCCGGGTATAGCCACCTACCTTCCGTATCTCTGCTGGATATCTTCCCACGTGTAATAATTCCTCTAGAGGGTGTTCGAACCTACAGCGGTAAGAGGTAAGTGATTTGAAGTGAGCGACCGTAACCACTAGACCACGGATACCCATGCAAACATATAGTATTAATATAAGCTTAACATAAACCGAAAGGTTCAAAACGGACATATGGACATTTAACATTTAAAACTGAGTAGTGCCCGAGTGCAGGAAATTGGTAATTATTCATCACTTGATTCAATTACTTGTCATCCATCTCTGTTTCTAAATTTTGAATGGTGTGTGTTTTACGTTTATTTATCGTCGTTACCGGTTACCCATATGAGCGACGCCTCCTGAAGAGATTAGTCATTTTAGAATGTTGGAGGATAGTGCAATGATACAGACAGATACCCATTCCAGAGTCTCCTCTGGTTCTTTTACATGCACGGTGTATAGCACCGACACGAGACCTCGGTCAGACGGGGGCTCGAACCTGCGAGTCCTGGATTACCAGTCCAGCGTGTTACCACTGGACTACAGATCATTCTGTAATTATTAAATATGTACTAAGTAAATTATTAATACATAAATAAAATAATTTTATTATATAGATTAATATTCTGAAAGGTTAAATTTACGACACATAATATGACACAAATAATTGTAGCCGTAGTCTTACGCATTGCAACAAATACAAATACATAGCATTTATATATTAAATATTATTCTATTGCGCTTCACAATTACAGATGCAATTTTAAACATTTACCCATGACAATAATATATGGAAATATAAATAAAAATGTATACATATATAGATATAACTAGGATTCTAGTAATTGGATAAGAACATATTTTATCATGATATCTACACCATTACAGTATATAAGTGAGTGATTGGATTAGCGATAAAAGTGGCAATATGAACCATAGACCCAAACACTGCTGTAAGAATGACAACCCTGATATGGCCAGTGCAGTGAATGGGCCGGTACAGTGATTGAGTTCGAACCCAAGAGAATGCCCATACAACACTTCACTCGTCAATCCAATACTTATAAAGTCGATCTTTGATCTTATTGAACACAACTATTGTATTTAAACTGTTTTATATCATCACAGATGTTTGTACAAAGAGCACAAAACGTATCGTTCATAAAATTGCCTATACAGATGGGGTTTCAGTTTTGATCAGAAACTGGCCTCAGACTCAATGTTTTCCAGATAACTAGGTAGATCGTTCCACAATGTGGGTCCAACGACGGCCATAGATCTATCGGCTAATTTTGTTCGTCGTCTTGGGATGTTAAAGTTAGTGTCACTTTGTGATCTTAGTCTGTACCTTCGTCTGTACAACAAACAGAACGTCTACAATAAGCAAGATGGACACAAGTTCACCACACAGGATTGGATAATTGCACGAGCGTTCATTCTCAGGTCCTTATTGCGTTATTGTACTGAATACATGCCTATTTCATTCAATTCCGCCAATTTGATGCGTTAATCAGGGGCATTGTTACGTGTATGCATCTTAGATGGCAGTTGTACATCGCTACATGATGACCGTCACTTAAAACGTTTTCAATTGATATAATTATGTGTTTGCTGTTTGAGTGGGCGCCGGATCAGTAGCCCAGTGGTAACACGCTGGACTGGTAAGCCAGGGATCGCAGGTTCAATCCCCCGTCTGACCCTAATATAATTAACAGTCTTTCAGATGGGACGTTAAACCGAGGTCTCGTGTCGGTGCTTTACACCGTGCACGTAAAAGAACCAGAGGAGACTCTGTAATGGGTCTCTGTCTGTATCATTGCACTATCCTCCAAAATTACTAATCTCTTCAGGAGGCGTCGCTCATATGGGCAACCGGTAGCGACGATAAATAAACGTAAAACACAGAGTGGGCGCCATTTAAATAGCTACGTTTAAATCTATGTATATATGTTCCTCAATAATTGTAAATCGTCTAGCAAATGTCATTCTCAAATAAGGTGCGCTGTAGGAAAACCAACATGACAGGCAAAAAAAACACAACTTCTATACCAGTCATGGTAGAATAGTGTTATTAAAATTAACTGCTCCGTAGCAGTTTTCCGTTTCGAGTTTTAATATAGAGTCGCTGTGTACTGGTCTTAGTTTAAACAGTATGTATTCTAATAGAATTACATGTATGACACAAGAATGTTACAATTTTCACAAATTTTGAATAATTTGGATTGGAAAACGTAGAAAGACTTACAGTGTGTATTAACCACGCCCAATGTAGTTCATATACCGATGGAAACTATTAACCAGCGATTCCTTCCTTAAATAGTTTGATCTTCGCATGTGTGTGTGTGTGTTTTACGTTTATAAATTATTTAAATATATTTATTTATAAATCGCTACCGGTTACCCATATGAGCGACGCCTCCTGAAGAGATTAGTCATTTTAGAGTTTGGAGGATAGTGCAATGATACAGACATAGACCCATTCCAGAGTCTCCTCTGGTTCTTTTACGTGCACGATGTACAGCACCGACACGAGACCTCGGTGTAACGTCCCATCTGAAAGACTGTTAATTTTATTAGGGTCAGACGTGGGATCGAACCTGCGATCCCTGGATTACCAGTCCAGCGTGTTACCACTGGACTACAGATCCGTCTGTAGCTCACGAGTATGTTGATAGCATTATATTTTGTAGCGAAATAACCAAGAAATCTATCAGATTTCGATCCATTTTATTCCTCTGACGACATAGGATTCTCAAAACAAGCATATTATATTAAAGCGATAATTCACTCATTGTGCATCTCTAATTTAGGGAATAACTACATAATAATTTATAACAGTCATTGGAATGGGAATCGAGAACAATGATAATTGGTAACAAATTGAAATGCTCAACTTTTTAAATTGATGACGTAAATTGGAAAGTAATCGCACATTATTGTTAACACGTTTGTACAAAGCATGTATCATGATACGTATGCATACTAACAGTATCCGATCCAGCGTACGTCATGATAGCGCAGTGGAAGTGGCTTCGCTTCATGTGTGAAATGCCTCCCGAGTTCGCGTCCAGCTGCAGCCGTTACGATTGTGTCCTTAGGCAAGCATTTAAATTACACATTGCCTTCTCTCTCCCTCATGACGATGGGTTCCACCAGGAATACGAGCGATTAATCTAACGGAATAACTTGTTTCGCAATCGAGCTAAAATAATTTGTATAAACTAACAGTATCCGAAACTAAATGTTTCTACAGTCAAACTTATCTTAAGCAGCCAGCCAAGCGCATAAAGTGGCTGCTTAGCACCTATGACTGCTTAATAGAGGTCAAATGTATAGTGAAACAATATATTGGGAATCTGGCTGCTAAATGCAGGTTGTCTGTTTAATAGAGGTGACCACTAACACTGGTTTGGCTGTTATTTATATGTTTACACATATTCTCAAATAATGGATTAAAATAAAAAATATATACAATTTAGCAATTTAGCAACTTATGAAATTGTGGAGCAAATACTGTGGGGGGGGGGGGTATGTCTAATAAGCTTGTACTGCAGCGCCAAATGTTGCTAGTGTATACAATGCGCCTTGACTTGCCGGAGTTGTGGTGGACGCCTTGCAGGTAGGGATGGTAGCAATATATGCATTCCGTAATCCGACGCCTGCTGTCAGCTATACAATATAGCTATACGACAGTAGCTAAATGCATGTGAATAATCTATCTGGACACAAATGGTACATATATATTAAACATATATATCGGGAAGAGTAGTAACTAATGTTGCTAGAACGTGTGACCCGACCCGTTTGCCTTTATTTAATTTGGCACGTTGTGTATTCACATGTATACAATTATGTAAAACGAATCGAGCAATAACATATGATTGAACTAAACATACATTGAACACGAAGCATATGTTCTGAATGATTGTAGTATGGATCAGGCGCGTAGCTGCCATTAGGCCCGGGACTGCACATCATTTTGACAAAAATAAATAAATATATATATCATGTTTATTTGTTATAAAAACATGTCCGAATTTGTCTTTTAAATGCTGGAAATTGCATCCTAAAAACCAAAACATTCCGGGGGTGCATGCCCCCGGACCCCCTACCAATCTCGTTCGCTACGCTCACTCAACATTCTTTACCAGGGCCTGCACATAAGTTGCCTCCTGACTACGCCACTGTGGACTGGGGTCCACATACATATGAATAACAGTAACAACAATCAATCGTATGTATGCTACGTTAATGCTTGTGTGATATCTCATCTGCTATGTGTGTTTTACGTTTATTTATCGTCGCTACCGGTTGCCCATATGAGCGACGCCTCCTGAAGAGATTAGTCATTTTAGATTTTTGTAGGATAGAGAACCATTCCAGAGTCTCCACTGGTTCATGTACGTGCACGGTGTAAAGCACCGATACGAGACCTCGGTTTGGAGTCCCATCTGAAAGACTGTTAATTTTATTAGGGTCAGATGAGGGATCGAACCTGCGATCCCTGGTTTACCAGTCCAGCGTGCTACCACTGGACAATAGATCCGTATGTGACTCTCATCTGCTATCCAATGTCTCGCAGCTTTATAGGATGTTTCCGTTACTTGAACAGTCATATTTGACTCCTTTTCGCTCAATAATTATTTTGATTTGTGTTTTGGTGTCTGTGAGAGTTTAATTGGAACCGGTGCAGTCATAGTTTCTCATTTTTCACAAATACTTTTACTATAAAAGATATGCTTTCAGATTGTTAATGCTGAAGACCTACCTCTGAAGCACATTTCCCAGGGAAACACAGCATGCTACTGTCAGACTTGCCTCTGAAGCACTTTTCCAAGGGGAAACACTGCATGCTAGTCAGACTTGCCTCCAAAGCACATTCCCAGGGGAAACACAGCATGCTACTGTCAGACTTGCCTCCAAAGCACATTCCCAGGGGAAACACAGCATGCTGCTGTCAGACTTGCCTCCAAAGCACATTCCCAGGGGAAACACAGCATGCTGCTGTCCGACTTGCCTCATCTGGATCTACACTTTTTTGTAAGCCAATTTAGGTGTGGTGTTGAAAGGGTTCATTTATGTTGCAAGTTGGAGAGGAAACAGATAAGCCTACATAATAGTTGAATATATTCTCGAGAGAACCGGGTAATTGGGGGTGGGGGCATGGGTTCAAGTGGATGTCGTGATAGCGCATGCATTCGCTTCTGGTGCGGTGTTCACACACAGCTGTAGCAAATACAATTGGCACTTAAAATTCCACGTTGCCTCCCTCATGGCGAATGACTCCATCAGGAATGAGGTCTCGAGAGTAATTAATAGAAGTCAAACTAAATATACTGAGTCAAAACAGAAACGATACCTGGTGTTTATAATTTCAACATTTATTAAGAAAATTCATAAGATGATAGTCCATGTTTGAAAGAGGAGCACATAAAGCATAATGAGCCTCCGAAACTGTCTGCTGCGTGATGACGTAATTCGTCGGACAGGGGTCTAATGGAGTTTTCACACAGACGTCAATAACGAGTATGGGCACCATTTGCGTCTCTCACTGCAATGCACCGCCGTCGCATCGAACGGAAGAGTGTCTGAATCTCTTGCTGGTCAATAGTTGTCCACTCCTGACGCAAAACATCCCTCAGTTGGTTTAACGTTACCGGCTGACGCGGCGGTCCAGCGTATCCCACAAATGTTCTATGGGTGACAAAGCAGGCCACGGCAGGGTTTCAATATTGTTCTGCTCCAATAATGTGGTGGAAATCCGAGCAGTATGACACCTGGCGTTGTCCTGTTGGAACAGTGTGACGTTTCTGTTAGCATTAAAGAACGGCACAACTGGCGCAAGGATCTCATCACAGTACCGCTGGGCGTTTAGGTTCCCGTCCACCACTAACAGTTCAGTGCGACTGCCGAAGGTGATACCGCCCCACGCCATAACGCTTCCGCCCCCGAACAGATCGACCTGACGTACACATGCGTCGGCGTAACGTTCACCGCGTCTGCGATATACTCGCTCTCTGCCATCCGCTCTCTGCAAACAGAACTGCGATTCATCGCTAAACATCACCGAATTCCACTGTACCCGAGTCCAGCGAGCACGTTCCGTCGTCCATTCCCGCCGTACGTCACGGTGACAGGATGGGTCCAACGTATGGCCGATAGGCACGAATGCCACGTTCACCGAGCCGGTTCCTGACTGTTTGTGCACTGATGCGATTGTTGGTCATCCCAGGAGTAACGGCAGCTGTGTGCGTAGCAGGTTGGAACCGGTCACGTAAATGTGACGTCCGAATGCGACGGTCCTGTTCACGCGTGGTCGACCAGATCTTGGACGGTCGTCCACCGATCCATGTGTTCGATAACGTCGAAGTAGACGTGTTATCGTGATCCGCGTAATCCCCCAGTCGATTTGCGACGTCACGCTGACGTAAACCGCCGTCAATCATGCCAATGGCACGCATTCTCTGATTACGGTTTAGCCTAGGCATTTTGTTAGAGGTAACAATGGGTATGTAAGGTGTTTTTCCTCGATGATAATGCAATACCAGTACAATACAACGGTTTTCCGATTTGTACATGTAGGAAGTTGTCTTTGTTGACGAGCACGTGCAAATCGGAAATTCGGCGGTCCAGGATTATCGGGTGTTTATTTACCGGTGTTTATGGTTGGCTGACGTTGTAATAAGATACCCGGTACTGATACGTAATAATATATTAAACCGTTCTATGGTTTTATCCGTTTTAAGTCATTTTTAGTTTGGTATCGTTTCTTTTTTGACTCAGTATATGTATAAACTACAAGTAGTGCCAACACTCCCAATAGTATTGTGGAGACCCCAGGTGCAACCCCAAGCAGCAAGTTAGGCACCCGAATAGAACAGACCTTCCTCAATCCAGCTGGATATCTTCGAGTTTGTATAGAATTTGACACCGCCAGCTCGATTCCAACCAAGTGGCGGGACAGGCAATTGGGAAGAAAACATCATTACCACTCGGCAACTTGGGTTTATACAATAGAACCAATTTCAGTAGGGGCTAGGCATTGAAACATCGATACAAGCGACTAGAATGTGATTTCTTTGGGGTTTAACGTCGCATAAACAGTTCCAAGTCACATGGCAACTTTCCAGCTATTATTGGTGGAAGACCCTGGGTGTCCTTGCAAGCAGTATTCCAGATAGAACCACCAACCTACCACAAGCCAGCTGTATAGCTTCCTCACTTAAAAGAATTCGACCAAACAACGATGAGGGGCAAGTTATTGAAGCATACTCGGGGTTCCCTCCGTCTGCGCCACTTATGTCCCCAATTGAAAAAAACTTGGAGCCAACTAAGAGCCATATAGTTCACAAATAAATATATGAAGCCATATATTTGACAAAACATGTGCCCAAAAAAATATGTGTTTAAAAGTTGCACCAAATATTTTAGCAAGTTCACAAAATTTAGCGCCAATATTTGTTGCCATTGGCGACCGACAGCGGGAACCCTGATACTACAGTAACCACCGGCTACGAGTCACTGTATTGTGATACACGCCCATATTCTGAAGATGAATCGACGTCCATGTCCTCTACTTGTGCGGAGGATTCCCAGGTATCTCTCGCCATTGCTTTCTAACGATACAACTTGTCATCTCGCGTCGATTCCTATGGTTGTTTCTGGGGTTTAGCAGCACCAACAGCGTACCGGCATGTCATATAGCGACTCTCCAGCTATTGTTGGCGGACGAAGACCCCAGGTGCACCTCCCGAGTAGAACCACCAACCAACACAAGCCAGTGATTCAGATACCACACGGATATAGCATAGTGTTTGGTTGCAAGGGGTCCTACATTATTCCAGTCAGTGTCTCAAGACATAAACATACAACAAACTAAATTTAGACACATTCCTATCACAGCGACTCCATTTGAAGAATGGTAGAAATTGATTCAAGGATGCTCCGGACCAAATCTGAAAGCTTTATACAAGTAGCTTGCCAGTCATTTCTTGTCTCCAGTAAATACTTGCACAACCATTCAGACGAGATGTACATACGGTCAAACATGTGTTAGGTCACCTCTATTAAGCAGCCAGTTTCATAATATGCTCTTATTATATATTTGACCTCTATTATGCAGCCACCTGTGCTAAGCAGCCACTTTCTGAGATTCCCGTTGCTGGCTGCTTAAGACAGGTTTGACTGTATTGTATTACAACAGTGCTCATCAACCCAACAACAGTGTTTATCAACCCAACAACCAACCAACAACAGTGTATCAACCCAACAACCAACAACAGCGTTTATCAACCCAACAACAGTGTTTATCAACCCAACAACCAACAACAGCGTTTATCAACCCAATAACAGTGTTTATCAACCCAACAACAGCGTTTATCAACCCAACAACAGCGTTTATCAACCCAACAACAGCGTTTATCAACCCAACAACAGCGTTTATCAACCCAACAGTGTTTATCAACCCAACAACAATGTATCAACCCAACAACCAACAACAGCGTTTATCAACCCAACAACAGTGCTTCTCAACCCAACAACAGTGTTTATCAACACAACAACCAACAACAGTGCTTCTCAACCCAACAACCAACAACAGCGTTTATCAACCCAACAACAGCGTTTATCAACCCAACAACAGCGTTTATCAACCCAACAACAGCGTTTATCAACCCAACAGTGTTTATCAACCCAACAACAATGTATCAACCCAACAACCAACAACAGCGTTTATCAACCCAACAACAGTGCTTCTCAACCCAACAACAGTGTTTATCAACACAACAACCAACAACAGTGCTTCTCAACCCAACAACCAACAACAGCGTTTATCAACCCAACAACAGCGTTTATCAACCCAACAACAGCGTTTATCAACCCAACAACCCAACAACAGCGTTTATCAACCCAACAACAGCGTTTATCAACACAACAACAGCGTTTATCAACCAACAACCAACAACAGCGTTTATCAACCCAACAACAGTGCTTATCAACCCAACACCCAGCTTTTCCAATTGATCAACTGAGCAAAACAATCAAAGAAATTACAAGATTTTTTTCCTTTATTTTGTTTTTGTACAAAGCATGGTATCGGATGAGCTTCTTTTCAAGTCTAGAAGTTCCTGAAATAAAAAACAAAGAGAAAAATTCAATCGATTGCGAAACAAGTTCTTACAACTTATAATAATCACTCTCGAGACCTCATTCCTGGTGCCATCGCCACGAGGAGAGAAAGTGGAAGTCGTGATAGTGCATTGGTAGCGCGGTAGCTTCAGGTGCGAAAGGCCTGGAGTTCAAGCCCCGCTGGAGTCGCTACGATTGTGCCCTTAGGCCATTTACATTCCACGTTGCCTCTTCTCTCTCCCTCGTGGCAATGGATTCCATCAGGAATGCGGCAACGTGGCATTTAAATGCATTGCCTAAGGACATAATCGTAACGGTTCCAGTGGGGCTCAAACGTTGGCCCTTTTGCACCTGAAGCGAACAACGTACAGGACAGTTATTCGATAGAGCACATCAATCAACAGAACTTTCCTCAAGAACTCCCCAACAATATGCTGCAATACCTGGACCACTGATACAGTAATACAGTAAAAACCCTCTATGCGACCACCACGATTTCGAGACCACCCGGCTATTGCGAACAATTTTTTTCAGAACAGAATATTTCACTATATATATGTCAATGGTCATTGACCCCGATAAACAACCACCCTGTTATTCCGTAATATGACCAGTTAATTCAGACAAATGCCATTAATCCTATGCTAATTGAACCCCTAATATGACCGCGGGCGATTTTCTCACTTTCATTGATACATTCTTAATTATGTCCCAGTTTTACGACAATTAAGCGACCACTTTATGGTATCGGTCAAGGTTAAGTGAGATAAACACGGAAGTGTTGATTGTAAATGATTGGTTTCGATTGCTTTTAATCTTTTGTATATTGTCTGGAGTACAAAATGTTGCTAAAGTCCAAGATGAGATCGAGAAACAATCTGTGAAAGTGAAATGTTTAAATAAGCAGTCAACACTTGAACGTTTTTTAAAATAATGAATGATTGATGATATGTCTGTGCTGGTATATCACAATATAATTAATGAAAACAAGAAAATAAATTTTGAAAATAAATGGATTAACTCATTTACATTGTACTTTATTTTATTATTAATTAATTGTGATATACAGTTGTATATGAATGGATTTCAGAAGTACAATCCTAAGCCATAGAAACAACCAACTCTTCTGTAATTAAAACAGAAAAACCAAGAGATTATCATGTGTGAAAGTACATTGTACATGTAGTAAAATTATCATAATTTGGTGTTCTCGATATCATAATTTGGTGTTCTCGATATCATAATTTGGTGTTCTCGATATCATAATATGGTGTTCTCGATATCATAATTTGGTGTTCTCGATATCATAATGTGGTGTTCTCGATATCATAATTTGGTGTTCTCGATATCATAATTTGGTGTTCTCGATATCATAATTTGGTGTTCTCGATATCATAATTGGGTGTTCTCGATATCATAATTTGGTGTTCTCTATATCATAATTTGGTGTTCTCGATATCATAATTTGGTGTTCTCGATATCATAATTTGGTGTTCTCGATATCATAATGTGGTGTTCTCGATATCATAATTTGGTGTTCTCGATATCATAATTTGGTGTTCTCGATATCATAATTTGGTGTTCTCGATATCATAATTGGGTGTTCTCGATATCATAATTTGGTGTTCTCTATATCATAATTTGGTGTTCTCGATATCATAATTTGGTGTTCTCGATAAAGAGGTGGTCTTATTATAGGGGTTTTACATTATTTCAAAACATTGACACATTGAATAATTTGGATTGGAAACAAAGTATTCATACACAACATAATTCCTCTCCAACGAAACTGTACACATTATAAATTTGCATGTAGAGAATAATACTAAATCGAGTGTTACTCGAGACGAATATTCTGTATACATGTATGCGAGAAGTACTGTTCAAAGGAAGTACAGTTGCACTTAATATAGTAATAATCAATCTAACATTGAAACCACACATAGATCAACCAGCACGTCACACTCAAAATGCTTTGCGGGTGATATTTAACTATGGACACTCATAAACATGCGTGTACTATCAGTCTTCACGATTGCCGTCAGACCGCCGGACATGCCCCGATAAATTTCAGAAATGTCCAGACGACTTTTTGCAGTTTGTCGGTCCTACTGTCCGATGAAAATAATGGCCAGCATGTTTTATTTAGTGTGCATTAACCTAAAGCACTAAATTAACAAAATGTGTTGTTCTATGCGACGTATATTTACACAATGTGTTGTTCTATGCGACGTATATTTACACAATGTGTTGTTCTATGCGACGTATATTTACACAATGTGTTGTTCTATGCGACGTATATTTACACAATGTGTTGTTCTATGCGACGTATATTTACACAATGTGTTGTTCTATGCGACGTATATTTACACAATGTGTTGTTCTATGCGACGTATATTTACACAATGTGTTGTTCTATGCGACGTATATTTACACAATGTGTTGTTCTATGCGACGTATATTTACACAATGTGTTGTTCTATGCGACGTATATTTACACAATGTGTTGTTCTATGTGACGTATATTTACACAATGTGTTGTTCTATGCGACGTATATTTACACAATGTGTTGTTCTATGCGACGTATATTTACACAATGTGTTGTTCTATGCGACGTATATTTACACAATGTGTTGTTCTATGCGACGTATATTTACACAATGTGTTGTTCTATGCGACGTATATTTACACAATGTGTTGTTCTATGCGACGTATATTTACACAATGTGTTGTTCTATGTGACGTATATTTACACAATGTGTTGTTCTATGTGACGTATATTTACACAATGTGTTGTTCTATGTGACGTATATTTACACAATGTGTTGTTCTATGTGACGTATATTTACACAATGTGTTGTTCTATGTGACGTATATTTACACAATGTGTTGTTCTATGTGACGTATATTTACACAATGTGTTGTTCTATGTGACGTATATTTACACAATGTGTTGTTCTATGTGACGTATATTTACACAATGTGTTGTTCTATGTGACGTATATTTACACAATGTGTTGTTCTATGTGACGTATATTTACACAATGTGTTGTTCTATGCGACGTATATTTACACAATGTGTTGTTCTATGTGACGTATATTTACACAATGTGTTGTTCTATGTGACGTATATTTACAAAATGTGTTGTTCTATGTGACGTATATTTACACAATGTGTTGTTCTATGCGACGTATATTTACAAAAACTGTATTTTGCGGACCAGTGCACTTATTTTCCTTCCGCCATCTTCCATTTATGCGCTTTATTTCCATCTCCGGAAATTATAAGAGTGCGAATATCATTGGGTAAGCGATTCGAGTTTCAACCAATAATAAGGATGGTTAGATCTAACACTGCTGTAACATGTTTTCGCGACATACACAATGTAGGTCAGACACTGCTATTATAACACACTGTACCATTAGATTTCCCCCAAAAATAGTTTGGCACAAAAGACGTTTTTAACAGACTGGCCTCTGAGCCACAAGAAAATGTCAAATTTCAATGGGGTTGATTGGATTTTTTTTTATTTCCCACTAAAGGCACCCACCACATACTCTGACGGTAATTTGGTGGTGAATGTTGCACTGACACCTGCATTTATAATATGCTGTTTATTTGTCACCAAATAGTCACCAAATATTTTTAAATACTCAGAAGTTATTGTCACTATTTGTGACAATAATCAGTTCATGTATCAATAACTCTTAAGGGCTTCCCTACACCTTTTCAACCAATCCCAGACCACTATATCAATAACACCGTCTGACCAGCAGACGAAGAATAAAAGGAAAGAAGATTTGAATCCCTATTGCTAAACGGTGATTTCGTTTTCATTATATTTTTTGTATTACTTTAAAACATGCTACGATTCTTTGAAGGGGCCAAGCCTGGCCAAAAGAGGAAGAATGTTACAAAGCAAGATCTGGCTGTAAAATCAAGAAATTATTCGGTCAGACAGATTTTTCTTCGGTCAGACAGAATTTTTTATCCTGTCTTGACAGAATGTCCTGTGTAAATTCAATCAGTTTCGTGAAGACTGTATTATGTTCTAATAATAAGTGTTCATCCCCATATAGTAAATTGTTGAGTGCATGGAAGATTTGGCCAGACCTGGGGTAATTGAACAAAGTAATTACCCATAATTAATTACAAAAATGAAAGTAATTGGATGTAATTTGTAATAGAGTATTTTTTTAATTACATGTAATTGTAATTTAATTAAGTACTTTCAAGTACAATTCAATTACAATCATGTATAATATGTATTGATGGCTTGCCATGGTTTCTATCATAATACAATATACCTGTGTCAGGCAGGCTATTTATTGGACACATAATTGTAATTTAATTAATTACATTGGGAAAGTAATTGTAATTTAATTAATTACATTGTAATTTTTATGTAATTGGTAATTTAATTAATTACATTGCTATGTAATTGACCCAGGTCTGAGTTGAATGCTATACGGTCAAGCAACTGGCCAAGGAAATCACGGAAATGTGCTGCTTATCACAGGTGTCAACTTAATAAGATGTCAAAACTATAATAAAACAAGATATTGGGAATCTGGAAACTGGCTGCTTAATACAGGTTGGCTGCTTAATAGTGGTCAAATGTATAATAAAACAACATATTGGGAATCTGGCTGCTTAATACAGGTTGGCTGCTTCATGGAGGTGTCCACTAACACAGGTTTAACTGAAGCTCTACCTTGCAATACTGTTTTTAATGCTAGTTAGTTTTGTGCTCTACAGTTTCCCGTTGCCATGTAACTCAACAATGCCATGTTACAGGTTTCCAGTAGACAAAGGGAAACAACCAAATGTTATAACTACGACTTACTTAGCTATGATTCCGTCCCGCTTTGCTAGTCTGATCAAACAGTCATCAGATTCACCCTGCAATACAACAGTTGTGTTGAATAATTTATTAACACGAAGTAATGGTTGTAAATCTACCTACATTGTATATAGAATTATAGATCAAACAATGCCATTCAACTAGCCAATGTTAGTATTAGACACATCAACTTATTAAATATAACAATATACTCCACTGAAATGAGGTGAATTATCAACAGTGCTTATCAACCCAACAACAGTGTGCGAAACTACACCATAACATGTATCTTTTGCAACATCATAGCCAATCGGGCTAGTTCTCCCATTTGGAGAAAATGACAATATTCTCTCTCGTAGCTAGCTGCCCCATTTCCAGTCAAGCGAAAAATGTTGTCGATAACTGATAACTGATACGGACATTCAGACAACTAGACTTACATGTAATACATTTATTTCCTACCCATCAACAACCAGCACAAATAGCAGCACAAATAGTTTGGTTTATCATAGCAGGGGTGTAAAATTCCACTTGGATCACTCGCATTTGCTAGTTAAAATCACTGTCAAGCGGGTAAAAGGTTTTAAAGGACTGGACGATTCGGTCGAGTCCGTTTGTGCAGTATAATTAATTTTAAAACGACAATGAAATAATAACAAATCAGCGAATAGCTGCGGTTGAATGCTGAATGCATCGTAAGTAGTATTTTTATAACGAAATAATTTCCGTCCACACTAATTTTCAAATATTCCATTAACCATGAAAGTAAATAACTAATTTATGTAATGTAGGTAATATTTTCAAGTCAAAAGTGTCAAACATTCGCACAACACAAAGTATATCTTCGAAACAACGATATATCAGGTCCTTATTTGGGCAGGGAAGCTGAGACGAGATGAGTTGGTTAAGGCTTCAAATTGCAACAAACACATGATCAAAATAAACGAAAACAAATCAGTCAAGGATTCGTGGCGTGGCGAGTTTAGCTGGATCCTTGGAATTTTTTATGGGTGAATAATAATTTATGGGCAAATAGATTCTAGTGGCAACTATTCTACATGGCGAGTCGGCTTGAAAATAACATTACACACCTGATAACAGGGCTCGACACTAACCACTGCCCGGGGCAGGTAAATGTTGGCGGCGAGCAAGTACTTGTTGTTACTCGCTTGCCCGACGGGCAACTAGTTTAAAAAAATAAATAAATAATAAAAAAAAGTTTTTGTTTCAATATTTTATGAAACGATAGCTACTCTTGCTCGACAATAATAACGTAAGCCTTTTTTCTCAACCACCCAACTGAATAATGACATCAACCACACGTTTTGACCCTAAGCCCAGTGTTTTGGCTCCAATATCTGAATAGCAAACAGCATAGAGTCTGATCAGATGGTATGTTCTGTGCAATCTGATATGGCTCTATGCTGTTTGCAAAAACGAGTATACTCGTTTCCAGCGCAGTAATGGTCAATGAATGATTTCATCATCATTTGATAATCAGCCAAATAGTTCGAGAGCTAGTCTATACTAATTTATTTTAAGCTCGATTATCAAACAAGTACTACAAATTCGATTAATCATGGCATGCTTACGTCTGTTCCTGGGACCAACCACAGTACTACACAATTTTGGATAAAGTTTCTTGCTCAAGGAAACAATGGTAGGGCTCGAACTCATTGAGATTGTTTGTGATACAGCTGCACACAGCATCACATAATATTTAGAGTGGTGCAATATTAAGCACGATTTGGGATATCTTTGCTGTTTCTTCCAAAATGCACAGCCAGAAAACAGTAATGTTATGAACCTGTATACAGTGTTGAAAAATTAAATATGAACAAATAATCAGAAGTAAAACTTCGGGCAGGTGAAAATCTCATTCGGGCAGGTAAATCTGCAGTCATGGTTGCCCGAAGGGCAACCAAGGTAAAACATTAGCGTCGAGCCCTGGATAATAGAACAGACTATTTCATGTTATCTTTTATCAAGCCAAGCATGTGTATTGATTGCTTCAGGTAATTTGATCCAAGTATATATTGCACTCTTTTACCTAGTACAAGTTTAGAACTATGTCCCTTTTTAAAGAAATAGTGTGTTACATTTGAGCTCAAACAAACCTACATTTAATAGGAAACATTAAACATTGGTCAAATGGAGTGCGCAGTGCGAAACTGGTGTATGTTATGTTATATTTCAGGTTTTACCCCTGCATCAGCACCATTTTGGGCTATATCGCCGGCGGGCAGTTTACCTAACAACATCTTTCCTGGGCAGGCTCCAGCGGTTAACCAGTACTTTGGTGCACCAACCTCCGTAAGAAACTGCCAACTTTTTCATACAAATGAGACACGGCCTGAGCGGGGCTCGAACCCGTGACCATCAGTGATGATAGGTTACAGTGGTATACAAGTCAGCGACCGTAACCTCGCGAAACTGGTGCAACCACATCGATTTAGTGAAAGGGTTGCGGTAGTTTTGCACTCATCTCTTGAAATATATACTTTTTGGATATTGTGAAATTAGTACGGTATGTCAGAGAAGTGTATATGTAATATAAGATTAGGTTAGCCCGCTCACTCCTCACCAATGCAACCCGGGTTCGTTCCTCGGATTGGGAAGTATGCGAGATGGTACGGTGGTCGCCAGATCAGACAGGTGGGTTTTCTCCGGGTACTCCGGTTTCCTCCCACACGAATGACCACATTTATGCTTTCATCCACGCCAACGAGAGTGATTAATATAAGTTGTTAAAACTTGCTTAGCAATCGTTGTAAAATAAATAAAGTTTAAACTTATTAGTAATTATTATATTCATTTGTTTGTAGACCATAAACTGTATATCGTCGCTGTTCTGCGCAAACCGCATAAGTCGAAAACGGCGCGAAAATTGTTTTTCTTTATTATTGAAAGGCGATAATTTGTTTTCTGTCTACAAAAATCCTGGACTTATTAACCAATCAGAAATTGAATTAAATATCACGTGAGTAAATCCTGAAAAACTATTGGATGAAATATTACATCTTCGAAAATCGCGTATGCATCTTACATCTTCGAAAATCGCGTATGCATGTATGCTGGCGTGTTCGTTTACCATTACTGTCCTATTTTATCAATATTTACGGATTAACATAATAATGGTGAGTACATTTTGTATTGAATATAAAGTGTTTAAGTATGTGTTTTATTTATGGAAATGATTTATTTCTTCTGTTTATATCGTGTTTTTGGATAAACTTAATATGTCAGTTTTCTGGACCCCATTTTGTGTGGATGTATTTCAGATATTTAGTATGTAGTCGGATAATTTTGTCTTCCACTTTGCCCATATGAATAATATAAGCTGCATTTAAACCGTGTGCTTATTGTAAAATATTAGCGGTAGTATTTATACGCGATTATTGAATACATCAATATGACGCTGCAAATGACGACACTGAATGTTATATGCAGTTTTCACATACATGTATAATGCATTGATAGAGGAAGCTAAGACAGTATGTTTACGTTATCCGGTAAGCTCAGCGGAAGGGACTATCATAACTGTAACAAACATAACTGAAGCAGAGACAATAATAGATCATGAAGAAGAAGTGCCACTTGAAGCAGACAAGTGACAACCGCAGAAGGCAAAGAAAGGAATGGCCAACCCGGATACTTGGACCAGAAATGTCAACCAGAAACTGAGAATGCAAGGAAAGGCCTACAAAGGTGTTAAAGTTGTAGATACAAATGCCAGCTTTTGTGCTGATAGACCAGAGCGAATTCTGTGTGAACGCAGCTGTAGCAAACGCTGCAACAGAATAAGAAAATGTGGTCTGATACGTGAAGAGTTACGACAAGAAATTTTCAAAGCATTTTGGAATAAAATGGAATGGAATGAGAAAAAGGTATTTGTAAGTAGCAATGTAAACAGGATAGAATCAAATACAGTGTCGACGAACAGCAGAAGAAGATTCACATACAAGTACCATTTTAGGGATGGAGATAACAAAGTTCAAGTTTGCAAACAAATGTTCCCGTCGACGCTTGGAATTAGTGCACACATTGTATATGAGTGGTTGAGAAATAGAGACGATAATGGGTTACCAGAAGAAAATGAGACCCAGAAAACTTTAAGAAGCAAAACAAGACAAAGTGCTTACAATGGAAACCAAAGTGTAAAGGACTTTCTGGAATCACTTCCGAAACTACCCTCGCATTATTGTAGAGCCACATCACAAAAGGAATATTTGGAGCCAATATACTTGTCACTTTCCCATTTATACAATCAATATATATATGGATCATTGCATTAATAAAGAATACAAAGCAGCTGGAGTGAAATTTTTCACGAAAGTATTCAATGAAATGAACTTGGCACTGTTTCGCCCGAAAAAGGATCAATGTGATGTTTGTGTAGGATACGAAACACAAAATGCGTCCGAAGAAGTTTACAGAGAACACGTTAAGAGAAAGACTGAGGCAAGACAAGAGAAGGAGAATGATAAACTGAGAGCATTAGACAATGGTAAATTGAAAGTGTTGACTATGGATGTACAGGCTGTGTTACTCTGACCAAAGGTCGAAGCAAACGCAATGTACTACAAAACAAAACTGGCCTGTCACAACTTCACCATTTACAACTTAGCAAGTAAACAGGTTGCAATATATTTCTGGCATAAAGGCGAATGAGGATTGTCGGCGAACTCCTTCGCTTCGTGCATCAACGACCATCTTCAAACCATAGTGGACGACACTACAGAGGAAGTTATCATCTATAGTGACGGGTGCGGGTACCAGAACAGGAACGCCACAATGGCAAATACACTTTTGCGCTTCGCTCTTAAACACTATATTACAGTCACTCAAAAGTTTTTGGAAAAGGGCCATATGCAGATGGAGGTGGATTCTGTGCACAGCTCAATAGAACGTAGCCTCCGAAGACGACCCATTTACTCACCTAGTGGAAGTGTTTAAAAGTGCTCGCCAAACCGGATACAATGTGATGTATCTTGACCATACTTTCTTCCATGAGTTCAGTACCTTAAAGTACTACGAGTCTATCAGACCTGGATACAGAGTTGGCGACTCGGTGGTGCCTGACATAAAGTGTCTACAGTACACCATTAAAGGTACCATTGAGTATAAGCTTTCATACTCAGATGAGTTTAGAGAGATTCCTAAGCGAAGGAACGCTGGCAATCCAACACGAGAGGAAATTATTCCTCGGTTGCATGTAACACCACTGAAACTAAAGGAAAGTAAGTATCAGCACTTACAACAGCTGAAAGCGGTTATTCCAAAGGATTACCACTTGTTTTATGATGCCCTGGCACATTAGAGATACTTTCAGAAAAGTAGTCAAATCTTAAAGGGTTGTTATTGCCTCCTGTTGAATTATGAAAGTAGCAACTTGTACCTACCTGTATTTTTCCAACAGTATTTACCAAACAGTCTCTAGGTTTTAAGTAGGATTGTAACTACTGAAACAATGGACAATGAGATCTGACCGTTCAGTGGCACTAACCAGTATTGACAACACACTTTCCTGGGAAGATTAGCCAGTACTTCTGCTTAGAGTTTTATAATAGTGTGTCCTAGATGCGAGGCAAACTCGAACAAGAGTGATTCACGCCTCCACTAGTCTTATCTACCATCTCATACAAACTGCCATTCGCAATAGGGTAGCTTTAATGTGTACACATTCAATACCAGCGGATGCTCGTTAGATGCTAAACCAGTTCCATCCGCAATTTGGGATTGAGAAAATTGCGAAGGCGAAAACTGCCTGCAACAACGGGATCGAACATGCAACCCTATGCAGTATGGCGTTCTACCACTCGGATCCACTTCTCTTCCATGAGAAGGTTAGGCAATCTACAATTCAGGGCCCAGTTTCTCGAAGCGTCTCTACTTGAGATTGTGTTCAACTCATAATTATCAACTTCTATAAAACCTTACGGTAAGGTTATTCTTCAGAATAAATACTAAAGTGTATTAAAATTATGTTTCTTAGGTATTCAAAGTCATTACATTTACTAAATTGTACCAATTTTAGTGCTTTAAATGGATTTAAGTTGAGCACATTCTCAAGTTGAGACGATTCGAGAAACAGATAGGATAACACTGCTAATCGAGAGAGTTTTATTGGAACAGTCTGCTCCGAACATAAAATGTCTTTGACATACGCAATTGCTCGTATATCAAAACGCTTTTGAATTACTGTGCAAAATTCCGGAATAACTTGTATAATATATAATGGATACAGTAATACGTACGGAAATCGCGTATGTCGATTTATGAAATATATTGTTTAAGCAAGGCTGTTTCATTAAAAGTAGTCCACGGAGGAAGTTTAAAAGGGCAAAAATAAATCAATAGTTTATTGCAAGGCTGTTTCATTAAAAGTAGTCCACGGAGGAAGTTTAAAAGGGCAAAAATAAATCAATAGTTTATTTGAATATCACTTTGGAAAAATATAAAATAGTTTTTACGCCCTCCTGAAAAGTGGACGTTTTCCACATACGCGGTTTGCACAGAAATGCGACGATATGTTCTTCTTCATATACACAGTTACTACCATGCACAGGGTGAAGCAGCAAGTGCAACAGCTCTGCAACGTCTCCGTGGCCTAGTGGTCAAGGCGTCCGCATACGGAGCAGGTCATAGGTTCGAACCTTGTCAGGGGTTCATTCCGATATGGCCAGTTGGTGAGCCGCCAGCTAGTTAAATAATGGTTACCGATTGCCTACCAACCTGGCATAGGAGTCAGGAAGTACTGATGTTCATAAAAACAAGGTGACTTATAAAGTCAGAAATGGCTGGCCCTTTAAATAGGGGTGACACTATAATAAAGGAAGACTTTACTGTTCAGTGTATTAAGAGAGGTATATCTCAGGGCTACTAAATGGTCGTATGGACAAGCCTCCAGAACCACGTTTTATTTAGCACTACTATTTACTCACCATTCTCCGGATGGGTCCACAGATAGCGTATGTCTTGTATGTACCAGTCATTCTACCAGTAGTCTCGTCAACCTGCATACACACATAACACCACAATACAGTTATTCAAACTATGTATTCAAAACAAGATCACACAAATGTTATACTGCAAGCTTTGAGAAATAAAATAACACTTTTGTTTTGTACCAGAAACATGTACCGTATTTGTATTGTCACTACTTTCTAGTAAGATACATGTATAAAAACGCAAGCACTATAACCAATAAGAACGTACACATTTGCAAGGTTCCAGCAGTTGATCGCTATTTGCTACCAATTGCGCTAAAATGTTGTGAATTGGCGAAAATATTGGCTCCAATTTTTATTTTTGGCACAACATGTTATGTCCAATACATGGCTTCAAATATTAACCTGTGGACTATCTGGCTCATAGGTGGCTTCAAATATTAACCTGTGGACTATCTGACTCATAGTTGGCTTCAAATATAACCTGTGGACTATCTGGCTCATAGTTGGCTTCAAATATAACCTGTGGACTATCTGGCTCATAGTTGGCTTCAAATATAACCTGTGGACTATCTGGCTCATAGTTGGCTTCAAATATAACCTGTGGACTATCTGGCTCATAGTTGGCTTCAAATATAACCTGTGGACTATCTGGCTCATAGTTGGCTTCAAATATAACCTGTGGACTATCTGGCTCATAGTTGGCTTCAAATATAACCTGTGGACTATCTGGCTCATAGTTGGCTTCAAATATTAACCTGTGGACTATATGGCTCATAGTTGGCTTCAAATATTAACCTGTGGACTATCTAGCTCATAGTTGGCTTCAAATATTTATCTGTAGACTATCTGGCTCATAGTTGGCTTCAAATATGTATCTGTGGACTATCTGGCTCATAGTTGGCTTCAAATATTAATCTGTGGACTATCTGGCTCATAGATGGCTCCAAGTTTTTTCAAATTGACCCCAGTTTTTTCAATTGGCGACAGAAGTTGCGCAGACAAAGATTCGGACAGAGGAACCTTGCATTTGGTACACAGTTGCAGGGGTGTGGAAATACTGAATTTTCCCACTTGTCCATGGACAAATAGACAACAAAAATTCACGTGTCCGACACTGAATCCAACTTGTCACCAAATCTAACATAACATTTAAAAAACAACACATGCATCCCTACCATGATGCACCTAGATTGACACCATTCTTCTGCTGTATAGCACACACAAACAGGGAGTCAGAAAATGGCTTGTTGCGTTTGGCCACAGCATATGCCGTATTGAATAATTTTGTGTAACGTTCTACCTCGGCCTGGCCAACCTTGGCAAATGCGTTAACCAATTTGCCCGTGCCGGCCTTGGACATGCACAGAACATGCTTTGCAGACATCTGATGTGCTGTCAATGTAGCTCACCTACCCACTTGTTGCCATTAAATAGACCTGACGTTTTGTCTGCCAGCTGGTGGTATTGAGTGCATATACGACAAGTAACGTTATTAGGGCCGTCTGATTTCAGCCAAGGGAAATCAGTAACCCACGATTCTACAAACCCGCGTTTGTGCGTTATTGTCCATATCAGCCATTGATTTGCTTTTTTAACAGTTTCAATTTACTTGGGCCTGCCACTGGCCCTGCCTTTGGCTTTTTGATTAAACACCGATCCATTTAATAATTTGTAAACATCCGGAACAATTTTTTTTCACGGATCCGATATCGTCAGCTGACATGGCGCCTTTATCGGGACTTGGTAAACATTTTATACATAACCCATTATGTTTACATTTTTGACTTCCGCCGACAAATTAATTGGTTTAAGCAGCATTTATACGTGTAATAAGCATGTATACAATAACATATGATTTTGTGAGTATTTTTTTTATGATTACCAACTTTTCTCTCTCTACTTGTCCGTGCAATAAATTGTACGAGTCGGACATAGCATTTCCACACCACTGACAGTTGTAATTCAATGCCAAGTTTAGCAAAATGTTATAATGAAAACTTACATCAGCAAAGTTCACCTGGATTGATGCATGATCCTTGGCTGCAATAATGCGGTTACTAGCAGAGCTGAAGAATCAAATTGAAAGCTATGTTATACTCAAGTTAGCAGAAACCTACATATACATACCTGTACCAAATATAATTTAATGTCATGCAACCATTATCAAGATATTTTTTAGATACATGTATGGGGGATGGATGACAATTATTTTAAAGTCTTCATTTTGATTTAATTATATATTTAATTCTATTCAACTTGCGATGTGTAATACGTTGTTCTCCAAGATTAATGCTCGGAAATGATGTAATCAGCATGCCCGATTAAAGTTAAATATTATAGTGGTCTTGAAATACACGTTTGTGACTAGAGGTTATTGGTTTGCGACAGCTGCACAAAAATACAAAATTCCATGAATTTATGCTCTGGTTCCAAGCATTCTAATATTGTATACGGCTAAAAACAACATACAAGCAACATTGGCCGGTCAATACTCCTAAAGTGGTCAATACCGTGCGCAGAGTTACTGCTGTCGATCGCCAAAGGTGCAAAATGCGATAGAAACGAAAAACTGGCGTTTATTTTGGCTAACTAGCAAAAGTAACCGACACCAACAATTTGCAGACAATTTTTATTTTTTCAAAGTTGTAAGCGGATGTACTTTACTATAACACTACATAAATTATGTTGTGTGTATTTAGCGATATATATATATAACACATTAACAGGTATTGTGAAAACATGACAGTTTGGGTAAAGTTGTTGATCGAGGATTATAAACGGGACCAGTTATGAAGCTGATTGGGACCGATGATTTAATAAGGGACTGCTTGATAATTTGCTAAATACGTTTTAAAAATGGATTAGGGACTCGTGCTTTGTTGCTGTTTTGTGTGTGTTTATTTGTTTTAAATAAAGCCTGAAAGATTGTTTCTCGTTAAGTTTGTTTGTCTTTTGTGCATGTAAATACTTAGTTATGGTATCATATTAATATACAACAATCAGGGCTTTCATTAGACCCGAGCTCCCGGGTTTTGACGCACGAAAATTGATAAAGACGCATATTTGACTCTTGGTGAAAATGCCCTGAGAGTCATTTTGACCCGGGGCGTTGATCAGTCATGCGTCATCCAATATTTTCTCTCATCCGAGTAATTATCAAAATCTGTCTGTTTTCAAGGTCGAAGACCGTAACGGTAATCGTTCATATATAAAACGCAGTTATTGACCCGGGGCGTTGATCGGTCATGCGTCATCAAATATTTTCTCATCGGAGTAATTATCAAAATCTGTCTGTCTACGAGGTCGAAGACCGTAATCTTTCATATATAAAACGCAGTTATTTTCATCAAAAGTCTGCTGCATTTGGTTTTGAACACGAGGGACTCGCAATCGGACAAATGGCGTCCGATTGCAAACTTTAGTATCAAAGGGAAATAAATCTTTAATAACGTTTCTCTAATACCTGTACGGCTCGGTATTTTTCCGGTAAAAATTAGTTTTTATCACCTTTAGCAAGTTTTGCAAACAACCAATTACCGTTTGTGTTGTTTGCCATCATATGTGCTGCTAATCATGAGAACTGAGAAGTTTAAGTAGGTGTTGACATTATGTGTATTGTCAATGTACAATCGGCATAGATAAAACGGTGTTTTTGTAACAGTGTATTGTCAAGAATAAGTTGTCTGCTAATTGAGAAGCTTATAGTGGGCCACTGATATAGAAAATATACGCCGGAATCGTTTGATGATGTCGGTGAGTAAAAGTACTTTTGCTATTGTTTGTTACAGATTTCTATGGGGTATTCATTGTGTGCACCACCCATTAATCATTTCATTGTTTCTACATTATTCCTTCATTTTCTGGAGAATAGTCCTAAATCATTCTTAGTTATATTTTCAATCAGATCGGAGATAAGAAATTAAAGAGTATCAGTTTTAGAAATTAAATCTTAAATATGGTTCAGAAAACCCTTAGTCACTTCGGAATTGGCACACCCAGCAAACGTAAGCTGAGTGATAGTGATAGTGTTAGTGAACCTGGGACACCTAAACGCCATAAAGTAGACTGTGACACTCCTAAGTCTAAAATGAAAAGAAAATTCAGGCCTGAGTGGCTTAATGAATTTAAGTGGCTGGAAATGAAACAAACTGATGATCAGATTCTGTTGTATTGTACTTGGTGTAGAGATGCTAAAAAGAAAAATCCCTTCGCTAACAGTGGTAGCACGAACCTACAAAAAAGTGCTCTTGATCGCCATGCAAACAGTAACCCTGAACATGTTGAAGTTGTTTGTGCTCAACAAGTTGTAAAGTCAAAACAAACTGTCATGGATGTTATTGAAATTCTGGAAAAAAAGCAGACTATTGAAAATGCCCAGTCAAAGGAAGTCCAATTGAAGACGATGTACTTTGTTGCCAAGAATAACTTACCACTGCGCATCCACAATGAGCTAGTTAGTCTCCAGAAGGAGAATGGGTGCCAGCCTCTACAAGACAGTGTGAACATCTACACCAGCGCCGGTATTCACAATGATATGATAGATGCAATAAATTCTGAGCTGGTAGATGACATAAATAAAGACATCAACTACAGTGACTTTGTGGGTGTAATTGTAGATGAAACCACAGACATAACTATCCACAAGAAACTTAACATATACTTTAAGTGTTTTAAGTCCGGCACATCTGAGCCCGTGGTGCACTTTGTGGACTGTGTTCCAGTGGTAAATGGAAAGGCTGAGACACTAGTACAGGAAATAGAGAATGTTTGTGTCAACATGGGACTGGATCTTATGAAAGTTGTATCAATGGCTAGCGACGGTGCAAGTGTTATGACTGGCCGTAAAGGTGGTGTTGGTGCGCTTCTTCGGAAAAAAAACCCCAGGCTAGTGCTAATCCACTGTGTAGCACATCGACTGGCTCTGTGTGCTGGGCAGGCATGCAGGGATGTGGCAGCATTCAGTGAGTATCATGATAACGTCAAGCAGGTCTACAGATACGAAAGCAAGATCAGGCATGTCCCATGACAAGGTAGCAAAACTTATCAGAATCATAGAGGAAGGGCCAACAGTAACAGATTTCCCGGCTGGAAAGGTTGCCCGCAGATTTGACAAAATGTGCAAGCGTAGGAAATGAAACAGTAACTTCAAACGTGCTCAGTAAAGTGATTGAATTAATGATTTGTGTCTTGAATAAAGTTTACAAAACTGTTTTTCATAAAAATAAAATACATATTTATTATAAACCTGTGTTCGTTTTGGTTAAAGTACAGTCATGTATTAGTAGAGAAAGGTCTGGCTTGGTCAGCTCACACATTGGTCTAGAGTGCATTGTATGATCGAGAAAAAAAAATACATATACGTAAAGTACCAACATGCATATATTTGACTCTTGAAAATTCCAGCTTGACTCTTGAAAATTCCTGTTTGACTCTTGAGATTTTGACCTCAAGGGTCATTGACTCTTGAGTTTCAAAGTCTAGTGAACGCACAATACAATTCAAATTTTATTTGACTCTTAGGCATGGAACACATCAACAAAAGAAATATATAATATAGAACATTACATGCATATAATTAGGTTTAATAACACACAATCATTAAGTGGCTAAAATGTTTGGCTCCTAGGTGATACTAATTGGTTCCAATTTTTCAAATTGGCGATAAAGGTGGCGCCAATAAAAATTCACTCAACCCTGGTGGGGTAAGATTCCGCCAGGTTATTATTATTACCGGCCAGATCAACGCCATGTGTCCCTATGTACAGGATGTACATGCCTACTAACATGGCAAATATATACCAGGCAGTTAGGGAGCTTAGTGAAAATGTTGGTATGTGGTCAGACACAATGATCAATGCTTCCCTACCATGACAAATACACTGAGAAATACTCTTAAATTTGAATGACACCATAGCTGTGTTATCATGTGTTAAGTTACATTTGGACAATAACTTAGACCAAATATTTAGACTTGAAAAATGTGACATTTTACTATCCAGGCATTTTTCAAAGTCTAAACGCTAAACCTCAATTACGCGTAGCATATTTTATATTCTAAAATGTTTTTATAAATTAAAATTGTTAACAAGATCAACACACATAACGATAAAGACCTCGAAATAACAGAATTTTTTTTTAGGTAGCGGTCTTATTTATAGGACTAGACAATAACTATACAAGGATGGTGTATGGTCAAGTCGGACCATGTGTGGTCACCCCGGACCACCTATACAAGTCAGCATGGTCATCTTGGACCACATCTACAAGTCGGCGTGGTCATCTCGGACCATCGCAATTGACGATATTTTCCGTAAATGATGTTGAAATTTGGCAAAAAAGAGAGATAATGGTGTATTTTAGCAACCAATCAGGTATTAAATAATATTTCTATTAGAGAGAAAATGTGTGCATCAAACAGATATTGTCAGTGTAATTGACTATACTACATATATATGTTGCTAATTGGCATAAATGTTGCTATGTCTTACTGTTTGTATATACAGTGTTGATTCATTGATGATTTGTTGCTTTTTTTTTTACATCTCCGTCCGTAAATTACATTGACATTTGACCATTTCATTGAAATATTGCTGAAATATTACTCAAATGTCCACGTAACTTACGTAATTTCAAAAGCTGTTGATTTTTTTCTCTCTATTAAAACCTGTTTCTCATTATGATTATATCTCCGTAAATTGCATTGACATTTGACCACCATTTCATTGAAATATTATTCAAATGTCCACGTAATTTCGAAAGCTGGTTATGAATTTTCTCTCTCTATTAAACCCTGTTTCGTTATATCTCCATAAATTACATTGACATTTGACCATTTCAGTGAAATATTACACAAATATCCACGTAATTAATGAATTTCAAAAGCTGTTTGTAAATTCATTGATTTGTTTATTAAAACGTGTTTTTTGTAAACTACTTGTTTTTCTTATTTACCATTTGTTGAGCAGGGTGGTCCAACTTGACCACACCGATGGTCCGAGGTGACCACGGTCCGACTTGACCGTAATTCACAAGGATACTCTTCATCTAGAGTGTATCAAGAATAGGTAAATATTTTAAATCATAAATCATTTTAAATGGTGCTTAGTTGTTTTGATTGTCATTATTTTTTTAATAATATCATATTGATAATGGAAATTAATTAAATTAAAGGCAATGTACATTTTTGATTTACTTTCAATGCGTTTCCTTTAATGACAGAGCAACAATGCTTATGGTATCAAAAACCGATCAATCAATGATACCTCCTAGCTAATAGCTGACTAATTATCATTACTATTATAATGGGCATAGTACAATTATATCAAAAATCACGAAACCATTAGTACTCTGAATTAGACGAACAAAGGATTACACGAAACCACGTGAATTCGTTTACATTATGTTCGCGAATAATAGTGACAATTCGAGTTTACTTGCCATTTTCTCGGGACGTACATGTCCACAAATTCACCAGTGTCGTTCTGCATGATGAGAAAATAGAGCTTGGTTCTGGAAAATATAGAACATAATTAATTTACATGCGAAATGAAACATACAACGTTAACATTTACAGTCAATCACAAGAAAATCACATACTGTTTTTTACTACCTTGCCTAGCGTACAAATGGTGACCGGAAAAGGAAGTAGCACGTGTGATGGTTATTGATAATTCTCGTATCAAGTACCGTACTGGATATAATTGAATTGAATTGAATAACTTTTATTTCCTATCATGGGTCATGTAAAATGAATTTTATGCATTAGATTATATAATACGAAAATGGGGAACATAAGTGTCAACGCATCGCGGTGAAAGATGCAAACAGCGAGAACATCCCAACTTGATTAGTGAGTTGTGTGTGTGTGAAGCTAGACAGTGTAGGTAACTGTATGTTGTTTTAAAATGGTTTCGATATTTGAAGACAGCAACAGTCCAAACTATGTTTGAATATGCCATACTTATATATAATATATGAAGGTATATATGGAATGTTTTATTTTTAGGATTTGCATTATTGTTTCATGTATATTTAGACGACTTTAAATAAACTTATTAGTCATTCATTGACGAGTCTGTAAGTTTATGTTAAGCACATAGTTATGGCTATCAACCGGATGGTATCAATGAGGGACCTCACTGGCTTTTCTGTTACCTCCCTTGACAGCTAAAGTCCGATTTATCCCTAAATGTATAGCCGTACTTTCAGTTGGAATCCTTTGTTTTTACAGTTGTTCCCTAACCAGATGTTGTGCTTTGATAAATGTGATTTTATCCAAATCATGGTACTAAATTATTAAAATTACAGATTGGATATACTGTATATATCAGTTGAGATATAGTAACATAATAATAATCAGATGAGAACGTGGAAGACAATTGATGGTATATATAGTGCAAAGGAAACGATACAAACAGGGGAAACAACTTAAGAGAACTTACATAATTTTAGAAAGTATTCGGGGGCAGTAACTGGCCGATGTCTCTTATTATGTAATTTTAACATCATCCACAGTCCGCAATCTTACCTCACATATTGTCTCCGGTGTATCCATAAGTGTAACGATTGTCCACATTATGTACTTTTGGTAAACCGGGCTTGATTGATGGACTAATTTGCATGCGGATAGTCACGTCGTACCAACATGCCAGCGTCTTTGGTGAAGTTGTCTACCTAACAATGCATGATTGGTTTCGACGCAGGCCAGACAACGTCGGTATGATCCTTATAACTCAACAGGATGCACATTGGAGGTGTAATGATGTATAGTGGAAGTCGTGATAGCGCAGTGGATGCGCGTTCGCTTCAGGTGCGAAAGGTCCGGAGTTCGAGCCCCACTGGAGCCGTTACGATTGTGCCCTTAGGCAAGGCATTTAAATTCCACGTTGCCTCTTCTCTCTCCCTCGTGGCGATGGATTCCATCAGGAATGAGGTCTCGAGAGTGATTTATATAAGTTGAAATAACTTGTTTCGCAATCGAGCTAAAATAAATTTGTATAAACTAAACTAATGATGTATGCATACATGGGAATTATGTCACCGTACCATTCATATAGCAACCAGCTCGGCAAGTAGGATTGATCCTCGTCTTGAGACTAAGTCTCTTCAAGTCATCTCCGTTATCTGCACTATAGTGCACAGCTACTCCTGTCCCACGTGGTTCACAGTGTTTCATATGACTGTATAAATTTCCCAGTCTGCAAAGGCGAACACACTATTGATGGGAGTTTCCATGATCAGATCAAATACGGCATATCTACCTGCATCATGCTGTTCTCTTGTTCTGGACTTCGAAGAATCAAATCTGTTCCAGTATTATGGTCGAGTTCGTGATAGGTCCATCATTTCCTCTTTAAAGTCTAACTCCGGTAATAAAAGTGTGATGCTGATGTTATGTTTCTTCTCTGTTTCTACTAATTGCTTGTGTCATCGGGGACACGTGTTCTGGAACTGTTTTCTTAGCTTATATGTTGAGTAGAAACGTTTGGTAGTGCTTATATCAAACTATATCGGTTGTTTTAAATGTGACATACACTAATGGTGCTTAGGTAAGCTACAAACAAGCACTTGAATATTTTAATTGCATTTGGATGCATACATAATATATGTACACTATATCACATTGGAAAGTATTTGAACATAATTATACAGCAACACATTTTTTACGAGCGTTTACTGTTTTTGTGGACATATTCTAATTAAGCTATTATTGATGGAATGTCTACTAAAAATCAATAACAAATATCTGCAAAGACAAAAACATAAATCTTAAAATATCAAATACTTTCAAAAAGAGATAAAAGTAGAAAAGAGCAGTCCGAGTGTTTTACAACATCAGAAACTAGTTCAGCAATTCATGTACACTGAGGTTGAATATGTTTGTACATTTCTTTCGCACATATAGTCTATATGTGTGGCTGATATCGCGGCGTAAACTAGAGCTCTGCTATTACTCTTTGTTTTAAGATAATAACATTAGCCCCAACAGACACGAAACACCTGAACTCCATACAAGTTATAACGACTTGATCATCACTGCATTCGAACTAACTCAATGATGGAAATATCACAGCAAGTTGTCAACTTATATATATTATATTAATTTTAAATACACATGGTAACATAGTTATTTAAATAAATACTAGCACTCTTTAATAGAATACGTCAGTTGTTATATGTATTCATTTCCAAAAATTACACTTCAACAATCTTAGCACATAGTGTTTCATATACTTTATTGAAATTTCCCACTGAATGACGAAATGAGTCGTGCTGAAGTCATGTCAACAACTGTGACCAGATGGGTTGTCACAACCGATACAGCAGAATTACACCAACCACATCCATCAGGAATTCAACAAATGGAGCCAGAAACTAGGGATTCGACATAACCCAAAGTCTAACAGAATTCAATGTAGGTCAACGCAGTCTCGTTAATATCTGTATGTAAGATAAAGGAACTTCTTAGAAAAATGCTCCTGGTAATTTCATGGCTGGGAACATGTCGATAATTCCAATCAATGGACGGACATTACAAGTGGCGTGTAGACTATATAGACAGTTTGTGGTTACAGAATAGTGCTCTAGTCTACACTTTATCAGATATGTACAAAACCCATTACTAGTTTCATGTTTAGAGCAGACTAACACTCATATTTAATTGGGTATATTTCTGGATTGGAAGTGGCATCAGGTCGCTCCAGAAGCAACACACATCTATACGACTAAAGAAGGCTGGTATAATTAAAAGATATTAAGTATGAACTCTTTAATGACTTCGTTTCTTAGAAATGAATGTACATGTACATTATCTTAATTCAATATTATATCTAGATTCATGAACTAAATTTTAACTTGAGACCAGCTCTGCCACGATGTCGATCATCAGTGGATGTTAATACTCTCATGTCACGTCCATCTTAATTGCTTCCATCTTAATGTGTCGGCAAATTGGGTACGTGTATTTTACAAGTAATATAATCTTTCTGCTGGGCACACTACTCAGTGTGTGTGTGTGTGCGTGCGTGCGTGCGTGCGTGCGTGCGTGCGTGCGTGCGTGCGTGCGTGCGTGTATGAGTGCGTGTATGAGTGCGTGTATGAGTGCGTGTATGAGTGCGTGAGTGTATGAGTGCGTGAGTGCGTGAGTGCGTGAGTGCGTGAGTGCGTGCGTGCGTGCGTGTATGAGTGCGTGTATGAGTGCGTGTATGAGTGCGTGAGTGTATGAGTGCGTGCGTGTATGAGTGCGTGTATGAGTGCGTGAGTGTATGAGTGCGTGAGTGCGTGAGTGCTTGCGAGCGTCTTTGTTTTCCCCACGTGCAGTTTCTTATTATTAATCTTACCGTGGTGCTGTACACCGGTTACCCATAGGAGCGACGCCTCCTGAAGAGCTTAGTCATTTTAGATTTTTGGAGGCTAGTGCAATACAGACCGATACACATTCAACCTCTGGTTCTTTTACGTGCACGTTATAAAGCACCGACACAAGATATCGGGTTAAAGTCCCATCTGAAAAACTGTTAATTTCATTTGGGTCAGACAAGTTATCGAACCTGCGATCCATTGATTATCAGTCCAGCGTGTTAACCACTGGACTACAGATCCGCCTGTGAGCGTTCGCGTATGATGATTAAGCTTATTTACCCTCGCTTCCGGCGAACCATGTGGGCGAGCGTTCGCTTACCATTCTGTTCTTCTTATATAGCACGAGAAAGAGTCACTGTGAACATGTTCCTTTCAAAAAACGAGAGTTTACACACATAAATATAATCACTATGTAAAATTGGTGCCCATTTATGGAATGTGGAATATGGATTTTATTTTGCAATGTTAGGGTGAGTTGTGATTGACGCTATCGTGCATTAGTTTCATGGACAAAAATCACACCATCGCTTACATGTAGGGTTTTCTACAGCGAAATGACAGGGCGCGCCGCCTTGTCCATCTTAGCCCCATCCATTTGTACTTTATTCCCGCCCTTTTGTCTTTGTAAAAAAATAATTATCCACTAAGCAACACTGTTCATTCGTTTGGATTAATATTGTGTATTCAGTCTAACCGGAGAAACAGTGTATTCAGAGTTAATTCAACTGTATTCCGTGTACCCGGATTAACATTGTGTATTCAGTCCAACCGGAGAAACAGTGTATTCAGAGTTAATTCAACTGTATTCCGTGTACCCGGATTGACATTGTGTATTCAGTCTAACCGGAGAAACAGTGTATTCAGAGTTAACTCAACTGTATTCAGTGTACCCGGATTGACATTGTCCTAGCTCTAAAGTGCATCAAAATTAGAGTACATAATTACACAGTACCTGACTACATGACCTTTGTACATGTCTCATGTGTACTACATTTTAGTGTATTATTATGTTGGTTTTATTTCAGAGGTTATATGTTGTAGAGTACGCCATAGTTCGTTGGACATCTATTAAATATAAAAAAAAACCCACATCCGGAATCCCCTCTAAACATGACTTTTTGTCCAACACAATTCCGGAGTATGGAAAATACGAGGTCGCTACCGGATGCCCATACGAGCGAAGTCCAATGACTTTTTCCAATCCGAAGAAGTCCGAAGTATGGGAAATACGAGGCCGCTACCTGATGCCCATATGAGCGAAGTCCAATGACGTTTTGTCCAACCCAAGTCCGGAGTATGGAAAATACGAGGTCGCTACCGGATGCCCATACGAGCGAAGTCCAATGACTTTTTCTCCAACACAAGTCCGGAGTATGGAAAATACGAGGTCGCTACCGGATGCCCATACGAGCGAAGTCCAATTGCTTTTTGTCCAACCCAAGTCCGGCGTATGGAAAATACGAGGTCGCTACCGGATGCCCATATGAGTGAAGTCCAATGACTTTTTGTCCAACCCAAGTCCGGAGTATGGAAAATACGAGGTCGCTACCGGATGCCCATACGAGCGAAGTCCAATGACTTTTTGTCCAATCCGGAAGAAGTCCGAAGTATGGGAAATACGAGGTCGCTACCGGATGCCTATACGAGCGAAGTCCAGTGAAGAGACTAGTCATTTTAGATAATGTAGGATAGTGCAATGATACAGACATTCTTTTACGTTAAAGCACCGCCACAAGACCCCGGAATAAAATATCACCAGAAAGACTATGATGTGAGTTATTTTAGTATGGTATCGGTGTATCGAACCTGCGATCCCTGGTTTATAAATCCAGCGTGCACCAACCTCCGTAAGAAACTGCCAACTTTTTCATATAAATGAGACACGGTCTGAGCGGGGCTCGAACCCGTGACCATCAGAGATAATAGGTTACTGTGGTATACAAGTCAACGACCTTAACCACTCGACCACGGAGTTCGGTTTATATCGTGTGATTTTGTGTTTATAGTCCCGGGGTCTTCCTCCACCATACTAGCTGGATAGCTGCTATGTGTCCTAAGCTGTCGGCATGAATGGAAAAATCCACAAAATACAGACAGGGGAAAGCTGCCAAACATTGTCCATGGTTCCTGGTCCCCCTATGTACCAACACGTGTGTTACTGGTACATAGTGTTATCTGCTCAAAGACAGGGGTATCATTGGGCACCACCAGCTCACTGTAGCCAGGTTTTGGACTTCCCTCTCGGATAGAAGGCACTTTACCGGTACTCGCAATGCTTAGGGTTATGGTCAGGGCTCGACAAATGTTTTTCAAATTGACTTGTCTGGGACAAAATTGACTTGTCCAAATGTCTAGTTGACGTAAATGTCCCAGTAATGATGCTAAATGATGAATGATGCTTACTATACCTGCAGATAGTCGGATAGACAGGATGGGCATATCACTAAATGGTATGTGGTGGTAACTATTAGATGAACAGCATGTGTGAGTGTTAGGGTTAGTGTTGAGGTTATTTTTAAAGTAAGGGTTATGGTTAGGGCTAGGGTACGGTAATGGTTAGAGTTAGTGCTAATTTAGTGATAAGCTACGGTTATTGTTACGATTAGGGTTAAGTAATGGCTACTGGGATAGGGTTAATAGTAGGGATGGGGTTTGCGCACTGCACTAATTGTACGTACCGGTAAAGTGAAGCACTTTCAAGAATATCCCTAAATTGTCCTGTATGGGATACAAATGTATCGAAAGAGATTGGGCCGGCATCCTTGATAGAACTTGACCATTCAGCCTCTTTCCAGGAACAATGTTTAAATGACTCTCTCTCTCCCTCTATCTCTCTATTTCACTATCTCACCCACCCCCTATCTCTCATTCTCTCTCTCGCATACACGCAATCAGAGTTAACGGAAATTGCCCAGCATGGGATGCAAATGTATCGAAAGAGATTGGGCCGGCATCCTTGATAGAACTTGACCATTCAGCCTCTTTACAGGAGCAATGTTTAAATGACTCTCGCGCACTAGTTTGCATATTGAACTGAAATTGCACTGTTATCTATATACCCAAATAATAGTTACCAGTGTATTGGTAAGACTTGCTCCTACTCGCACGTTGTACGTGGTGTATGTGAAGTCGTATTTTCGCCAAATGAGGTGCAAAATCGTAACCTGTGACTTTGTTATTTAGTCGACTTTGCCAACAACGTACGTTACTAACGTAATTGACGTCACATCCGCAACACGCAGCGCGAAGACTTCGGTGGCTCGCAGAAAGTGTGTTTCTTTGCATACGCATGGTATCGATAATAGATTAAATAAGTTTAAGACCGATGCATTATCCCGCTATAGTTGTTAAAGCAGCATTACATCGTATGCAAAATAAAATAACATTGAAACATTAATTTTTTACGTATGGGTAGCAATGCTGCTACACATTCTAACATTATACTTTGTATGCTTGTGTTCATTTGGTAAACAGTGTTTTTTTGCGATAACACAAACTCGAAACCGAAAGTAGGAAAGTCGATCGGTCACGCACTTGTTTACAACCGGAACGCATCGTCCGCACTTGTTTACATTCGGAATGCATCGTCCCCATTTGTCCCATGTTGTCTTTTTTAATTAAATTACTTGATATGTTGATTCATACCTCTGTTAGCTAAGTCTTTTAGGGACATTTCTACATCCCCGCGAGGGGTTCGACATTAGAGGAAAATAGATAGATAGTCTTTCTTGTTCAACATATATATGTTGTTTTCTACATCCTCTGTTGTTTCACGCATGCCCGCTGTGCGTGTTTACATTTCGTGTGTTGATAAATAAATTCGCGTATACGACGGTTTAAATTTATTGGAATGTTATCGTTTCTGAGCGAATATTTCGATTTTTGTAAACATACACATTAGTAATTTATATTGTAGCCAAAACATCCTTTATTACGATGTAATGCTGCTTTAAGTTTCAATAACGGGATCAGAAAGTCGTGATAGCGCAGTGGTAGCGCGTTCGCTTCAGATGCGAAAGGTCCGGAGTTCGAGCCCAGCTGGAGCCGTTACGATTGTGCCCTTAGGCAAGGCATTTAAATTCCACGTTGCCTCTTCTCTCTCCCTCGTGGCGATGGATTCCATCAGGAATGAGGTCTCGAGAGTGATTAATATAAGTTGAAATAACTTGTTTCGCAATCGAGCTAAAATAAATCTGTATAAACTAATCAGAAATTATCTCTAACATATCATATTTGATGCGATTTATTTATGATTTATTTATGCACTAAGACATATATATGAACTTATAAAGATGTCGCCCGGCTATTTGATGCGATTTATTATGCACTAAGACATATATATGAACTTATAAGATGTCGCCCGGCTATTTGATGCGATTTATTATGCACTAAACATATATATGAACTTATAAAGATGTCGCCCGGCTATTTGATGCGATTTTTATGCACTAAGACATATATATGAACTTATAAAGATGTCGCCCGGCTATTTGATGCGATTTATTATGCACTAAGACATATATATGAACTTATAAAGATGTCGCCCGGCTATTTGATGCGATTTATTATGCACTAAGACATATATATGAACTTATAAAGATGTCGCCCGGCTATTTGATGCGATTTATTATGCACTAAGACATATATATGAACTTATAAAGATGTCGCCCGGCTATTTGATGCGATTTATTATGCACTAAGACATATATATGAACTTATAAAGATGTCGCCCGGCTATTTGATGCGATTTATTATGCACTAAGACATATATATGAACTTATAAAGATGTCGCCCGGCTATTTGATGCGATTTATTATGCACTAAGACATATATATGAACTTATAAAGATGTCGCCCGGCTATTTGATGCGATTTATTATGCACTAAGACATATATATGAACTTATAAAGATGTCGCCCGGCTATTTGATGCGATTTATTATGCACTAAGACATATATATGAACTTATAAAGATGTCGCCCGGCTATTTGATGCGATTTATTATGCACTAAGACATATATATGAACTTATAAAGATGTCGCCCGGCTATTTGATGCGATTTATTATGCACTAAGACATATATATGAACTTATAAAGATGTCGCCCGGCTATTTGTTGCGATTTATTATGCACTAAGACATATATATGAACTTATAAAGATGTCGCCCGGCTATTTGTTGCGATTTATTATGCACTAAGACATATATATGAACTTATAAAGATGTCGCCCGGCTATTTGTTGCGATTTATTATGCACTAAGACATATATATGAACTTATAAAGATGTCGCCCGGCTATTTGATGCGATTTATTATGCACTAAGACATATATATGAACTTATAAAGATGTCGCCCGGCTATTTGTTGCGATTTATTATGCACTAAGACATATATATGAACTTATAAAGATGTCGCCCGGCTATT
>CM026397.1:28046994-28100137 GCA_014843695.1 Archivesica marissinica | reverse complement strand
ATTTATTATGCACTAAGACATATATATGAACTTATAAAGATGTCGCCCGGCTATTTGATGCGATTTATTATGCACTAAGACATATATATGAACTTATAAAGATGTCGCCCGGCTATTTGTTGCGATTTATTATGCACTAAGACATATATATGAACTTATAAAGATGTCGCCCGGCTATTTGTTGCGATTTATTATGCACTAAGACATATATATGAACTTATAAAGATGTCGCCCGGCTATTTGATGCGATTTATTATGCACTAAGACATATATATGAACTTATAAAGATGTCGCCCGGCTATTTGATGCGATTTATTATGCACTAAGACATATATATGAACTTATAAAGATGTCGCCCGGCTATTTGATGCGATTTATTATGCACTAAGACATATATATGAACTTATAAAGATGTCGCCCGGCTATTTGATGCGATTTATTATGCACTAAGACATATATATGAACTTATAAAGATGTCGCCCGGCTATTTGATGCGATTTATTATGCACTAAGACATATATATGAACTTATAAAGATGTCGCCCGGCTATTTGATGCGATTTATTATGCACTAAGACATATATATGAACTTATAAAGATGTCGCCCGGCTATTTGATGCGATTTATTATGCACTAAGACATATATATGAACTTATAAAGATGTCGCCCGGCTATTTGATGCGATTTATTATGCACTAAGACATATATATGAACTTATAAAGATGTCGCCCGGCTATTTGATGCGATTTATTATGCACTAAGACATATATATGAACTTATAAAGATGTCGCCCGGCTATTTTGCGATTTATTATTCACTAATACATATATATGAACTTATAAGATGTCGCCCTGCTATTTGTGCGATTTATTATCACTAAGACATATTATGAACTTTAAAGATTCGCCCGGCTTTTTGTTGCGATTTATTATGCACTAAGACATATATATGAACTTATAAGATGTCGCCCGGCTATTTGTTGCGATTTATTATGCACTAAGACATATATATGAACTTATAAAGATGTCGCCCGGCTATTTGTTGCGATTTATTATGCACTAAGACATATATATGAACTTATAAAGATGTCGCCCGGCTATTTGATGCGATTTATTATGCACTAAGACATATATATGAACTTATAAAGATGTCGCCCGGCTATTTGTTGCGATTTATTATGCACTAAGACATATATATGAACTTATAAAGATGTCGCCCGGCTATTTGATGCGATTTATTATGCACTAAGACATGCGATTTATTATGCACTAAGACATATATATGAACTTATAAAGATGTCGCCCGGCTATTTGTTGCGATTTATTATGCACTAAGACATATATATGAACTTATAAAGATGTCGCCCGGCTATTTGATGCGATTTATTATGCACTAAGACATATATATGAACTTATAAAGATGTCGCCCGGCTATTTGTTTGCGTATTTGCTTAGCGTATTGTTACACTGTCGTTGCTGTAACATAGTAATGTAAGTAAAGTAAAGTAAAGTAAAGTGTTTGTTTATTATAGTGTCACCCCTATTTAAAGGGCCAGCCATTTCTGACTTATGAGACACCTCTTTTTTTATGAACATCATTACTTCCCGAATCCTATGCTTGTATGTCAGACGCCAGGCTGGTAGGCAATCGGTAACCATTATTTAACTAGCTGGCGGCTCACCAACCGGCCATATCAGAACAAACCCATGACGAGATTCGAACCTTCGACCTCCCGCTCCGTAGGAGGACGCCTTAACCAATGGGCCACGGAGACGGTGTAAGTATGTAAGAGCGGCTGTGGCCGAGTGGGTCTAGGACATTAGTGCCATGTGAGAAGCGAGAGGATTCCAGAAGTGTGACCCTGTATATAAGAAAGTTTCTCTGAAGTTCAGTATAGTTGGCTTAGGAATGTATAGTTGGAGCAATGCTAGTTAGCATGGTCAAGTAGCCATTTTAAAAATAATATTGATAGTACATGTGTAGGCCTACAGTGTTTTGGAATGTTTAAAACACTCATTTGTGGAACGAGTGTTTACGTTCGCCCAATTCATTCGCTCCCAACGTTAGACAATAACAAAAACATTGTTAAAATATAAAAACTGTCCCACACAAATAAAACATGTGGTCTTCCCCGTGACTGGAATATTGTGGCCCCGAACAGCTGTTCGGTCACGTGACCTTCCATGTGTGGCATGGGATATATTCTAAATATAGCCCTGAATTATGTACATTTCAGTCAAAGGGACATAACTGATAACTCTGTTTAATTAAAAAGAGTTCACACTGTTACACATATGCATGTTGCATCGATATTGAACAATCACACCAAACATAAGACCCATGTACGGTCCTCTAATTATTTAGTTTAAACATATTTATATATATATATATCGCAGGTTCAACCCCCCGTCTGACCCTAATCAAATTAACAGTCTTTCAGATGGGACGTTAAACCGAGGTCTCGTGTCGGTGCTTTACACCGTGCACGTACAAGAACCAGAGGATACTCTGGAATAGGTCTCTGTCTGTATCACTGCACTATCCTCCAAAATTCTAAAATGACTAATATCTTCAGTAGGCGTCGCTCGTATGGGCAACCAGTAGCGACGATAAATAAACGTAAACAGACACACAAAAGGAAGGGCGGGCATTGAGAGCGAGCTGAAACAGAGCGGACCAAATTAACTACAGCCTCATATGATGGGAAATAAAATCTTCCTAATAAGTAATAACTGAAAAATATTGTAATAAATAGCACGATTTCCTTTAATGGCGTCATCGTCATACCCGTATGTAGGATCCGCGGACATAATTATCCATTAGGACATAAGTAGCTTACCCATGTTTGCTACTTTATTTGTTGTTATTTAGCTTATGATATGAATATTAGCTAAACGATTTTTTCGAGGCCAATTTCAGTGGACTTTCTCCACGAAAGATTTAATGAGACTATCTCATGAAGATAACTATATTAAAGAGTTTATTTTCCATCATATGATACTGTAGTTAACTCGATCCGCTGTCGTAGAACTAGCTATCAATGCCCTTCCTTCCGTTGACTATTTTTACTATTTAAGAAATAATAAGTATCAACCGTGGTATATCGCAGAATAACCCGAGTTTGAAGTTCTTATGCGTAGAAATATATCACGAAGGCTGAATATACCACGGTTGATACTTATTATTTAGATTCTAACACGACTTACTTCTAATAATTTTAGACTAGAATCAAAGGAGTATTTTCTTCAAACGCGGTGCTACACCGCTGCATTTGGCTTTCGAAATTTCCTCCCGCGTAAGGGGTGATGACGTTATTTTTTATGGAAAATATCAATCTAGTGCATAAATGAACAAAAGTTGTAACTGATCAATAATTTTATTTATTTTGTTAAATATAACTGTACAGAATAGTAACTGAAACGTTACTTAACAGAAAAACAAGACGGACAAGAGAGTATCTGATTTTAAAAATAGCTCACTTCCGCGAATTCTCACGGTATTATTTACAAACATCACGTGACTTTCTTTCATAAAACTTTACACGCATTGTATAAATGGAATAGCCAAAACACGGTGCGCGCGCAGCATAGTTCAAGGTAGGTATATCGCAGAATAACCCGCTGTGGATTTTACTCTACAAGTATGTATGTTATTAGTTGGGTCGTGTTAGAATATATAATAATAATTTGAATAGAAACTTCATAGAAATTTGTGTTTGAAAATGCATTGTTAATGCAAGACATTACTGATTTTTCTATTACCTCCCTTATATAGTCAGATTTATCCCTAAATGTATATTGGTCCCTTTAGTTGGAATCCTTTGTTTTTACTGTTGTCGTCTAGACAGATGTTGCGTTAGGATAAATGTAATTTTATCAAAATCGTGTTAATTAATTGAACCAATTTTTACAGTAAGGTATCCATTGGACATGCTAAAGGATATCTGTCGAGATTTAATAATTTCATAATTATAAGACGAGAATACGGATGAGAATGGAAAACATGTGGTGCAAAGGAAACAACGATAACAACAGAGGAAACCAATTAAGAGGACCAATATACTATTAGGAGTATTCAGGTGCAGTAACTGACTAATGTTTCTCTTTACTCTAAAGCTCTACAAATACGGACTGGTGGGACTGTACACCGTGCATTAAAAAAAACACAGATGAGACTCTGTAATGGGTCTATGTCTGTATCATTGCACTATCCTCCAAAAATCTAAAATAACTAATATCTTCAGGAAGCGTCGCGCATATGGGCAACCGGTAGCGACGATAAATAAACATAAAACACACACGGAATGAGCCTTCGTAGCCGAGAGGGTAAGGTACAAAAATGTAGTCGAAAATCGAGAGGTATTTACAATAACTGGAGCCGTTACGATTGTACCCTTAGCCACATTACCTCTCCTCTCCCCCTCGTAACGATGGATTCCATCAGGAATGAAGTCTCGAGAGTGATTAATATAAGTTGTAAGAACTTGTTTCGCAATCGAGCTGAAATAAATTTGTATTAACTATGTATACAGATGGATCATTGCTGTTTCTTACGTTAGAAGCAGTGTGAACGAAACCATCGTTCACACTTCTAGCAGTATTGGAGATTTGCTTGACACATTATAGGGGCGCGTGCTGCCCAGACCCCATCCCCTAAATTCGCCATGCAAATACATATTGTAAACCGCTATGCTGTTCCTCGCTTATTTCCAATTATTTAGATCTTCGTTAATGTTCTGTCCTCAATATAGCCTACTCTAGCAGTAAGTGGTCGCAGGATAATGAATTGATATCCGATGCCACTTCTCTTTTTTATTTATTCGATGAACATAGATCAATTTGCCTGAAAGCACAACCATTGCGTAATAACGTTACAAATTGTATATCGGTTGTCTACGTACTAAGTACTACTGCTGTTAATAAATGCGTTCGAGGTTTAACCTCGGGGGCTAACTACCAGATGTATTTATTGCGCATGCGGCCTCAGTGACCGAGTGCTTGACGTGATTGACTTCAAATGAAATCACTTGCGCCTCGCCGCTGCATATTCGAATCCCACAGGTGTGTCAATTATTTTATGGATCATTGACAGACATGGATCACTGACAGACATGGATCACTTGGATCGCTGACAGACATGGATCACTGACAGACATGGATCACTTGGATCGCTGACAGACATGGATCACTGACAGACATGGATCACTTGGATCGCTGACAGACATGGATCGCTGACAGACATATTTTACACTTGTGATTCTAAGAACTAGATTGGAACGCTGGAATTACCAGATCTCATTGACCACATGATGATCTGGTTGTACTGAAGGAATGAATCGCCAGTTAGTTTTTTCCATCGGGGTATGGACTACATTGGGCGTAGTTAAATTATGTTGACGGCCTCCATGCTAACCTTAGACATGCCCAATGTAGTTCATACCCCGATGGAAAGCGCGATTCATTACTTATACTTACATTAATTATTCTTTTCAATGCCACAAAGAAAAATATAACAACTTTGCTTTTAAATCCAGATTTGCAACTTACCGTGTGCCGGACCTGATACATAGATGCGTACAGTGTAAGACACACCTTTGTTGCGAGGAATGCTGCCGAACACTACGACTGCGCATGTCCGTGTCCTCGAGTGCGCATGTCAGCTGCATTTCATTCGTGAGGAAATTCATACGAAAATGGATACAAATAGGGAATATACGTTCATCGAAGGAAATGCAATAGTGATGTAAATATATGTCAAAGAGCACACTGAGTACTGGGGCTGCCGAATCGCAACATACTAGACAATATAACGATGCTACCATAATGAGGATCATGTTGTATTGAAATCGATCGATGCACTGTTTTCGCCGCACATACATGGACGACACAGATATATAGATACTTGTGGTCTTGTGATGGCACCCGGGGGGACCAATGAGTCGTGATTAGGCATAGTGCTAGAAAGAATCGCATGCGCTAGATTGCGTACGTCGTGAATAATAATTGTACACATATCAACTCTCCGATCAATTTGTCTCCTATTTACCGCCGCAATCGAACACTGTTTGTATGGAATATTACTGATCCGGAAGAAATTGTAAATTTGTAATAATATTAGTCAAATCAAGCCCTATTATATTGCCAGAAGCCAACATGTGGTTCTAGCACCTATCTGAAGTGACTGTGGGAAAGGCCAGATTAGTTTATACAAATTAATTTTAGCTCGTTTGCGAAACATATATTAATTACCTCGATGCCTCATTCCTGATGGAATCCTTCGCTACGAGGGAGAGAGATGAGAAAGCGTAGATTTTAAATGCCTTGTCTTGCCTAAGGACACAATCGTAACGGGCACAGTGTGGCTGGAACCCCGGGACATACGCACCTGAAGCGAACGCGATACCACTTCACTATCACGACTTCCGTGATATATATATATTAACGTACCACGGAGTGAACGAATATGTATATCTTGTAATTATAGAATGATCGAATGCAAGTATCACTTTCTTCTTATTTGTCCTAAATTTAGAGTTCTAAGAAAGAATTATCTGAAACTCTACACTCCACACTTGTCATACGAGACAACAGTTGATTACCTTATTTACAGAGAGACTAACAGGAACTTTGTTCAAACCTATGCAATTATCCAATTGATTCATAGCAATGTTAAAGAAAATGAATTAGCCGGATTTTTGTTTTCCTTGAAAAGGGGCTTTTTAAGCCGAAAATTCGGGTGTAGAGAGGACCACGTATATATACAGAGTTATAGTTCGTTTTGTTTACGAGTAATTGTATAAGATATTGCATTTAATGCATTCTGGGTAACATAAATGCTAAATGGTTCAAACAATTGTAGCAGACGATAATTCATTAATAATAATAATAATAATAATAATTTACCGCCAGCGTGCAAATAGTTAAATATTGCATATGCTTTAATTAGGTAGGTCCGTCCACGGTATACTGAGTCATATATTATGCACAGATTAACGCATGACATGTAGCTCTCGGATCTGGAGATACCATTGAACCAATACTGCACTGTACCGTATGACAAGTAGGCACGAAACGAAAAGCTATATATATAAATATATATATTTCAAAATGACACAGAGCCTGCGTTGTGTCTGGAGCTATCAATTCCATCTAGCGCAACGAAATCCGCGCAGAGATATGTTGGCAGTTGCTTTCTAAACTAGTTGAAGACACAGCCTCTACCATAATTATGTACATTGGTTGATGCGCTGAAATAAAATGGTATAACTCCGGAATACTAGTATTCTTCTTGTAGTGTGTCGTAATGTAGATGGCCATTCTATATACGACTTAAACAAGGCTGCTGGAATATAAACCGACACTCTCTGACTAACCACATGCATTTTACATATCGAACTCTCTTCCTTTTGGTTAATCTATTATGGTATAAAAACCATTGATTTATGCCAACAATTTTTAAATGAGCACATATATATTGTGTTGTGTCCATCTACTCACATTTTTAATATGCAACTTGTTCAACAAATTATAATTTATATAGATTTATTTTAGCTCGATTGCGAAATTATTTTACAACATTATATAATTCGACGTCATTCCTGATGTATTCCGTCGCCAGGAAGGAGAGAGAAGAGGCACGAAAGGTCCGGAGTTCGAGCCCCGCTGGAGCCGTTACGATTGTGCCCTTAGGCAAGGCATTTAAATTCCACGTTGCCTCTTCTCTCTCCCTCGTGGCGATGGATTCCATCAGGAATGAGGTCTCGAGAGTGATTAATATAAGTTGAAATAACTTGTTTCGCAATCGAGCTAAAATAAATTTGTATAAACTAAGAGGCACAGTGGAATTTAAGTGCCTTGCCCAAGGGCACACTCGCAAGGATTGCAGCTGGGTCTTTCACACATGTAGCGAACGTAATATATTACTGCGCTATCACGATTTCCAACAACAAATCACCATTCTTTATATTGAAGAATACTTGCATATAATTCAGATTTCTGATCTTAACTTTTGATATTTACATCGCGTTTGCATTTCCTTCGATGAACGTATCTGTGTGTCCTCACTAATGATATGCAGCTGACATGCGCACTCGAAATTACTGGGCGTTAGCAACACAACATTCGCTATGATATTACTTCCGATCGAGCGCACCATGGGGATCTCTCACCTGGGGCAACGGAACCTAGCAACAGAGGTAGTAAAAGTTGAGTTTTTTATTTTTATCATTCAAACACTGCTTCAATTGCCTTTCGACTTGATAAATAATATCTCATTAAACTTCAAATATGCATGTCATAAGTTACATTATTACTAAGTTCAACATACTCTCATGGGAAGGGCCAATTACTAATGTTGTTCAGAACTTGTGGCCCAACCCATTTGCTTTTGCTCTTATTATATATGTCTTTGAATTTAGTATGTACATGTATATAGCAATAAAATATTATTAAATTACTGGGCATGCGCATGCGCAATGTTGGGCATCGTTCCTCGCAAGAAAAGGCGTGTCTTACAGCATAATGTTCCAGTGATCATCCATTTACCAGGTCCGGCATACGGTAAGTCACAAATCTAGGCTAAATACCTTTGAAATACAGTGTACTATATGTTTCTTTGTGTCATCGAAAGGAATAATTAATGTAAATATAAGTTATGAATTAATGGATTAATAGCTTCCATCCGGGTATGAACTACATCGGTCGTGGTTAAAGTGTGTCGAGGTCGACGTGTGTAGTTCATACCCCGATGGAATATATTAACCTGCAATTCATTCCTTTTTTTCATAACACTAAATCAATACGTGCTTGTCTCGGGACGACATATACTTAAAACACTTAGACTTATTAATATTTAATTGTTTCTCTAGAAATAATCCACGTACACGTGTTACACACTGAAAATTAGATGATGGCGTCATATAGAGAAAAGATAGGAAATAGGCGACACGATAAGAAGTAAAGAGTCACACAGATCGTGGATTCGGCAACATTGTCAACTCATGCTGAAGTAAATACACAAGACAACGCGAAACAAGGCGGGGTAGTGTGACTCAGTGTGACATTATTGAATTATCAATGAGACATATGATTTGCAAGTGAGACCGATTTACCAGTGCGTAACAACCAAACTCCAAACCACACGACTGCGTAACAGGAACAACTACAATCTGCTACCACTGCGTAACAGCAACAACTACAACCTGCTACCACTGCGTAACAGGAACAATTACAAACCACTACCACTGCGTAGCAGCAACAACTACAAACTGCCACAACTGAGTAACATCAACAACTACCAACTTCCACCACTGCGTAACAGGAACAATTACAAACTGCTACGACTGCGTAACAGCAACAACTACAACCTGCTACCACTGCGTAACGGGAACAACTACAACCTGCCACCACTGCGTAACAGCAACAACTACAAACTGCCTCCACTGCGTAACAGCAACAACTACAAACTGCTACAACTGCGTAACAGCAACAACTACAAACTGCCACCGCTGCGTAACAGCAACAACTACAAACTGCTACAACTGCGTAACAGCAACAATTACAACCTGCTACCACTGCGTAACGGGAACAACTACAACCTGCCACCACTGCGTAACAGCAACAACTATAAACTGCTACAACTGCGTAACAGCAACAACTACAAACTGCCACCACTGCGTAACAGCAACAACTACAAACTTCTACAACTGCGTAACAGCAACAACTACCAACTGCCACCACTGCGTAACAGCAACAACTACAAACTGCTACGACTGCGTAACAGCAACAACTACAAACTGCTACAACTGCGTAACAGCAACAACTACAAACTTCTACCACTGTGTAACAGCGACAACTACAAACTGCTACCACTGCGTAACAGCAACAACTACAAACTGCTACCACTGCGTAACAGCAACAACTACAAACTGCTACAACTGTGTAACAGCAACAACTACAAACTGCTACAACTGCGTAACAGCAACAACTACAAACTGCTACCACTGCGTAACAGCGACAACTACAAACTGCTACCACTGTGTAACAGCGACAACTACACACTGCTACCACTGCGTAACAGCAACAACTACAAACTGCTACTACTGTGTAACAGCAACAACTACAAACTGCTACCACTGCGTAACAGCGACAACTACAAACTGCTACCACTGCGTAACAGCAACAACTACAACCTGCTACCACTGCGTAACAACCAAGCTCCAAACTGCTATCACTGCGTAACAGCAACAACTACAAACTGCTACCACTGCGTAACAGCAACAACTACAAACTGCTACCACTGCGTAACAGCAACAACTACAAACTGCTACAACTGCGTAACAGCAACAACTACAAACTGCTACCACTGCGTAACAGCAACAACTACAAACCATTACAACTGCGTAACAGCTACAACCCTCAACCGTTATAACTTCGTATCAGCAGCAACTACAAACCGCTAGAACTGTGTAATAGCCATTTCTGGCACATGAACAAAGCATCAATACAAAACATTACAAAGCGAAACATGTATGGTAATATGGTGACGGACACTAATCTCAACAAAGCATCAATACAAAACATTACAAAGCGAAACATGTATGGTAATATGGTGACGGACACTAATCTCAACAAAGCATCAATACAACACATTGCAAAGCGAAACATGTATGGTAATATGGTGACGGACACTAATCTCAACAAAGAATCAATACAAAACATTACAAAGCGAAACATGTATGGTAATATGGTGACGGACACTAATCTCAACAAAGCATCAATACAAAACATTACAAAGCGAAACATGTATGGTAATATGGTGACGGACACTAATCTCAACAAAGCATCAATACAACACATTGCAAAGCGAAACATGTATGGTAATATGGTGACGGACACTAATTATGGACGAACAATTATGAGAGAGACATACAATATTATAAACAATAACAACATACACAATAAAAACTGGTATTCATCATTGAAAACAATATTACGTAGACCTGTTTAGATATTGACAAATGATCTACGACGTTCAAATGATTTACAAACGTATACAGATAATTTCCGAACTACATATAACGTAGGTTTGTGCTGATATAAGAGTGTACATGTCTAGTTCTGGACTGGTAATCCAGGGATTGCAGGTTCGATCCCCCTTCTGACCCTAAAAAAATGTACAGTCTTTGAGATGGGACTTTAAACCGAAGTCTCGTGTCGGTGCTTTACACCATGCACGTAAAAGAACCAGAGGAGACTCTGGAATGGATCTCTGTCTGTTTCATTGCACTATCCTCCAACAATCTAAAATGACTAATCTCTTCAGGAGGCGTCGCTCATATTGGCAACCGGTAGCGACGATAAATACACGTGTAAACATGTAAATGCTTTTGCAAACAACACAGAGCCAGATCAGCCACAGCGTAACGCTGGTAATCCATGGATCGCAGGTTCGATCCCCCGTCTGACCCTAATAAAATTAACAGTCTTTCAGGTGGGACTTTAAACCGAGGTCTCGTGTCGGTGCTTTACATCATGCACGTAAAATAACCAGAGGTGACTCTGGGTTGAGTATCGGTCTGTATTATTGCACTATCCTCCAAAAATCTAAAATGACTAATCTCTTCAGGAGGCGTCGCTCATATTGGCAACCGGTAGCGACGATAAATAAACGTAAACACACACACTTTCTGTAGTGTCTAATATGTTTCAGATAAGACACGGCGGCTCAGATCTGACCATTATGTAAATTGGAAAGTAATCTATCTAGGAACACCATATGATTCCGGTATGGACAATAACGTTGAGAGTAATCTCTCTGGAAACATTATCCGAATCCGGAACGGGCAATGACATTGACAGAGGGTGCATAAGGTCTTGGTTCAGTAGTGAGGATATATTCATTTCACGCGGTTAGTGGAACACGTAGGGCCCACAAGTTCTTGACAATCAGTGGAACACGTAGGGCCCACACGTTCTTGACAATTAGTGGAACACGTAGGGCCCGGCCACACGTTCTTGACAATTAGTGGAACACGTAGGGCCCGGCCACACGTTCTTGACAATTAGTGGAACACGTAGGGCCCGGCCACACGTTCTTGACAATTAGTGGAACACGTAGGGCCCACAAGTTCTTGACAATTAGTGGAACACGTAGGCCCCACAAGTTCTTGACAATTAGTGGAACACGTAGGGCACGTAGGGCCCACACGTTCTTGACAATTAGTGGAACACGTAGGGCCCACACGTTCTTGACAATTAGTGGAACACGTAGGGCCCACACGTTATTTACAATTAGTGGAACACGTAGGGCCCACAAGTTCTTGACAATTAGTGGTACACGTAGGGCCCACAAGTTCTTGACAATTAGTGGAACACGTAGGGCACACATGTTCTTGACAATTAGTGGAACACGTAGGGCCCACATGTTATTGACAATTAGTGGAACACGTAGGGCCCATAGGTTCTTGACAATTAGTGGAACATGTAGGACCCACACATTCTTGACAATTAGTGGAACATGTAGGGCCCACAAGTTCTTGACAATTAGTGGAACACGTAGTGCCCACAAGTTCTTGACAATTAGTGGAACACGTAGGGCTCACACGTTCTTGACAATTAGTGGAACACGTAGTGCACACACGTTCTTGACAATTAGTGGAACACGTAGGGCCCACACGTTCTTGACAATTAGTGGAACACGTAGGGCCCACACGTTCTTGACAATTAGTGGAACACGTAGGGCACGTAGGGCCCACAAGTTCTTGACAATTAGTGGAACACGTAGGGCCCACAAGTTCTTGACAATTAGTGGAACACGTAGTGCCCACAAGTTCTTGACAATTAGTGGAACACGTAGGGCCCGGCCACACGTTCTTGACAATTAGTGGAACACGTAGGGCACACACGTTCTTGACAATTAGTGGAACACGTAGGGCCCACACGTTCTTGACAATCAGTGGAACACCTAGGGCCCACACGTTCTTGACAATTAGTGGAACACGTAGGGCCCACACGTTCTTGACAATTAGTGGAACACGTAGGGCCCACATGTCCTTGACAATTAGTGGAACAATTAGGGCCCACAAGTTCTTGACAATTATTGGAACACGTAGGGCCCACACGTTCTTGACAATTAGTGGAAAACGTAGGGCCCACAAGTTCTTGACAATTAGTGGAACACGTAGGGCCCACAAGTTCATGACAATTAGTGGAACACGTAGGGCCCGGCCACACGTTCTTGACAATTAGTGGAACACGTACGGCCCGGCCACACGTTCTTGATAATTAGTGGAACACGTAGGGCCCGGCCACACGTTCTTGACAATTAGTGGAACACGTAGGGCCCACACGTTCTTGACAATTAGTGGAACACGTAGGGCACATAGTGCCCACACGTTCTTCACAATTAGTGGAACACGTAGGGCCCACAAGTTCTTGACAATTAGTGGAACATGTAGGACCCACACGTTCTTGACAATTAGTGGAACACGTAGTGCCCACAAGTTCTTGACAATTAATGGAATAGGTAGGGCCCGGCCACACGTTCTTGACAATTAGTGGAACACGTAGGGCCCACAAGTTCTTGAACATTAGTGGAACACGTAGGGCCCACACGTTCTTGACAATTAGTGGAACACGTAGGGCACGTAGGGTCCACAAGTTATTGACAATTAGTGGCACAGATAGAGCTCACACGTTCTTGACAATTAGTGGAACAAGTAGGGCACATAGTGCCCACACGTTCTTGACAATTAGTGGAACACGTAGGGCCCACAAGTTCTTGACAATTAGTGGAACACGTAAGGCCCACACGTTCTTGACAATTAGTGGAACACATAGGGCCCACACGTTCTTGACAATTAGTAGAACACGTAGGGCCCACACGGTATTGAACATTAGTGGAACACGTAGGGCCCACACGTTCTTGACAATTAGTGGAACACGTAGGGCCTACAAGTTCTTGACAATTAGTGGAACATGTAGGACCCACACGTTCTTGACAACTAGTGGAACACGTAGTGCCCACAAGTTCTTGACAATTAGTGGAACACGTAGGGCCCACACTTTCTTGACAATTAGTGGAACACGTAGGGCACACAAGTTCTTGACAATTAATGGAACACGTAGGGCCCACACGTTCTTGACAATTAGTGGAACACGTAGGGCCCACACGTTCTTGACAATTAGTGGAACACGTAGGGCCAACACGTTCTTGACACTCAGTGGAACACGTAGGGCCCACAGGTTCTTGACAATTAGAGGAACACGTAGGGCCCACAAGTTCTTGACAATTAGTGGAACACGTAGGGCTCACAAGTTCTTGACAATTAGTGGAACACGTAGGGCCCACACGTTCTTGACAATTAGTGGAACACGTAGGACCCACAAGTTCTTGACAATTAGTGGAACACGTAGGGCCCACACGTTCTTGACAATTAGTGGAACACGTAGGGCCAGGCCACACGTTCTTGACAATTAGTGGAACACGTAGGGTCCACAAGTTCTTGACAATTAGTGGAACATGTAGGACCTACACGTTCTTGACAATTAGTGTAACACGTAGTGCCCACAAGTTCTTGACAATTAGTGGAACACGTAGGGCCCACAAGTTCTTGACAATTAGTGGAACACGTAATGTCCACATTTTCTTGACAATTAGTGGAACACGTAGGGCTCACAGGTTCTTGACAATTAGTGGAACACGTAGGGCACGTAGGGCCCACACGTTATTGACAATTAGTGGAACACGTAGGGCACGTAGGGCAGGTAGGGCCCACACGTTCTTGACAATTAGTGGAACACGTTGGGCCCACGAGTTGTAGACAAATAGTGGAACACGTAGGGCCCACACGTTCTTGACAATTAGTGGAACACGTAGGGCCCACACGTTCTTGACAATTAGTGGAACACGTAGGGCCCACACGTTCTTGACAATTAGTGGAACACGTAGGGCCCACATGTTCTTGACAATTAGTGGAACACGTTGGGCCCACGAGTTGTAGACAATTAGTGGAACACGTAGGGCCCAGACGTTCTTGACAATTAGTGGAACACGTAGGGCACGTAGGGCCCACACGTTATTGACAATTAGTGGAACACGTAGGGCACGTAGGGCACGTAGGGCACGTATGGCACGTAGGGCACGTAGGGCACGTAGGGCCCACACGTTCTTGACAATTAGTGGAACACGTAGGGCCCACACGTTCTTGACAATTAGTGGAACACGTAGGGCACGTAGGGCCCACAAGTTCTTGACAATTAGTGGCACAGATAGAGCTCACACATTCTTGACAATTAGTGGAACAAGTAGGGCACATAGTGCCCACACGTTCTTGACAATTAGTGGAACACGTAGGGCCCACAAGTTCTTGACAATTACTGGAACACGTAAGGCCCACACGTTCTTGACAATTAGTGGAACACGTAGGGCCCACACGTTCTTGACAATTAGTAGAACACGTAGGACCCATACGGTTTTGAACATTAGTGGAACACGTAGGGCCCACACGTTCTTGACAACTAGTGGAACACGTAGTGCCCACAAGTTCTTGACAATTAGTGGAACACGTAGTGCCCACAAGTTCTTGACAATTAGTGGAACACGTAGGGCCCACAAGTTCTTGACAATTAGTGGAACACCTAGTGCCCACACGTTCTTGACAATTAGTGGAACACGTAGTGCCCACAAGTTCTTGACAATTAGTGGAACACGTAGGGCCCACACATTCTTGACAATTAGTGGAACATGTAGGGCCCACACGTTCTTGACAATTACTGGGACACGTAGTGCCCACACGTTCTTGACAATTAGTGGAACACGTAGGGCCCACACTTTCTTGACAATTAGTGGAACACGTAGGGCCCACAAGTTCTTGACAATTAGTGGAACACGTAGGGCCCACACGTTCTTGACAATTAGTGGAACACGTAGGGCCCACACGTTATTGACAATTAGTGGAACACATAGGGCACGTAGGGCCCACACGTTCTTGACAATTAGTGGAACACGTAGGGCCCACAGGTTCTTGACAATTAGTGGAACACGTAGGGCCCACAAGTTCTTGACAAATAGTGGAACACGTAATGCCCACAAGTTCTTGACAATTAATGGAACACGTAGGGCCCACACGTTCTTGACAATTAGTGGAACACGTAGGGCCCACACGTAATTGACAATTAGTGGAACAGGTAGTGCCCACAAGTTCTTGACAATTAGTGGAACACGTAGGGCACACATGTTCTTGACAATCAGTGGAACACGTAGTGCCCACACGTTCTTGACAATTAGTGGAACACGTAGGGCCCACAAGTTCCTGACAATTAGTGGAACACGTAGGGCCCACAAGTTCTTGACAATTAGTGGAACACGTAGGGCCCGGCCACACGTTCTTGACAATTAGTGGAACACGTAGGGCCCACAAGTTCTTGACAATTAGGGGAACACGTAGGGCCCACAAGTTCTTGACAATTAGTGGAACACGTAGAGCCCACACGTTCTTGACAATTAGTGGAAGACGTAGGGCACATAGTGCCCACACGTTCTTGACAATTAGTGGAACACGTAGGGCCCACAAGTTCTTGACAATTAGTGGAACATGTAGGACCCACACGTTCTTGACAATTAGTGGAACACGTAGTGCCCACAAGTTCTTGACAATTAGTGGAACACGTAGGGCCCACACGTTCTTGACAATTAGTGGAACACGTAGTGCCCACATGTTCTTGACAATTAGTGGAACACGTAGGGCCCACACGTTATTGACAATTAGTGGAACACGTAGTGCCCACAAGTTCTTGACAATTAGTGGAACACGTAGGGCCCACACGTACTTGACAATGATTGGAACACGTAGGGCCCACCCATTCTTGACAATTAGTGGAACACGTAGCGCCCACACGTTCATGACAATTAGTGGAACACGTAGGGCCCACAAGTTCTTGACAATTAGTGGAACACGTAGTGCCCACACGTTCTTGACAATTAGTGGAACACGTAGGGCCCACACGGTATTGACAATTATTGGAACACGTAGTGCCCACAAGTTCTTGACAATTAGTGGAACACGTAGGGCCCACACGTTCTTAACAATTAGTGGAACACGTAGTACCCACACGTAATTGACAATTAGTGGAACAGGTAGTGCCCACAAGTTCTTGACAATTAGTGGAACACGTAGGGCACACATGTTCTTGACAATCAGTGGAACACGTATGGCCCACACGTTCTTGACAATTAGTGGAACACGTAGTGCCCACAAGTTCTTGACAATTAGTGGAACACGTAGGGTCCACACGTTCTTGACAATTAGTGGAACACGTACTGCCCACATGTAATTGACAATTAGTGGAACACGTAGGGCACGTAGGGCCCACAAGTTCTTGACAATTAGTGGAACACGTAGTGCCCACACGTTCTTGACAATTAGTGGAACACGTAGGGCCCACAAGTTCTTGAAAATTAGTGGAACACGTAGGGCCCACACGTTCTTGACAATCAATGGAATACGTAGGGCTCACAGGTTCTTGACAATTAGTGGAACACGTAGGGCCCACATGTTCTTGACAATTAGTGGAACACGTAGGGCCCACACGTTCTTGACAATTAGTGGAACACGTAGGACCCACAAGTTCTTGACAATTAGTGGAACACGTAGGGCCCACAAGTTCTTGACAATTAGTGGAACACGTAGGGCCAGGCCACACGTTCTTGACAATTAGTGGAACACGTAGGGTCCACAAGTTCTTGACAATTAGTGGAACATGTAGGACCTACACGTTCTTGACAATTAGTGTAACACGTAGTGCCCACAAGTTCTTGACAATTAGTGGAACACGTAGGGCCCACAAGTTCTTGACAATTAGTGGAACACGTAATGTCCACATGTTCTTGACAATTAGTGGAACACGTAGGGCTCACACGTTCTTGACAATTAGTGGAACACGTAGTGCCCACATGTTCTTGACAATTAGTGGAACACGTAGGGCCCACAAGTTCTTGACAATTAGTGGAACACGTAGGGCCCAAACGTTCTTGACAATTAGTGGAACACGTAGGGCACGTAGGGCCCACACGTTATTGACAATTAGTGGAACACGTAGAGCACGTAGGGCACGTAGGGCAGGTAGGGCCCACACGTTCTTGACAACTAGTGGAACACGTAGTGCCCACAAGTTCTTGACAATTAGTGGAACACGTAGGGTCCACAAGTTCTTGACAATTAGTGGAACACCTAGTGCCCACACGTTCTTGACAATTAGTGGAACACGTAGTGCCCACAAGTTCTTGACAATTAGTGGAACACGTAGGGCCCACACATTCTTGACAATTAGTGGAACATGTAGGGCCCACACGTTCTTGACAATTACTGGGACACGTAGTGCCCACACGTTCTTGACAATTAGTGGAACACGTAGGGCCCACACTTTCTTGACAATTAGTGGAACACGTAGGGCCCACAAGTTCTTGACAATTAGTGGAACACGTAGGGCCCACACGTTCTTGACAATTAGTGGAACACGTAGGGCCCACACGTTATTGACAATTAGTGGAACACATAGGGCACGTAGGGCCCACACGTTCTTGACAATTAGTGGAACACGTAGGGCCCACAGGTTCTTGACAATTAGTGGAACACGTAGGGCCCACAAGTTCTTGACAATTAGTGGAACACGTAATGCCCACAAGTTCTTGACAATTAATGGAACAAGTTCTTGACAATTAATGGAACACGTAGGGCCCACACGGTATTGACAATTAGTGGAACACGTAGTGCCCACAAGTTCTTGACAATTAGTGGAACACGTAGGGCCCACACGTACTTGACAATGATTGGAACACGTAGGGCCAACACATTCCTGACAATTAGTGGAACACGTAGAGCCCACACGTTCATGACAATTAGTGGAACACGTAGGGCCCACAAGTTCTTTACAATTAATGGAACACGTAGGGCCCACACGTTCTTGAAAATTAGTGGAACACGTAGGGCCCACACGTTCTTGACAATTAGTGGAACACGTAGGGCCCACATGTTCTTGACAATTAGTGGAACACGTTGGGCCCACGAGTTGTAGACAATTAGTGGAACACGTAGGGCCCACACGTTCTTGACAATTAGTGGAACACGTAGGGCACGTAGGGCCCACACGTTATTGACAATTAGTGGAAAACGTAGGGCACGTAGGGCACGTAGGGCACGTAGGGCACGTAGGACACGTAGGGCACGTATGGCACGTATGGCAGGTAGGGCACGTAGGGCACGTAGGGCAGGTAGGGCCCACACGTTCTTGACAATTAGTGGAACACGTAGGGCCCACACGTTCTTGACAATTAGTGGAACACGTGGGGCACGTAGGGCCCACAAGTTCTTGACAATTAGTGGCACAGATAGAGCTCACACATTCTTGACAATTAGTGGAACAAGTAGGGCACATAGTGCCCACACGTTCTTGACAATTAGTGGAACACGTAGGGCCCACAAGTTCTTGACAATTACTGGAACACGTAAGGCCCACACGTTCTTGACAATTAGTGGAACACGTAGGGCCCACACGTTCTTGACAATTAGTAGAACACGTAGGACCCACACGGTATTGAACATTAGTGGAACACGTAGGGCCCACACGTTCTTGACAACTAGTGGAACACGTAGTGCCCACAAGTTCTTGACAATTAGTGGAACACGTAGTGCCCACAAGTTCTTGACAATTAGTGGAACACGTAGGGCCCACAAGTTCTTGACAATTAGTGGAACACCTAGTGCCCACACGTTCTTGACAATTAGTGGAACACGTAGTGCCCACAAGTTCTTGACAATTAGTGGAACACGTAGGGCCCACACATTCTTGACAATTAGTGGAACATGTAGGGCCCACACGTTCTTGACAATTACTGGGACACGTAGTGCCCACACGTTCTTGACAATTAGTGGAACACGTAGGGCCCACACTTTCTTGACAATTAGTGGAACACGTAGGGCCCACAAGTTCTTGACAATTAGTGGAACACGTAAGGCCCACACGTTCTTGACAATTAGTGGAACACGTAGGGCCCACACGTTATTGACAATTAGTGGAACACATAGGGCACGTAGGGCCCACACGTTCTTGACAATTAGTGGAACACGTAGGGCCCACAGGTTCTTGACAATTAGTGGAACACGTAGGGCCCACAAGTTCTTGACAATTAGTGGAACACGTAATGCCCACAAGTTCTTGACAATTAATGGAACACGTAGGGCCCACACGTTCTTGACAATTAGTGGAACACGTAGGGCCCACACGGTATTGACAATTAGTGGAACACGTAGTGCCCACAAATTCTTGACAATTAGTGGAACACGTAGGGCCCACACGTTCTTGACAATTAGTGGAACACGTAGTGCCCACACGTAATTGACAATTAGTGGAACAGGTAGTGCCCACAAGTTCTTGACAAGTAGTGGAACACGTAGGGCACACATGTTCTTGACAATCAGTGGAACACGTAGTGCCCACACGTTCTTGACAATTAGTGGAACACGTAGGGCCCACAAGTTCCTGACAATTAGTGGAACACGTAGGGCCCACAAGTTCTTGACAATTAGTGGAACACGTAGGGCCCGGCCACACGTTCTTGACAATTAGTGGAACACGTAGGGCCCACAAGTTCTTGACAATTAGGGGAACACGTAGGGCCCACAAGTTCTTGACAATTAGTGGAACACGTAGAGCCCACACGTTCTTGACAATTAGTGGAAGACGTAGGGCACATAGTGCCCACACGTTCTTGACAATTAGTGGAACACGTAGGGCCCACAAGTTCTTGACAATTAGTGGAACATGTAGGACCCACACGTTCTTGACAATTAGTGGAACACGTAGTGCCCACAAGTTCTTGACAATTAGTGGAACACGTAGGGCCCACACGTTCTTGACAATTAGTGGAACACGTAGTGCCCACATGTTCTTGACAATTAGTGGAACACGTAGGGCCCACACGGTATTGACAATTAGTGGAACACGTAGTGCCCACAAGTTCTTGACAATTAGTGGAACACGTAGGGCCCACACGTACTTGACAATGATTGGAACACGTAGGGCCCACCCATTCTTGACAATTAGTGGAACACGTAGCGCCCACACGTTCATGACAATTAGTGGAACACGTAGGGCCCACAAGTTCTTGACAATTAGTGGAACACGTAGTGCCCACACGTTCTTGACAATTAGTGGAACACGTAGGGCCCACACGGTATTGACAATTATTGGAACACGTAGTGCCCACAAGTTCTTGACAATTAGTGGAACACGTAGGGCCCACAAGGTCTTGACAATTAGTGGAACACGTAAGGCCCACACGTTCTTGACAATTAGTGGAACACGTAGGGCCCACACGTTCTTGACAATTAGTAGAACACGTAGGACCCACACGGTATTGAACATTAGTGGAACACGTAGGGCCCACACGGTCTTGACAACTAGTGGAACACGTAGTGCCCACAAGTTCTTGACAATTAGTGGAACACGTAGTGCCCACAAGTTCTTGACAATTAGTGGAACACGTAGGGCCCACAAGTTCTTGACAATTAGTGGAACACCTAGTGCCCACACGTTCTTGACAATTAGTGGAACACGTAGTGCCCACAAGTTCTTGACAATTAGTGGAACACGTAGGGCCCACACATTCTTGACAATTAGTGGAACATGTAGGGCCCACACGTTCTTGACAATTACTGGGACACGTAGTGCCCACACGTTCTTGACAATTAGTGGAACACGTAGGGCCCACACTTTCTTGACAATTAGTGGAACACGTAGGGCCCACAAGTTCTTGACAATTAGTGGAACACGTAGGGCCCACACGTTATTGACAATTAGTGGAACACATAGGGCACGTAGGGCCCACACGTTCTTGACAATTAGTGGAACACGTAGTACCCACACGTAATTGACAATTAATGGAACAGGTAGTGCCCTCAAGTTCTTGACAATTAGTGGAACACGTAGGGCACACATGTTCTTGACAATCAGTGGAACACGTATGGCCCACACGTTCTTGACAATTAGTGGAACACGTAGTGCCCACAAGTTCTTGACAATTAGTGGAACACGTAGGGTCCACACGTTCTTGACAATTAGTGGAACACGTAGTGCCCACACGTAATTGACAATTAGTGGAACACGTAGGGCACGTAGGGCCCACAAGTTCTTGACAATTAGTGGAACACGTAGTGCCCACACGTTCTTGACAATTAGTGGAACACGTAGGGCCCACAAGTTCTTGAAAATTAGTGGAACACGTAGGGCCCACACGTTCTTGACAATCAATGGAATACGTAGGGCTCACAGGTTCTTGACAATTAGTGGAACACGTAGGGCCCACATGTTCTTGACAATTAGTGGAACACGTAGGGCCCACACGTTCTTGACAATTAGTGGAACACGTAGGACCCACAAGTTCTTGACAATTAGTGGAACACGTAAGGCCCACAAGTTCTTGACAATTAGTGGAACACGTAGGGCCAGGCCACACGTTCTTGACAATTAGTGGAACACGTAGGGTCCACAAGTTCTTGACAATTAGTGGAACATGTAGGACCTACACGTTCTTGACAATTAGTGTAACACGTAGTGCCCACAAGTTCTTGACAATTAGTGGAACACGTAGGGCCCACAAGTTCTTGACAATTAGTGGAACACGTAATGTCCACATGTTCTTGACAATTAGTGGAACACGTAGGGCTCACACGTTCTTGACAATTAGTGGAACACGTAGTGCCCACATGTTCTTGACAATTAGTGGAACACGTAGGGCCCACAAGTTCTTGACAATTAGTGGAACACGTAGGGCCCACACGTTCTTGACAATTAGTGGAACACGTAGGGCACGTAGGGCACGTAGGGCAGGTAGGGCCCACACGTTCTTGACAATTAGTGGAACACGTAGGGCCCACACGTTCTTGACAATTAGTGGAACACGTAGGGCACGTAGGGCCCACAAGTTCTTGACAATTAGTGGCACAGATAGAGCTCACACATTCTTGACAATTAGTGGAACAAGTAGGGCACATAGTGCCCACACGTTCTTGACAATTAGTGGAACACGTAGGGCCCACAAGTTCTTGACAATTAGTGGAACACGTAAGGCCCACACGTTCTTGACAATTAGTGGAACACGTAGGGCCCACACGTTCTTGACAATTAGTAGAACACGTAGGACCCACACGGTATTGAACATTAGTGGAACACGTAGGGCCCACACGTTCTTGACAACTAGTGGAACACGTAGTGCCCACAAGTTCTTGACAATTAGTGGAACACGTAGTGCCCACAAGTTCTTGACAATTAGTGGAACACGTAGGGCCCACAAGTTCTTGACAATTAGTGGAACACCTAGTGCCCACACGTTCTTGACAATTAGTGGAACACGTAGTGCCCACAAGTTCTTGACAATTAGTGGAACACGTAGGGCCCACACATTCTTGACAATTAGTGGAACATGTAGGGCCCACACGTTCTTGACAATTACTGGGACACGTAGTGCCCACACGTTCTTGACAATTAGTGGAACACGTAGGGCCCACACTTTCTTGACAATTAGTGGAACACGTAGGGCCCACAAGTTCTTGACAATTAGTGGAACACGTAGGGCCCACACGTTCTTGACAATTAGTGGAACACGTAGGGCCCACACGTTATTGACAATTAGTGGAACACATAGGGCACGTAGGGCCCACACGTTCTTGACAATTAGTGGAACACGTAGGGCCCACAGGTTCTTGACAATTAGTGGAACACGTAGGGCCCACAAGTTCTTGACAATTAGTGGAACACGTAATGCCCACAAGTTCTTGACAATTAATGGAACAAGTTCTTGACAATTAATGGAACACGTAGGGCCCACACGGTATTGACAATTAGTGGAACACGTAGAGCCCACAAGTTCTTGACAATTAGTGGAACACGTAGGGCCCACACGTACTTGACAATGATTGGAACACGTAGGGCCAACACATTCCTGACAATTAGTGGAACACGTAGCGCCCACACGTTCATGACAATTAGTGGAACACGTAGGGCCCACAAGTTCTTGACAATTAATGGAACACGTAGGGCCCACACGTTCTTGACAATTAGTGGAACACGTAGGGCCCACACGGTATTGACAATTAGTGGAACACGTAGTGCCCACAAATTCTTGACAATTAGTGGAACACGTAGGGCCCACACGTTCTTGACAATTAGTGGAACACGTAGTGCCCACACGTAATTGACAATTAGTGGAACAGGTAGTGCCCACAAGTTCTTGACAAGTAGTGGAACACGTAGGGCACACATGTTCTTGACAATCAGTGGAACACGTAGTGCCCACACGTTCTTGACAATTAGTGGAACACGTAGGGCCCACAAGTTCCTGACAATTAGTGGAACACGTAGGGCCCACAAGTTCTTGATAATTAGTGGAACACGTAGGGCCCGGCCACACGTTCTTGACAATTAGTGGAACACGTAGGGCCCACAAGTTCTTGACAATTAGGGGAACACGTAGGGCCCACAAGTTCTTGACAATTAGTGGAACACGTAGAGCCCACACGTTCTTGACAATTAGTGGAAGACGTAGGGCACATAGTGCCCACACGTTCTTGACAATTAGTGGAACACGTAGGGCCCACAAGTTCTTGACAATTAGTGGAACATGTAGGACCCACACGTTCTTGACAATTAGTGGAACACGTAGTGCCCACAAGTTCTTGACAATTAGTGGAACACGTAGGGCCCACACGTTCTTGACAATTAGTGGAACACGTAGGGCTCACATGTTCTTGACAATTAGTGGAACACGTTAGGCCCACGAGTTGTAGACAATTAGTGGAACACGTAGGGCCCACACGTTCTTGACAATTAGTGGAACACGTAGGGCACGTGGGGCCCACACGTTATTGACAATTAGTGGAACACGTAGGGCACGTAGGGCACGTAGGGCAGGTAGGGCCCACACGTTCTTGACAATTAGTGGAACACGTAAGGCCCACACGTTCTTGACACTCAGTGGAACACGTAGGGCCCACAAGTTCTTGACAATTAGTGGAACACGTAGGGCCCACACGTTCTTGACAATTAGTGGAACACGTAGGGCCCACACGTTCATGACAATTAGTGGAACACGTAGGGCCCACAAGTTCTTGACAATTAGTGGAACACGTAGGGCCCACACGTTCTTGACAATTAGTGGAACACGAAGGGCCCACACGTTCTTGACAATTAGTGGAACACGTAGGGCCCACATGTTCTTGACAATTAGTGGAACACGTAGGGCCCACAAGTTCTTAACAATTAGTGGAACACGTAGGGCCCACACGTTCTTGACAATTAGTGGAACACGTAGGGCCCACACGGTTTTGACAATTAGTGGAACACGTAGTGCCCACAAGTTCTTGACAATTAGTGGAACACGTAGGGCCCACACGTTCTTGACAATTAGTGGAACACGTAGTCCCCACACGTAATTGACAATTAGTGGAACAGGTAGTGCCCACAAGTTCTTGACAATTAGTGGAACACGTAGGGCCCACATGTTCTTGACAATTAGTGGAACACGTAGGGCCCACACGTTCTTGACAATTAGTGGAACACGTAGGGCCCACACGTTCTTGACAATTAGTGGAACACGTAGGGCCCACAAGTTCTTGACAATTAGTGGAACACGTAGGGCCCACAAGTTCTTGACAATTAGTGGAACACGTAGGGCCCGGCCACACGTTCTTGACAATTAGTGGAACACATAGGGCCCACAAGTTCTTGACAATTAGTGGAACACGTAGGACCAACACGTTCTTGACAATTAGTGGAACACGTAGGGCAGGTAGGGCCCACAAGTTCTTGACAATTAGTGAACACGTAGAGCCCACACGTTCTTGACAATTGGTGGAACACATAGGGCACATAGTGGCCACACGTTCTTGACAATTAGTGGAACACGTAGGGCCCACAAGTTCTTGACAATTAGTGGAACACGTAGTGCCCACACGTTCTTGACAATTAGTGGAACACGTAGGGCCCACAAGTTCTTGACAATTAATGGAACACGTAGGGCCCACACGTTCTTGACAATTAGTGGAACACGTAGGGTCCACACGTTCTTGACAATTAGTGGAACACGTAGTGCCCACACGTAATTGACAATTAGTGGAACACGTAGGGCACGTAGGGCCCACAAGTTCTTGACAATTAGTGGAACACGTAGTGCCCACACGTTCTTGACAATTAGTGGAACACGTAGGGCCCACAAGTTCTTGACAATTAGTGGAACACGTAGGGCCCACACGTTCTTGACAATCAATGGAATACGTAGGGCTCACAGGTTCTTGACAATTAGTGGAACACGTAGGGCCCACACGTTCTTGACAATTAGTGGAACACGTAGGGCCCACACGTTCTTGACAATTAGTGGAACACGTAGGGCCCACACTTTCTTGACAATTAGTGGAACATGTAGGGCCCACACTTCTTGACAATTAGTGGAACACGTAGGGCCCACATGTTCTTGACAATTAGTGGAACACGTAGGGCCCACACGTTCTTGACAATTAGTGGAACACGTAGGGACGTAGGGCCCACAGTTCTTGACAATTAGTGGAACACGTAGGGCCCACACGTTCTTGACAATTAGTGGAACACGTAGGGACGTAGGGCCCACAAGTTCTTGACAATTAGTGGAACACGTAGGGCCCACAAGTTCTTGACAATTAGTGGAACACGTAGGGCCCACACGTTCTTGACAATTAGTGGAACACGTAGGGCCCACACGGTATTGACAATTAGTGGAACACGTAGTGCCCACACGTTCTTGACAATTAGTAGAACACGTAGGGCCCACACGTTCTTGACAATTAGTGGAACACGTAGTGCCCACACGTAATTGACAATTAGTGGAACAGGTAGGGCCCACATGTTCTTGAAAATTAGTGGAACACGTAGGGCCCACACGTTCTTGACAATTAGTGGAACACGTAGGGCCCACATGTTCTTGAAAATTAGTGGAACACGTAGGGCCCACACGTTCTTGACAATTAGTGGAACACGTAGGACCAACACGTTCTTGACAATTAGTGGAACACCTAGGGCCCACACGTTCTTGACAATTAGTGGAACACGTAGGGCACGTAGGGCCCACACGTTCTTGACAATTAGTGGAACACGTAGTGCCCACACGTTCTTGATAATTAGTGGAACACGTAGGGCCCACAAGTTCTTGATAATTAGTAGAACACGTAGGGCCCACAAGTTCTTGACAATTAGTGGAACACGTAGTGCCCACAAGTTCTTGATAATTAGTGGAACACGTAGGGCACGTAGGGCCCACACGTTATTGACAATTATTGGAACACGTAGGGCACGTAGGGCACGTAGGGCACGTAGTGCCCACACGTTCTTGACACAATAAATTATTACGATGAGTCAACAAACACCTCTTTTATTTAAATGAGATACATGCTGTGTTTGTTATTACCTCCCTTGGAAGATAATGTAAGAGTTATCCAGAAATGTATATCTGTTCTTTTAGTTGGAATCCTTTGTTTTTACTGTTAAAATTTAAGCTTGATTTTATTTACAACGATTGCGAAGCAAGTTCTAACAACTTATATTAATCACTCTCGTTGGCGCGGATGTGGTCATTCGTTGGATATACTGTAGGATATTATAAGTATAAGTCATTTAATAAATATAAGATGACCGGTAGCAACGATATTGTCGTGTGTGTTTTACGTTTATTTATCGTCGCTACCGGTTGACCATATGAGCGACGTCCTGAAGAGATTAGTAATTGTCGATTTTTGGAGGATAGTGCAATGATACAGACAGAGTCCCATTCCAGAATCTCCTCCGGTTCTTTTACGTGCACGGTACAGCACCGACACGAGACCTCGGTTTAACGTCCCATCTGAAAGCCTGTTAATTGTATTAGGGTCACACGGGGGATCGAACCTGCGATCCCTGGATTACCAGTCCAGCGTGTTACCACTGGACTACAGATCCGTTTTTCTGAAGAAGAGTGTGGCTTTATATAACACACAACTATGCTACACAACTATGCTACAAACAGGGAATTCTTGACAAAGAGAAACTCAAAATGGGTTGGGCAACGGGTATTATTTATGCGATTGCTAGAAAGAATAATACCAATTGTCAAGCCGGCATTTAAATATGAATATATTTTGAAAATTAAAGAGAAAACTCCAACAGCTGTTATTTCGCGAAGAATCAATTGCTTCAATGATGGAGCACTGTATTACAGCATGTTCTCGTAGCCACAGTAATACGAGCGCGTGTAGCTTCGACGCCGAAAATCACAAACTATTGATAAACATGATATATGTTTAGAAATATTGAGTCAAGAATGAATTACGTCTACATCAACTGGACTTATAATGTGATAGATCAACGCGGTTGTGTCGGAGAGTTTCAAAGGGGGCTTACGATACGAGTCACCAAGTATCGGCAAACATATTAGCTTTAACAATTGCTGCCGTCACTCATTTGGATTTTAAGATGCTGCCATGAATGACATTGCTCTTTTCCGATCGATAGTCCTGTGTTAAATCTGCTGCTAATTGTACCGCCATGTAGACACAGAAACAAATCGACATTAGTGTGAATGAAATTTAAAAATGTATGGAAAATAATGCAAAGGATAGTAATAGATTTGACATCACATTGACATCGCAAAGCTGGTACTGTCGATTGAGTATAAAGTCCGCAGTCAGTCAACAGACATTTCATAATGGATAGTTACCTTATTGAGTGCAGTTGTTAGTTACCTTATTGAGGGCAGTTGTTAGAACGGAATAGAAAGGGAATATATACGAGGTAATGACCTTCTTTGTTTTTATAAACGCGCTGTTTGTATTGGGATTGCAGAACTATTAAATAGTGTGCTTTGTACAATGTAGCTGCGATCTCCTTTCGAATCGATTTAGAATTGCTCTGTGTGTTAACCTAAATATGCAGAATGGGCGACTAAAACCAACAATTTCCATAGATAGTGAAGCAATTCCAAAGAGTAGAAATAAATCAGATCTGGAATACATCACTCTTGAGGAGGTAAATCAAAAACTATTCGAAACCCAGTTATCCGAGGAAGAGGAACGTTTAGTCCTCAATGTCGGAGGGGTACGGCACGAGACACACGTTAGCACGTTGCGAAACATTCCAGACACGCGGCTTGCTAATTTAGCCGAGCAACACGTGTTTTCTGAGAATCCAAAGGACGTGTACTTCTTTGACAGGCACCCGGCGGTGTTCAATGCAATAATTGATTACTACAGGACCGGTACGTATCTTTATTATTGATAACATATTCACCTGTGTGCATACGACAATACAGACGGATCTGTAGTCCAGTGGTAACACGCCGGACTGGTAATCCAGGGATCGCAGGTTCGATCCCCCGTCTGACACTAATAAAATTAACAGTCTTTCAGATGGGACTTTAAACCGAGATCTCGTGTCTGTAATTTACACCGTGCACGTAAAAGAACAAGAGGAGGCTCTGGAATGGGTCTCTCTCAGTATCATTGTACTATCCTCCAAAAATCTAAAATGACTAATCTCTTCAGGAGGCGTCGCTCATATGGGCAACCGGTAGCGACGATATATAAACTTAAAACACACACGACAATACACATAATTAGATCTGTATTGAAGTCCTTAATTGATACATTGATGAGTTAAGATTTCAATTGTTAGCTAGTCCCATTCATTCTCTATGGATTTACACCCCATGGCTGATAGGACTAAATTCTCGTTGGTGGAATTAGCTCTTGATATACATGTCTTGTACTTTGATTATATTTGAGAGGTGGGTTTCCAAAATACATATACAAGACTACAGAATTAACAATAAGAATGTGCTGATCATATATATAAGGTTTCTGCACGTCAGCCGATCGGGTAGGATCAATTGACATTTTCTTAAGGGTCTATAGTGAATCATGTTAACCCATTTCATTCTGGATACATGTAAAGGCTTTTGCAAACAACATAGATCCAGATCAGCTGCAGCGTAACACTGCATGCTGATCAGGATCTATGTTGTTTGCTACATAGCCAAGTTTCTTAGCAAGATCATCTGAATAGCGATCAGCATATAGCCTGATCAGACGGCACGTTCCATGGCTCTGGCTCTATGTTCTTTGCAAATACTGTTTGAACGGTACCCAGAATCAAATGGATTAACTAGTTGTGGCCGGTTCCTCGCCAGGGACATACTATACTGGTATTAGTCTTTGATTTCTGGGTAAGCATATAAAATCGGACTACTGTTCGAGGGTTCCAATCTATGTGTATTCACTACATGTAGACGTATGAACGACATACCCGTGGTAAACGTAGCAACCGGATCAAACTGTATCAAACCGTATCAAACTGTAACAAACCGTATCAAACCGTAGCAAACTGTAACAAACCGTAGCAAACCGTAGCAAACCGTAGCAAACTGTAACAAACCGTAGCAAACCGTAGCGCAAACCGTAGCAAACCGTAGCAAACTGTAGCAAACCGTAGCAAACCGTAGCAAACTGTAACAAACCGTAGCAAACCGTAGCAAACTGTAACAAACCGTAGCAAACTGTCACAAACCGTAGCAAACTGTAACAAACCGTAGCAAACCGTAGCAAACTGTAACAAACCGTAGCAAACTGTAGCAAACTGTAACAAACCGTAGCAAACCGTAGCGCAAACTGTAGCAAACCGTAGCAAACTGTAGCAAACCGTAGCAAACCGTAGCAAACTGTAACAAACCGTAGCAAACTGTAACAAACCGTAACAAACCGTAGCAAACCGTAGCGCAAACCGTAGCAAACTGTAACAAACCATAGCAAACCGTAGCAAACTGTAACAAACCATAGCAAACCGTAGCAAACTGTAACAAACCGTAGCAAACTGTAACAAACCGTAGCAAACTGTAACAAACCGTAGCAAACTGTAACAAACCGTAGCAAACTGTAACAAACCGTAGCAAACTGTCACAAACCGTAGCAAACTGTCACAAACCGTAGCAAACTGTCACAAACCGTAGCAAACCGTAGCAAACCGTAGCAAACTGTAACAAACAGTAGCAAACTGTCACAAACCGTAGCAAACTGTAACAAACCGTAGCAAACCGTAGCAAACTGTCACAAACCGTAACAAACTGTAACAAACCGTAGCAAACCGTAGCAAACTGTAACAAACCGTAGCAAACCATAGCAAACTGTAACAAACCGTAGCAAACTGTCACAAACCGTAGCAAACTGTAACAAACCGTAGCAAACCGTAGCAAACTGTAACAAACCGTAGCAAACCGTAGCAAACCGTAGCAAACTGTAACAAACCGTAGCAAACCGTAGCGCAAACTGTAGCAAACCGTAGCAAACTGTAACAAACCGTAGCAAACCGTAGCAAACTGTAACAAACCGTAGCAAACTGTAACAAACCGTAACAAACCGTAGCAAACCGTAGCGCAAACCGTAGCAAACTGTAACAAACCATAGCAAACCGTAGCAAACTGTAACAAACCATAGCAAACCGTAGCAAACTGTAACAAACCGTAGCAAACTGTAACAAACCGTAGCAAACTGTAACAAACCGTAGCAAACTGTAAAACGTAGCAAACTGTAACAAACCGTAGCAAACTGTAACAAACCGTAGCAAACTGTAACAAACCCTAGCAAACTGTAACAAACCGTAGCAAACTGTCACAAACCGTAGCAAACTGTCACAAACCGTAGCAAACTGTCACAAACCGTAGCAAACCGTAGCAAACTGTAACAAACCGTAGCAAACTGTCACAAACCGTAGCAAACTGTAACAAACCGTAGCAAACCGTAGCAAACTGTACAAACCGTACAAACTGTCACAAACCGTAACAAACTGTAACAAACCGTAGCAAACTGTCAAACCGTAGCAAACTGTAACAAACCGTAGCAAACTGTAACAAACCGTAGCAAACCGTAGCAAACTGTCACAAACCGTAGCAAACTGTAACAAACCGTAGCAAACCGTAGCAAACTGTAACAAACCGTAGCAAACCGTAGCAAACCGTAGCAAACTGTAACAAACCGTAGCAAACTGTCACAAACCGTAGCAAACTGTAACAAACCGTAGCAAACTGTCACAAACCGTAGCAAACTGTAACAAACCGTAGCAAACTGTAACAAACCGTAGCAAACCGTAGCAAACTGTAACAAACCGTAGCAAACCGTAGCGCAAACCGTAGCAAACTGTAACAAACCGTAGCAAACTGTAACAAACCGTAGCAAACTGTCACAAACCCTAGCAAACTGTCACAAACCGTAGAAAACTGTAACAAACCGTAGCAAACCGTAGCGCAAACCGTAGCAAACCGTAGCAAACTGTAACAAACCGTAGCAAACTGTAACAAACCGTAGCAAACTGTAACAAACCGTAGCAAACCGTAGCAAACCGTAGCAAACTGTAACAAACCGTAGCAAACTGTCACAAACCGTAGCAAACTGTAACAAACCGTAGCAGACTGTCACAAACCGTAGCAAACTGTAACAAACCGTAGCAAACTGTAACAAACCGTAGCAAACCGTAGCAAACTGTAACAAACCGTAGCAAACCGTAGCGCAAACCGTAGCAAACTGTAACAAACCGTAGCAAACTGTAACAAACCGTAGCAAACTGTCACAAACCGTAGCAAACTGTCACAAACCGTAGAAAACTGTAACAAACCGTAGCAAACCGTAGCGCAAACCGTAGCAAACCGTAGCAAACTGTAACAAACCGTAGCAAACTGTAACAAACCGTAGCAAACTGTAACAAACCGTAGCAAACTGTAACAAACCGTAGCAAACTGTCACAAACCGTAGCAAACTGTAACAAACCGTAGCAAACCGTAGCGCAAACCGTAGCAAACCGTAGCAAACTGTAACAAACCGTAGCAAACTGTAACAAACCGTAGCAAACCGTAGCAAACTGTAACAAACCGTAGCAAACTGTCACAAACCGTAGCAAACTGTAACAAACCGTAGCAAACCGTAGCAAACTGTCACAAACCGTAGCAAACTGTAACAAACCGTAGCAAACTGTAACAAACCGTAGCAAACCGTAGCAAACTGTAACAAACCGTAGCAAACTGTCACAAACCGTAGCAAACTGTAACAAACCGTAGCAAACTGTAACAAACCGTAGCAAACTGTAACAAACCGTAGCAAACTGTAACAAACCGTAGCAAACTGTCACAAACCGTAGCAAACTGTAACAAACCGTAGCAAACTGTAACAAACCGTAGCAAACTGTAACAAACCGTAGCAAACTGTAACAAACCGTAGCAAACTGTAACAAACCGTAGCAAACTGTAACAAACCGTAGCAAACTGTAACAAACCGTAGCAAACTGTAACAAACCGTAGCAAACTGTAACAAACCGTAGCAAACTGTCACAAACCGTAGCAAACTGTCACAAACCGTAGCAAACTGTAACAAACCGTAGCAAACCGTAGCAAACCGTAGCAAACCGTAGCAAACTGTAACAAACCGTAGCAAACTGTAACAAACCGTAGCAAACTGTAACAAACCGTAGCAAACCGTAGCAAACCGTAGCAAACTGTAACAAACCGTAGCAAACTGTCACAAACCGTAGCAAACTGTAACAAACCGTAGCAAACTGTCACAAACCGTAGCAAACTGTAACAAACCGTAGCAAACTGTAACAAACCGTAGCAAACCGTAGCAAACTGTAACAAACCGTAGCAAACTGTAGCAAACCGTAGCAAACTGTAACAAACCGTAGCAAACTGTAACAAACCGTAGCAAACTGTCACAAACCGTAGCAAACTGTAACAAACCGTAGCAAACTGTAACAAACCGTAGCAAACTGTAGCGCAAACGTAGCAAACCGTAGCAAACTGTAACAAACCGTAGCAAACTGTAACAAACCGTAGCAAACTGTAACAAACCGTAGCAAACTGTCACAAACCGTAGCAAACTGTCACAAACCGTAGCAAACTGTCACAAACCGTAGCAAACCGTAGCAAACCGTAGCAAACTGTAACAAACCGTAGCAAACTGTCACAAACCGTAGCAAACTGTAACAAACCGTAGCAAACCGTAGCAAACTGTCACAAACCGTAACAAACTGTAACAAACCGTAGCAAACCGTAGCAAACTGTAACAAACCGTAGCAAACCATAGCAAACTGTAACAAACCGTAGCAAACTGTCACAAACCGTAGCAAACTGTAACAAACCGTAGCAAACCGTAGCAAACTGTAACAAACCGTAGCAAACCGTAGCAAACCGTAGCAAACTGTAACAAACCGTAGCAAACTGTCACAAACCGTAGCAAACTGTAACAAACCGTAGCAAACTGTCACAAACCGTAGCAAACTGTAACAAACCGTAGCAAACTGTAACAAACCGTAGCAAACCGTAGCAAACTGTAACAAACCGTAGCAAACCGTAGCGCAAACCGTAGCAAACTGTAACAAACCGTAGCAAACTGTAACAAACCGTAGCAAACTGTCACAAACCGTAGCAAACTGTCACAAACCGTAGAAAACTGTAACAAACCGTAGCAAACCGTAGCGCAAACCGTAGCAAACCGTAGCAAACTGTAACAAACCGTAGCAAACTGTAACAAACCGTAGCAAACTGTAACAAACCGTAGCAAACCGTAGCAAACCGTAGCAAACTGTAACAAACCGTAGCAAACTGTCACAAACCGTAGCAAACTGTAACAAACCGTAGCAAACTGTCACAAACCGTAGCAAACTGTAACAAACCGTAGCAAACTGTAACAAACCGGAGCAAACCGTAGCAAACTGTAACAAACCGTAGCAAACCGTAGCGCAAACCGTAGCAAACTGTAACAAACCGTAGCAAACTGTAACAAACCGTATCAAACTGTCACAAACCGTAGCAAACTGTCACAAACTGTAGAAAACTGTAACAAACCGTAGCAAACCGTAGCGCAAACCGTAGCAAACTGTAACAAACCGTAGCAAACTGTAACAAACCGTAGCAAACTGTAACAAACCGTAGCAAACCGTAGCGCAAACCGTAGCAAACCGTAGAAAACTGTAACAAACCGTAGCAAACTGTAACAAACCGTAGCAAACCGTAGCAAAATGTAACAAACCGTAGCAAACTGTCACAAACCGTAGCAAACTGTAGCAAACCGTAGCAAACCGTAGCAAACTGTCACAAACCGTAGCAAACTGTAACAAACCGTAGCAAACTGTAACAAACCGTAGCAAACCGTAGCAAACTGTAACAAACCGTAGCAAACTGTCGCAAACCGTAGCAAACTGTAACAAACCGTAGCAAACTGTAACAAACCGTAGCAAACTGTCACAAACCGTAGCAAACTGTCACAAACCGTAGCAAACTGTAACAAACCGTAGCAAACCGTAGCAAACTGTAACAAACCGTAGCAAACCGTAGCAAACCGTAGCAAACTGTAACAAACCGTAGCAAACTGTCACAAACCGTAGCAAACTGTAACAAACCGTAGCAAACTGTCACAAACCGTAGAAAACTGTAACAAACCGTAGCAAACTGTAACAAACCGTAGCAAACCGTAGCAAACTGTAACAAACCGTAGCAAACTGTAACAAACCGTAGCAAACCGTAGCAAACTGTAACAAACCGTAGCAAACCGTAGCGCAAACCGTAGCAAACTGTAACAAACCGTAGCAAACTGTAACAAACCGTAGCAAACTGTCACAAACCGTAGCAAACTGTCACAAACCGTAGAAAACTGTAACAAACCGTAGCAAACCGTAGCGCAAACCGTAGCAAACCGTAGCAAACTGTAACAAACCGTAGCAAACTGTAACAAACCGTAGCAAACTGTAACAAACCGTAGCAAACCGTAGCAAACCGTAGCAAACTGTAACAAACCGTAGCAAACTGTCACAAACCGTAGCAAACTGTAACAAACCGTAGCAAACTGTCACAAACCGTAGCAAACTGTAACAAACCGTAGCAAACTGTAACAAACCGGAGCAAACCGTAGCAAACTGTAACAAACCGTAGCAAACCGTAGCGCAAACCGTAGCAAACTGTAACAAACCGTAGCAAACTGTAACAAACCGTATCAAACTGTCACAAACCGTAGCAAACTGTCACAAACTGTAGAAAACTGTAACAAACCGTAGCAAACCGTAGCGCAAACCGTAGCAAACTGTAACAAACCGTAGCAAACTGTAACAAACCGTAGCAAACTGTAACAAACCGTAGCAAACCGTAGCGCAAACCGTAGCAAACCGTAGCAAACTGTAACAAACCGTAGCAAACTGTAACAAACCGTAGCAAACCGTAGCAAACTGTAACAAACCGTAGCAAACTGTCACAAACCGTAGCAAACTGTAACAAACCGTAGCAAACCGTAGCAAACTGTCACAAACCGTAGCAAACTGTAACAAACCGTAGCAAACTGTAACAAACCGTAGCAAACCGTAGCAAACTGTAACAAACCGTAGCAAACTGTAACAAACCGTAGCAAACTGTAACAAACCGTAGCAAACCGTAGCAAACTGTAACAAACCGTAGCAAACTGTCACAAACCGTAGCAAACTGTAACAAACCGTAGCAAACTGTAACAAACCGTAGCAAACTGTAACAAACCGTAGCAAACTGTAACAAACCGTAGCAAACCGTAGCCAAACCGTAGCAAACCGTAGCAAACTGTAACAAACCGTAGCAAACTGTAACAAACCGTAGCAAACCGTAGCAAACTGTAACAAACCGTAGCAAACTGTCACAAACCGTAGCAAACTGTAACAAACCGTAGCAAACCGTAGCAAACTGTCACAAACCGTAGCAAACTGTAACAAACCGTAGCAAACTGTAACAAACCGTAGCAAACCGTAGCAAACTGTAACAAACCGTAGCAAACTGTCACAAACCGTAGCAAACTGTAACAAACCGTAGCAAACTGTAACAAACCGTAGCAAACTGTAACAAACCGTAGCAAACTGTAACAAACCGTAGCAAACTGTAACAAACCGTAGCAAACTGTCACAAACCGTAGCAAACTGTAACAAACCGTAGCAAACCGTAGCAAACTGTCACAAACCGTAGCAAACTGTAACACACCGTAGCAAACTGTAACAAACCGTAGCAAACTGTCACAAACCGTAGCAAACTGTAACAAACCGTAGCAAACTGTCACAAACCGTAGCAAACTGTAACAAACCGTAGCAAACTGTAACAAACCGTAGCAAACTGTAACAAACCGTAGCAAACTGTAACAAACCGTAGCAAACTGTCACAAACCGTAGCAAACTGTAACAAACCGTAGCAAACTGTAACAAACCGTAGCAAACTGTCACAAACCGTAGCAAACTGTAACAAACCGTAGCAAACTGTAACAAACCGTAGCAAACTGTAACAAACCGTAGCAAACTGTAACAAACCGTAGCAAACTGTCACAAACCGTAGCAAACTGTAACAAACCGTAGCAAACTGTAACAAACCGTAGCAAACTGTCACAAACCGTAGCAAACTGTAACAAACCGTAGCAAACTGTAACAAACCGTAGCAAACTGTCACAAACCGTAGCAAACTGTAACAAACCGTAGCAAACTGTAACAAACCGTAGCAAATTGTCACAAACCGTAGCAAACTGTAACAAACCGTAGCAAACTGTAACAAACCGTAGCAAACTGTAACAAACCGTAGCAAACTGTAACAAACCGTAGCAAACTGTCACAAACCGTAGCAAACTGTAACAAACCGTAGCAAACTGTAACAAACCGTAGCAAACTGTCACAAACCGTAGCAAACTGTCACAAACCGTAGCAACCTGTAACAAACCATAGCAAACTGTAACAAACCTTAGCAAACTGTAACAAACCGTAGCAAACTGTAACAAACCGTAGCAAACTGTCACAAACCGTAGAAAACTGTCACAAACCGTAGCAAACTGACAAACCGTAGCAAACTGTAACAAACCGTAGCAAACTGTCACAAACCGTAGCAAACTGTCACAAACCGTAGCAAACTGTCACAAACCGTAGCAAACTGTAGCAAACCGTAGCAAACCGTAGCAAACTGTCACAAACCGTGGCAAACTGTCACAAACCGTAGCAAACTGTCACAAAACGTAGCAAACTGTCACAAACCGTAGCAAACTGTAGCAAACTGTCACAAACCGTAGCAAACTGTCACAAACCGTAGCAAACTGTCACAAACCGTAGCAAACTGTAACAAACCGTAGCAAACTGTAGCAAACCGTAGCAAACCGTAGCAAACTGTCACAAACCGTAGCAAACTGTCACAAACCGTAGCAAACTGTCACAAACCGTAGCAAACTGTAACAAACCGTAGCAAACTGTAACAAACCGTAGCAAACTGTCATAAACCGTAGCAAACTGTCACAAACCGTAGCAAACTGTAACAAACCGTAGCAAACTGTAGCAAACCGTACAGATCTGTCCAAAAGTTCAGTCTGTTACACTGGTATGACTAAAATTTGAATGCCATGTAGTGATATAAAAGATACTGTTCTGTAGGGAGATAGGGGCCCGGCTGGGTATTATCTAATGAGCCAGCATGTGTCGTTGACTGGTTATTTCATGTATGCAGGCCGGTGCATTTTAAAATGTATAGATAATTAAGTTATACAGTTACTTGCATCTGCAGTCCAGTGGTAACACGCTGGACTGGTAATCCATTGATCGCTGGTTCGATCCCCCGTCTGATCCTAATAAAATTCACAGTCATTCAGATGGGACTTTAAATCGAGGTCTCGTGTCGATGCTTTACACCATGCACGTAAAATAACCAGAGGAGACTCTGGGTTGGGTATCGGTCTGTATTATTGCACTATCCTCCAAAAATCTAAAATGACTAATCTCTTCAGGAGGCGTCGTTCATATGGGCAACCGGTAACGACGATAAATAAACGTAAAACACACACACGTTACTTGGATTTTTCCACTATACGATCACGGAGGGCCAAGGAATGCTGGACCCCGCCAGGCGCTACGTTACATATTAATGGCTTCCTATATTAGAGTCAGGTACATAAAGCTTATTCAATGTGTGCCTTTATCCATCGCTTACAATTCGTGGCGATGGATTCCATCAGGAATGAGGTTTCGAGAGTGATTAATATAAGTTGTAAGAACTTGTTTCGCAATCGAGCTAAAACAATTAGTATAAATTAAAGCTTACAATTGCTGTTTTAGCTTGTTTCTAATGGCTTCGGTAATGTTTTTATCTGGAACATGTTTAAATAATAAAACGAAGTAACATATTAAGTCACTAGGTGCATAGCATGCATACTAATGAAATACCAGTGTCAAGGCCGTTGCGGATGCCCTCCTATAATATACAACTTATGAAATTAAATATTATAATATTAAAATGTCAAATTATGAACTTAGACAGGCTTGTCAAATTGACGATTGTTTGTTCTCTTTGGACGATTAACGTTGCACAAACAGCGTCTATGTCATAGGGCGATTTTCCAGCTAGTATTGCTCGAAGAAGACACCGACCTTCAGCTGGATAGCTTCCTCACATGAAATAATTCGAGACCCCAAGTGGGAGTCGAACCATCAGAGGTGAGGGGCAATCGATTTGAAGCCAACCACTTAAACCTCTATGCCACGAAGGCCCCACGACGATCTTGGACTTACCATACCATGTTGTTCATAGACAAATAACAGCGCATTCACCTGATCAACACACAACTTCTATTTAACAGCTGGTCCATTTAGCATTGCGCCATATCATGTGCAACTATTAATATTGTGGAATATAAATGTCACACCCCTCCCCCCCCCCCGCATATATGACTTATTGGGGATTACTTAATCTGTTGTAAGAACTTGTTTCGCAATCGAGCTAAGATAAATTTGTATAAACTACTTATATCATAATGATCAAATATCTTAGTGTTTTATATAATGCAAGTATTGGTTCATTAATTCCACTAACACTAATACAGTTCAAACAATTATATTCCTCTATGTAGTTTCTAGTTTCTATTGGCACCTTGAGCAGATCGATTGCATCTTTCTCTTCACTCTCCAGATTAACAGCTTCCCGGCAAAGTTCGTTAGTTCACAGAACTGACGATATTGCTTAAGCTGCAATACGTGTAAAAGGAAATGTTTAAGGTGTAATTGTCCGTATTATGCGTGTATGTCTTGTTGTTTATGCAAATAATGTGTGTAGTTTGTTTATTATGATCTACAATATTGCTCTCTAATTGGAGATTAAGTATCTCCATTACTGGAGAGCAGAATCAACAAATTACATTATATGATACCAGTGTTTCACTTTTAATACCTTTCTTAGTTTATGTCGACTACACAACACTAAAGTCTTGTCACAGTTTAGTCACATTCTCGATTTCCTCACAACGTGCATGTAGTTGTGATCTCACGCCTTACACGTGTCACTGTTTGGTCACATTCACGCGGTCCTCACCACGTACATGTAGTTGTGATCTCACGCCTTACACGTGTCACTGTTTGGTCACATTCACGCGGTCCTCACCACGTACATGTAGTTGTGATCTCACGCCTTACACGTGTCACTGTTTGGTCACATTCACGCGGTCCTCACCACGTACATGTAGTTGTGATCTCACGCCTTACACGTGTCACTGTTTGGTCACATTCACGCGGTCCTCACCACGTACATGTAGTTGTGATCTCACGCCTTACACGTGTCACTGTTTGGTCACATTCACGCGGTCCTCACCACGTACATGTAGTTGTAACCTCGCGTCTTTGGTGTTTAATGTATAAATACTATTATCAAAGTGAATATGTAGATCTTCTTCTATTTCATTTACGACTTCAGTATTCCGTTTAGAATGTATATTGTTCAAACAAGAAAGACGACGTCTTGTTAATGTTCAGGTGTATAACAAGTTATATGCGTCACACTAACCGTAAAGGATGGAATTAACTTAGGAAATAATATTTCTCTTCCGGCTTGCGTAGTTAATTCCTGCGCATCTGGACTCCTGCCGTGAATTATTCGTTGATAAGACAACAGCAACACAAATATGTCCATTCTAACATGACCCAATCTAATGCTACTAGCTTCCGATTTAATCCATTTGTTCTTGTATATTAATGTTATAACATGATGTAAATATTGATAAAATAAAATATGTTTAAACTAACAAATGGGTGTGTTATTTTGTCTCCTTGTCTTTTATTTGGCTGATGGCTTTACCAAATACCTCCCTATGAAATACCTTCTGTATTCCAGTGGCACTGAGAATCATAATTCAGTTATCAACATTATATTTCCTGTATGGCTAGTTATTAACACTATACATCCTGCTCAATCGCTGTATTCAATTCCAATGTAAAATTGTTAATTAAAAGTTTTGCATATCTACGTCAATAAATATGTTTTATTGAAGGGGGCAAAATTCAACAGCCATTGCCGTGGTTCCTTGTAGATTAAACAACGGCAGATTTGTTCATTTTCAATGGATTCAGAGACAGATACCATTTCATAGTGGAAGGGTTTACCATTTAAATTCCATTCCAACATGCTTCATGTATACATACAAGGCTATAGGTCCGCCTCCGTGGTCGAGTGGTTAAGGTCGCTGACTTGTATCACTGATGGTCACGGGTTCGAGCCCCGCTCAGGCCGTGTCTCATTTATATGAAAAAGTTGGCAGTTTCTTACGGAGGTTGGTGCACCCAAGTACTGGTTAACCGCTGGAGCCTGCCCAGGAAAGGTGTTGTTAAGTAAACTGCCCGCCGGCGATATAGCCCAAAATGGTGCTGATGCAGGCGTAAAGCCAGAAATATAACATATAACAATGCTATGGTATTGCGTCGTACATTGGGTGGATGCTGCATGTATACATACAAGGCTATAATATTGCGTCGTACATTGGGTGGATGCTGCACGTATACATACAAGGCTATGATATTGCGTCGTACATTGGGTGAATGCTTCACGTATAGATACAAGGCTATAATATTGCGTCGTACATTGGGTGGATGCTGCATGTATACATACAAGGCTATGATATTGCGTCGTACATTGGGTGGATGCTGCATGTATACATACAATGCTATGATATTGCGTCGTACATTGGGTGGATGCTGCATGTATACATACAATGCTATGATATTGCGCCGTACATTGGGTGAATGCTTCATGTATACATACAATGCTATGATATTGCGTCGTACATTGGGTGGATGCTTCATGTATACATACAATGCTATGATATTGCGTCGCACATTGGGTGGATGCTTCATGTATACATACAAGGCTATGATATTGCGTCGTACATTGGGTGGATGTTTCATGTATACATACAATGCTATGATATTGCGTCGTACATTGGGTGAATGCTTCATGTATACATACAAGTCTATGATATTGCGTCGTACATTGGATGGATGCTGCATGTATACATACAATGCTATGATATTGCGTCATACATTGGGTGGATGCCTCATGTATGCATACAATGCTATGATAATGCGTCGTACATTGGGTGGATGCCTCATGTATACATACAAGACTATGATATTGCGTCGTACATTGGGTGGATGCTGCATGTATATACATACAAGGCTATGATATTGCGTCGTACATTGGGTGAATGCTTCATGTATACATACAAGTCTATGATATTGCGTCGTACATTGGGTGGATGCTTCATGTATACATACAAGTCTATGATATTGCGTCGTACATTGGGTGGATGCTGTATGTATACATACAAGGCTATGATATTGCGTCGTACATTGGGTGGATGCTGCATGTATACATACAAGGCTATGATATTGCGTCGTACATTGGGTGGATGCTGCACGTATACATACAAGGCTATGATATTGCGTCGTACATTGGGTGAATGCTTCACGTATAGATACAAGGCTATGATATTGCGTCGTACATTGGGTGGATGCTGCATGTATACATACAAGGCTATGATATTGCGTCGTACATTGGGTGGATGCTGCATGTATACATACAATGCTATGATATTGCGTCGTACATTGGGTGGATGCTGCATGTATACATACATGGCTATGATATTGCGTCGTACATTGGGTGGATGCTGCATGTATACATACAAGGCTATTATATTGCGTCGTACAGTGGGTGGATGCCTCATGTATACATACAAGGCTATGATATTGCGTCGTACATTGGGTGGATGCTGCATGTATACATACAAGTCTATGATATTGCGTCGTACATTGGGTGGGTGCTGCATGTATACATACAATGCTATGATATTGCATCGTACATTGGGTGGATGCTGCATGTATACATACAATGCTATGATATTGCGCCGTACATTGGGTGAATGCTTCATGTATACATACAATGCTATGATATTGCGTCGTACATTGGGTGGATGCTTCATGTATACATACAATGCTATGATATTGCGTCGTACATTGGGTGGATGCTTCATGTATACATACAAGGCTATGATATTGCGTCGTACATTGGGTGGATGTTTCATGTATACATACAATGCTATGATATTGCGTCGTACATTGGGTGAATGCTTCATGTATACATACAAGTCTATGATATTGCGTCGTACATTGGATGGATGCTGCATGTATACATACAATGCTATGATATTGCGTCATACATTGGGTGGATGCCTCATGTATGCATACAATGCTATGATAATGCGTCGTACATTGGGTGGATGCCTCATGTATACATACAAGACTATGATATTGCGTCGTACATTGGGTGGATGCTGCATGTATACATACAAGGCTATGATATTGCGTCGTACATTGGGTGAATGCTGCATGTATACATACAATGCTATGATATTGCGTCGTACATTTGGTGGATGCTGCATGTATACATACAAGGCTATGATATTGCGTCGTACATTGGGTGGATGCTGCATGTATACATACAAGGCTATGATATTGCGTCTTACATTGTGTGGATGCTTCATAAATACATACAATGCTATGATATTGCCTCGTACATTGGGTGAATGCTTCATGTATACATACAAGTCTATGATATTGCGTCGTACATTGGGTGGATGCTTCATGTATACATACAAGTCTATGATATTGCGTCGTACATTGGGTGGATGCTGTATGTATACATACAAGGCTATGATATTGCGTCGTACATTGGGTGGATGCTGCATGTATACATACAAGGCTATGATATTGCGTCGTACATTGGGTGGATGCTGCATGTATACATACAATGCTATGATATTGCGTCATACATTGGGTGAATGCTTCATGTATACATACAAGTCTATGATATTGCGTCGTACATTGGATGGATGCTGCATGTATACATACAATGCTATGATATTGCGTCATACATTGGGTGAATGCCTCATGTATGCATACAATGCTATGATAATGCGTCGTACATTGGGTGGATGCCTCATGTATACATACAATGCTATGATATTGCGTCGTACATTGGGTGGATGCCTCATGTATACATACAAGACTATGATATTGCGTCGTACATTGGGTGGATGCTGCATGTATACATACAAGGCTATGATATTGCGTCGTACATTGGGTGAATGCTGCATGTATACATACAATGCTATGATATTGCGTCGTACATTGGGTGGATGCTGCATGTATACATACAAGGCTATGATATTGCGTCGTACATTGGGTGGATGCTGCATGTATACATACAAGGCTATGATATTGCGTCTTACATTGGGTGGATGCTTCATAAATACATACAATGCTATGATATTGCGTCGTACATTGGGTGAATGCTTCATGTATACATACAAGTCTATGATATTGCGTCGTACATTGGGTGGATGCTTCATGTATACATACAAGTCTATGATATTGCGTCGTACATTGGGTGGAAGCTGTATGTATACATACAAGGCTATGATATTGCGTCGTACATTGGGTGGATGCTGCATGTATACATACAATGCTATGATATTGCGTCGTACATTGGGTGGATGCTGCAGGTATACATACAAGGCTATGATATTGCGTCGTACATTGGGTGGATGCTGCATGTATACATACAAGGCTATAATATTGTGTCGTACATTGGGTGGATGCTGCATGTATACATACAAGGCTATGATATTGCGTCGTACATTGGGTGAATGCTTCATGTATACATACAAGGCTATGATATTGCGTCGTACATTGGGTGGATGCTGCATGTATACATACATGTCTATGATATTGCGTCGTACATTGGGTGGATGCTTCATGTATACATACAAGGCTATGATATTGCGTCGTACATTGGGTGGAAGCTGCATGTATACATACAAGGCTATGATAATGCGTCGTACATTGGGTGGATGCTGCATGTATACATACAAAGCTATGATATTGCGTCGTACATTGGGTGGATGCTGCATGTATACATACATGGCTATGATATTGCGTCGTACATTGGGTGGATGCTGCATGTATACATACAAGGCTATTATATTGCGTCGTACAGTGGGTGGATGCCTCATGTATACATACAAGTCTATGATATTGCGTCGTACATTGGGTGGAAGCTGCATGTATACATACAAGGCTATGATATTGCGTCGTACATTGGGTGGATGCTGCATGTATACATACAAGGCTATGATATTGCGTCGTACATTGGGTGGATGCTGCATGTATACATACAAGGCTATGATATTGCGTCGTACATTGGGTGGATGCTGCATGTATACATACAAGGCTGTGATATTGCGTCGTACATTGGGTGGATGCTGTATGTATACATACAAGGCTATATTATTGCGTCGTACATTGGGTGGAAGCTGCATGTATACATACAAGGTTATGATATTACGTCGTACATTGGGTGTATGCTGCATGTATACATACAAGGCTATGATATTGCGTCGTACATTGGGTGTATGCTGCATGTATACATACAAGGCTATGATATTGCGTCGTACATTGGGTGGATGCTTCATGTATACATACAAGGCTATGATATTGCGTCGTACATTGGGTGGATGCTGCATGTATACATACACGGCTATGATATTGCGTCGTACATTGGGTGGATGCTGCATGTATACATACAAGGCTATGATATTGCGTCGTACAGTGGGTGGATGCCTCATGTATACATACAAGTCTATGATATTGCGTCGTACATTGGGTGGAAGCTGCATGTATGCATACAAGGCTATACTATTGCGTCGTACATTGAGTGGATGCTGCATGTATACATACAAGGCTATGATATTGCGTCGTACATTGGGTGGATGCTGCATGTATACATACAAGGCTATGATATTGCGTCGTACATTGGGTGGATGCCTCATGTATACATACAAGGCTATGATATTGCGTCGTACATTGGGTGGATGTTTCATGTATACATACAATGCTATGATATTGCGTCGTACATTGGGTGAATGCTTCATGTATACATACAAGTCTATGATATTGCGTCGTACATTGGATGGATGCTGCATGTATACATACAATGGTATGATATTGCGTCGTACATTGGGTGGATGCCTCATGTATACATACAATGCTATGATATTGCGTCGTACATTGGGTGGATGCCTCATGTATACATACAATGCTATGATATTGCGTCGTACATTGGGTGGATGCCTCATGTATACATACAAGACTATGATATTGCTTCGTACATTGGGTGGATGCTGCATGTATACATACAAGGCTATGATATTGCGTCGTACATTGGGTGAATGCTGCATGTATACATACAATGCTATGATATTGCGTCGTACATTGGGTGGATGCTGCATGTATACATACAAGGCTATAATATTGCCTCGTACATTGGGTGGATGCTGCATGTATACATACAAGGCTATGATATTGCGTCTTACATTGGGTGGATGCTTCATAAATACATACAATGCTAAGATATTGCGTCGTACATTGGGTGAATGCTTCATGTATACATACAAGTCTATGATATTGCGTCGTACATTGGGTGGATGCTTCATGTATACATACAAGGCTATGATATTGCGTCGTACATTGGGTGGATGCTGCATGTATACATACAAGGCTATGATATTGCGTCGTACATTGAGTGGATGCTGCATGTATACATACAATGCTATGATATTGCGTCGTAAATTGGGTGGATGCTGCATGTATACATACAAGGCTATGATATTGCGTCGTACATTGGGTGGATGCTGCATGTATACATACAATGCTATGATATTGCTTCGTGCATTGGGTGGATGCTGCATGTATACATACAATGCTATGATATTGCGTCGTACATTGGGTGGATGCTGCATGTATACATACAAGGCTATGATATTGCGTCGTACATTGGGTGGATTCTGCATGTATACATACAATGCTATGATATTGCGTCGTACATTGGGTGGATGCTTCATGTATACATACAAGGCTATGATATTGCGTCGTACATTGGGTGGATGCTGAATGTATACATACAAGGCTATAACATTGCGTCGTACATTGGGTGGATGCTGCATGTATACATACAAGGCTATGATATTGCGTCGTACATTGGGTGGATGCTTCATGTATACATACAAGGCTATGATATTGCGTCGTACATTGGGTGGAAGCTGCATGTATACATACAAGGCTATGATATTGCGCCGTACATTGGGTGGATGCTGCATGTATACATACAATGCTATGATATTGCGTCGTACATTGGGTGGATGCTGCATGTATACATACATGGCTATGATATTGTGTCGTACATTGGGTGGATGCTGCATATATACATACAAGGCATTTATATTGCGTCGTACAGTGGGTGGATGCCTCATGTATACATACAAGTCTATGATATTGCGTCGTACATTTGGTGGATGCTGCATGTATACATACAAGGCTGTGATATTGCGTCGTACACTGGGTGGATGCTGTATGTATACATACAAGGCTATGATATTGCGTCGTACATTGGGTGGATGCTGCATGTATACATACAAGGCTATGATATTGCGTCGTACATTGGGTGGATGCTGCATGTATACATACAATGCTATGATATTGCTTCGTGCATTGGGTGGATGCTGCATGTATACATACAATGCTATGATATTGCGTCGTACATTGGGTGGATGCTGCATGTATACATACAAGGCTATGATATTGCGTCGTACATTGGGTGGATTCTGCATGTATACATACAATGCTATGATATTGCGTCGTACATTGGGTGGATGCTTCATGTATACATACAAGGCTATGATATTGCGTCGTACATTGGGTGGATGCTGAATGTATACATACAAGGCTATAATATTGCGTCGTACATTGGGTGGATGCTGCATGTATACATACAAGGCTATGATATTGCGTCGTACATTGGGTGGATGCTTCATGTATACATACAAGGCTATGATATTGCGTCGTACATTGGGTGGATGCTGCATGTATACATACAAGGCTATGATATTGCGTCGTACATTGGGTGGATGCTGCATGTATACATACAATGCTATGATATTGCGTCGTACATTGGGTGGATGCTGCATGTATACATACAAGGCTATGATATTGCGTCGTACATTGGGTGGATGCTGCATGTATACATACAAGGCTATGATATTGCGTCGTACATTGGGTGGATGCCTCATGTATACATACAAGTCTATGATATTGCGTCGTACATTTGGTGGATGCTGCATGTATACATACAAGGCTGTGATATTGCGTCGTACACTGGGTGGATGCTGCATGTATACATACAAGGCTATGATATTGCGTCGTACATTGGGTGGATGCTGCATGTATACATACAAGGCTATGATATTGCGTCGTACATTGGATGGATGCTGCATGTATACATACAATGCTATGATATTGCGTCGTACATTGGGTGGATGCTGCATGTATACATACACGGCTATGATATTGCGTCGTACATTGGGTGGATGCTGCATGTATTCATACAAGGCTATGATATTGCGTCGTACAGTGGGTGGATGCCTCATGTATACATACAAGTCTATGATATTGCGTCGTACATTGGGTGGAAGCTGCATGTATGCATACAAGGCTATACTATTGCGTCGTACATTGGGTGGATGCTGCATGTATACATACAAGGCTATGATATTGCGCTGTACATTGGGTGGATGCTGCATGTATACATACAAGGCTATGATATTGCGTCGTACATTGGGTGGATGCTGCATGTATACATACAAGGCTATGATATTGCATCGTACATTGGGTGGATGCTGCATGTATACATACAATGCTATGATATTGCGCCGTACATTGGGTGAATGCTTCATGTATACATACAATGCTATGATATTGCGTAGTACATTGGGTGGATGCTTCATGTATACATACAATGCTATGATATTGCGTCGTACATTGGGTGGATGCTGCATGTATACATACACGGCTATGATATTGCGCCGTACATTGGGTGAATGCTTCATGTATACATACAATGCTATACTATTGCGTCGTACATTGGGTGGATGCTGCATGTATACATACAAGTCTATGATATTGCGTCGTACATTGGGTGGAAGCTGCATGTATGCATACAAGGCTATACTATTGCGTCGTACATTGGGTGGATGCTGCATGTATACATACAAGGCTATGATATTGCGTCGTACATTGGGTGGATGCTGCATGTATACATACAAGGCTATGATATTGCGTCGTACATTGGGTGGATGCTGCATGTATACATACAAGGCTATGATATTGCGTCGTACATTGGGTGGATGCTTCATGTATACATACAAGGCTATGATATTGCGTCGTACATTGGGTGGATGCTGCATGTATACATACAAGGCTATGATATTGCGTCGTACATTAGGTGGATGCTGCATGTATACATACAATGCTATGATATTGCGTCGTACATTGGGTGGATGCTGCATGTATACATACAATGCTATGATATTGCGTCGTACATTGGGTGGATGCTGCATGTATACATACAATCCTATGATATTGCGTCCTACATTAGGTGGATGCTGCATGTATACATACAAGTATATGATATTGCGTCGTACATTGAGTGGATGCTGTATGTATACATACAATGCTATGATATTGCGTCGTACATTGGGTGGATGCTGTATGCATACATACACGGCTATGATATTGCGTCGTACATTGGGTGGATGCTGCATGTATACATACAAGGCTATTATATTGCGTCGTACAGTGGGTGGATGCCTCATGTATACATACAAGTCTATGATATTGCGTCGTACATTGGGTGGAAGCTGCATGTATACATACAAGGCTATGATATTGCGTCGTACATTGGGTGGATGCTGCATGTATACATACAATGCTATGATATTGCGTCGTACATTGGGTGGATGCTGCATGTATACATACAAGGCTATGATATTGCGTCGTACATTGGGTGGAAGCTGCATGTATACATACAAGGCTATGGTATTGCGTCGTACATTGGGTGGATGCTGCATGTATACATACACGGCTATGATATTGCGTCGTACATTGGGTGGATGCTGCATGTATACATACAATGCTATGATATTGCATCGTACATTGGGTGGATGCTGCATGTATACATACAATGCTATGATATTGCGCCGTAACTTGGGTGAATGCTTCATGTATACATACAATGCTATGATATTGCGTAGTACATTGGGTGGATGCTTCATGTATACATACAATGCTATGATATTGCGTCGTACATTGGGTGGATGCTTCATGTATACATACAAGGCTATGATATTGCGTCGTACATTGGGTGGATGTTTCATGTATACATACAATTCTATGATATTGCGTCGTACATTGGGTGGATGCTTCATAAATACATACAATGCTATGATATTGCGTCGTACATTGGGTGGATGCTGCATGTATACATACAATGCTATGATATTGCGTCGTACATTGGGTGGATGCTTCATGTATACATACAAGGCTATGATATTGCGTCGTACATTGGGTATATGCTGCATGTATACATACAAGGCTATGATATTGCGTCGTACAGTGGGTGGATGCTGCATGTATACATACACGGCTATGATATTGCGTCGTACATTGGGTGTATGCTGCATGTATACATACAATGCTATGATATTGCATCGTACATTGGGTGGATGCTGCATGTATATACATACAATACTATGATATTGCGTCGTACATTGGGTGGATGATGCAAGTATGCATATAATGCTATGATATTGCGTCGTACATTGGATTGATGCTGCATGTATACATACAATGCTATCATATTGCGTCGTACATTGGATGGATGCTGCATGTATACATACAATTCTATGATATTGCGTCGTACATTGGATGGATGCTGCATGTATACATACAATGCTATGATATTGCGTCGTACATTGGGTGAATGCTGCATGTATACATACAATGCTATGATATTGCGTCGTACATTGGGTGAATGCTGCATGTATACATACAATGCTATGATATTGCGTCGTACATTGGGTGGATGCTTCATGTATACATACAAGGCTATGATATTGCGTCGTACATTGGGTGGATGATGCATGTATACATACAAGGCGATGATATTGCGTCGTACATTGGGTGGATGCTTCATGTATACATACAAGGCTATGATATTGCGTCGTACATTGGGTGAATGCTTCATGTATACATACAATGCTATGATATTGCGTCGTACATTGGGTGAATGCTTCATGTATACATACAATACTATGATATTGCGCCGTACATTGGGTGAATGTTTCATGTATACATACAATTCTATGATATTGCGTCGTACATTGGGTGGATGCTTCATAAATTCATACAATGCTATGATATTGCGTCGTACATTGGGTGGATGCTGCATGTATACATACAATGCTATGATATTGCGTCGTACATTGGGTGGAAGCTACATGTATATATACACGGCTATACTATTGCGTCGTACATTGGGTGGATGCTGCATGTATACATACAAGGCTATACTATTGCGTCGTACATTGGGTGGATGCTGCATGTATACATACAAGGCTATGATATTGCGTCGTACATTGGGTGGAAGCTGCATTTATACATACAATGCTATGATATTGCGTCGTACATTGGGTGGATGCTTCATGTATACATACAAGGCTATGATATTGCGTCGTACATTGGGTGGATGCTGCATGTATACATACAATACTATGATATTGCGCCGTACATTGGGTGAATGCTTCATGTATACATACAATGCTATTATATTGCGTCGTACATTGGGTGGATGCGTCATGTATACATACAATTCTATGATATTGCGTCGTACATTGGGTGGATGCTGCATGTATACATACAAGGCTATGATATTGCGTCGTACATTGGGTGGATGCTGCATGTATACATACAAGGCAATTATATTGCGTCGTACATTGGGTGGATGCTGCATGTATAAATACAAGTCTATGATATTGCGTCGTACATTGGGTGGATGCTACATGTATATATACACGGCTATACTATTGCGTCGTACATTGGGTGGATGCTGCATGTATACATACAAGGCTATGATATTGCGTCGTACATTGGGTGGATGCTGCATGTATACATACAAGGCTATGATATTGCGTCGTACATTGGGTGGAAGCTGCATTTATACATACAATGCTATGATATTGCGTCGTACATTGGGTGGATGCTTCATGTATACATACAAGGCTATGATATTGCGTCGTACATTGGGTGGATGCTGCATGTATACATACAATACTATGATATTGCGTCGTACATTGGGTGAATGCTTCATGTATACATACAATGCTATTATATTGCGTCGTACATTGGGTGGATGCGTCATGTATACATACAATTCTATGATATTGCGTCGTACATTGGGTGGATGCTGCATGTATACATACAAGGCTATGATATTGCGTCGTACATTGGGTGGATGCTGCATGTATACATACAATGCTATGATATTGCGTCGTACATTGGGTGGATGCTGCATGTATAAATACAAGTCTATGATATTGCGTCGTACATTGGGTGGATGCTGCATGTATACATACAAGTCTATGATATTGCGTCGTACATTGGGTGGATGCTGCATGTATACATACACGACTATGATATTGCGTCGTACAGTGGGTGGATGACTCATGTATACATACAAGTCTATGATATTGCGTCGTACATTGGGTGGAAGCTGCATGTATACATACAATGCTATGATATTGCGTCGTACATTGGGTG
>CM026397.1:28033988-28045994 GCA_014843695.1 Archivesica marissinica | reverse complement strand
TCCAGCCCAATTGGTACTCTAATATCCAGCCCAATTGGTACTCTAATATCCAAGCCAATTGGTACTCTAATATCCAGCTCAATTGGCACTCTAATATCCAACCCAATTGGTACTCTAATATCCAACCCAATTGGTACTCTAATATCCAGCCCAATTGGTACTCTAATATCCAACCCAATTGGTACTCTAATATCCAGCTCAATTGGCACTCTAATATCCAGCCCAATTGGCACTCTAATATCCAGCTCAATTGGTACTCTAATATTCAGTCCACATGGTTGAAAGCAGTAGAATAACACCTTTTATTTCTCACTGCTTTCCTAGCTGATAATAATGCTTTCAATGATCTAATTATAGATCAAGCATGAACATAGAAAGCTATTAATAGATCTCGTGACTCGTGATAATAATGCTTTCAATGATCATTCGGTGAAATATAATTCACTGATACAAACAAATATCCTCTTAGTCTTCATCTGACAGCCATGTGTACTGTTTGATTTGACAGCCACGTAACCTGTTTGATTTGACAGCCATGTGTACTGTTTGATTTGACAGCCACGTGACCTGTTTGATTTGACAGCCATGTGATCTGTCTGATTTGACAGCCATGTGATCTGTCTGATTTGACAGCCATGTGTACTGTTTGATTTGACAGCCACGTAACCTGTTTGATTTGACAGCCATGTGTACTGTTTGATTTGACAGCCATGTGTACTGTTTGATTTGACAGCCATGTGTACTGTTTGATTTGACAGTCATGTGTACTGTTTGATTTGACAGCCATGTGTACTGTTTGATTTGACAGTCATGTGTACTGTTTGATTTGACAGCCATGTGTACTGTATGATTTGACAGCTGCATGACCTGTTTGATGTGACAGTCATGTGTCCTGTTTGATTTGACAGCCATGTGTACTGTTTGATTTGACAGCCATGTGTACTGTTTGATTTGACAGCCATGTGACCTGTTTGATTTGACAGTCATGTGTACTGTTTGATTTGACAGCCATGTGGCCTGTTTGATTTGACAGCCACGTAACCTGTTTGATTTGACAGCCATGTGTACTGTTTGATTTGACAGCCATGTGTACTGTCTGATTTGACAGCCATGTGACCTGTTTGATTTGACAGCCATGTGTACTGTCTGATTTGACAGCCATGTGTACTGTTTGATTTGACAGCCATGTGACCTGTTTGATTTGACAGCCATGTGTACTGTTTGATTTGACAGCCATTTGTACTGTTTGATTTGACAGCCATGTGACCTGTTTGATTTGACAGCCATGTGTACTGTTTGATTTGACAGCCATGTGTGCTGTTTGATTTGACAGCCATGTGTACTGTTTGATTTGACAGCCATGTGTACTGTTTGATTTGACAGCCATGTGTACTGTTTGATTTGACAGCCATGTGTACTGTTTGATTTGACAGCCATGTGTACTGTCTGATTTGACAGCCATGTGTACTGTTTGATTTGACAGCCATGTGTTGTTGTTTGGTGACCTGTTTGATTTGACAGCCATGTGTACTGTTTGATTTGACAGTCATGTGTACTGTTTGATTTGACAGCCATGTGTACTGTTTGATTTGACAGCCATGTGTACTGTTTGATTTGACATCCATGTGGCCTGTTTGATTTGACAGCCATGTAACCTGTTTGATTTGACAGCCATGTGTACTGTTTGATTTGACAGCCATGTGTACTGTCTGATTTGACAGCCATGTGACCTGTTTGATTTGACAGCCATGTGTACTGTCTGATTTGACAGCCATGTGTACTGTTTGATTTGACAGCCATGTGTACTGTTTGATTTGACAGCCATGTGTACTGTTTGATTTGACAGCCATTTGTACTGTTTGATTTGACAGCCATGTGTACTGTCTGATTTGACAGCCATGTGTACTGTTTGATTTGACAGCCATGTGTACTGTTTGATTTGACAGTCATGTGTACTGTTTGATTTGACAGCCATTTGTACTGTTTGATTTGACAGCCATGTGTACTGTCTGATTTGACAGCCATGTGACCTGTTTGATTTGACAGCCATGTGTACTGTTTGATTTGACAGTCATGTGTACTGTTTGATTTGACAGCCATGTGTACTGTTTGATTTGACAGCCATGTGTACTGTTTGATTTGACAGCCATGTGACCTGTTTGATTTGACAGCCATGTGTACTGTCTGATTTGACAGCCATGTGTACTGTCTGATTTGACAGCCATGTGTACTGTCTGATTTGACAGCCATGTGTACTGTCTGATTTGACAGCCATGTGTACTGTCTGATTTGACAGCCATGTGTACTGTCTGATTTGACAGCCATGTGTACTGTCTGATTTGACAGCCATGTGTACTGTCTGATTTGACTTTTGAATTTTTAAAATTATGAAACTAAGGATGCAATTGATGATTACATCATTTGATGATGAAACTTTCTGATTTTATATAAATGTTGCTTCTAGTGCAGGCTGTTATAGTTTAAACAATATTTTATTCAAGAATGGTACATAACATAGGAATAGTTGCAACAGCACAGTTAGGATTACATAGTAACTTATTCGAATCCCTTTCCTTACCGGCTGTTGATTGTGTCTCATCAATTTCTTATAATGTCACATGCATTTCTCCTAAGATATGTAGCTATAATGTCCCATGCGTTTCTCCTAAGATATGTAGCTATAATGTCCCATGCGTTTCTCCTAAGATATGTAGCTATAATGTCCCATGCGTTTCTCCTAAGATATGTAGCTATAATGTCCCATGCGTTTCTCCTAAGATATGTAGCTCTGTTCATTAGACCTGGACAACCTTGTTCTCAATTGGTGACTGTGTTTTCAGGAGCGCACAACTTCGATGTGATCAGATTTGCCACTTACAGAACAGCATGCAAACTGAGATATATACAGAAGAAAACAAACCGTAGGTGTCTTCCTTTATTCTGCAGCATTTATTTGGTAGATAATTACGTTCCTGTGTGACGGCTCATTAAAACGATTATGTTTGCCATAATTATATTCCCTGTCATAAGTCAACCTTTTTCTCACCAGAAATGTGATGAAAGTATATGGCGACTTCTGGCAGGGATACAAGCAAAAAAAAATAATTTGAAAAATGAAAATTTAATAATCGAATTTTATGTTTGTTTGTTTAGTTACTTTAATATAACACTTGGATTAGACAATTATTTTACATTATAAACCATAGAAAAGCAGAAACACAAATGTTCATAAATTATTGTTGTGAATCAGGGTAAAATTATTGTTGTGAGTCAGGGTAGAAATCAAGGTAAAATTATTGTTGTGAATCAGGGTATAAAATCAGGGTAATATTATTGTTGTGAATCAGGGTATAAAATCAGGGTAATATTATTGTTGTGAATCAGGGTAAAAATCAGGGTAAATTTATTGTTGTGAATCAGGGTAAAAATCAGGGTAATATTATTGTTGTGAATCAGGGTAAAAATCAGGGTAATATTATTGTTGTGAATCAGGGTAAAAATCAGGGTAATATTATTGTTGTGAATCGGGGTATTGTTTTAATATTTGGAATGGAATAAAGTCAACCAGATATTTCAAATTGAACGCAGAGAGAAATAGCCATAGTCGTAACGAATGTCATAAGTCCACAAAGTACCCTCGACGTATGGAAGGATCCAGCTTAAAGTCAGCTTTTTCAAGCCAATATTTGACCTTGGCTTATGGCCGAGATTGACTTATTGCTGGGAATATGCGATAAATAGAGCTGCCTCAGAAATGATGGTGCATGTGGATATTGAGTAAAGTGAGTCTTGAATGATGCCTGGTATTTGTAGATTGGGTCATCTGATCCATCAACCCTTTCAACACTACAGACCTCATAAGGGAACCATCCTGTGTGCGGTGTCTGGCCACACTTGCATTTCGATCACGTCATAGGGGAACCATCCTGTGTCTGGTGTCTGGCCACACTTGCATTTAGATCATGTCATAGGGGAACCATCCTGTATCCGGTGTCTGGCCACACTTGCATTTAGATCACGTCATAGGGGAACCATCCTATATCCGGTGTCTGGCCACACTTGCATTTAGATCACGTCATAGGGGAACCATCCTATATCCGGTGTCTGGCCACACTTGCATTTAGATCACGTCATAGGGGAACCATCCTATATCCGGTGTCTGGCCACACTTGCATTTCGATCACGTCATAGGGGAACCATCCTGTGTCCGGTGTCTGGCCACACTTGCATTTCGATCACGTCATAGGGGAACCATCCTGTGTCCGGTGTCTGGCCACACTTGCATTTAGATCACGTAATAGGGGAACCATCCTATATCCGGTGTCTGGCCACACTTGCATTTAGATCACGTCATAGGGGAACCATCCTATATCCGGTGTCTGGCCACACTTGCATTTAGATCACGTAATAGGGGAACCATCCTATATCCGGTGTCTGGCCACACGTCATCTCATGAACGAAAGGCAGGAAGTTTCACAAAATGTTCAATATATTTTATGCATTTCCAAGAACTATTTTACATGAAATGTTACAAGTATCGCTGATCAATGCCCACTTATGGAAACCGAAATGCCACCCACCTCCGCAACCCCGCCGGGCATATAGTACCATAATAAGAGGATACAGTCAAACCTGTGCTAAAGGCCACCTCCGAATAAAGGCCGCATATGAAAATCCTGTCTCTATAAAGACCACCATTTTTCTCTCCCGTCGAGCCATTTTCAATGCATTTTAACCCTCTATTGAGAGGCCACCTGCCAACAAAGGCCACTTTTTGACTTTCCCGAGGGTGGCCTTTATAGACAGGTTTGACTGTAATTGTTTGTTTCAGTGAATGATCAAATTAAATTTCACCAAATGAACATTGGAAGCTTTATTATCACGAGTTTCGCTAGCCATGAGTTATAATAATAACTTTCTATGTCATAAGTGACATATTATTCATTCATTCACTTAGCCCTTTCAACACCACAGACCTCTAAATAGGCTTACAAAAAGTGTAGATCCAGATGTCTCATCAGGATCTGCACGTTTTGCCAGTAATATTACTATTTTTAGACAAAATTACCCATTTTGATAAATGAACTGGTCCAAATGTAATTTTCTTATTAATTTATTGGTCTAAAAATATCATGCACCAGTCCATGGCAGTTACTTGCTGTTGAATGGGTTAATATCATGCACCAGTCCATGTCAGTTACTTGGTGTTGAATGGGTTAATATCATGCACCAGTCTATGTCAGTTACTTGGTGTTGAATGGGTTAAATATCATGCACCAGTCCATGTCAGTTACTTGCTTTTGAATGGGTTAATATCATGCACCAGTCCATGTCAGTTACTTGGTGTTGAATGGGTTAAATATCATGCACCAGTCCATGTCAGTTACTTGCTGTTGAATGGGTTAATATCATGCACCAGTCCATGTCAGTTACTTGCTGTTGAATGGGTTAAATATCATGCACCAGTCCATGTCAGTTACTTGCTGTTGAATGGGTTAAATATCATGCACCAGTCCATGTCAGTTACTTGTGTTGAATGGGTTAATATCATGCACCAGTCCATGTCAGTTACTTGCTGTTGAATGGGTTAATATCATTCACCAGTCCATGTCAGTTACTTGCTGTTGAATAGGTTAATATCATGCACCAGTCCATGTCAGTTACTTGCTGTTGAATGGGTTAATATCATGCACCAGTCCATGTCAGTTACTTGCTGTTGAATGGGTTAATATCATGCACCAGTCCATGTCCGTTACTTGGGGTTGAATGGGTTAATATCATGCACCAGTCCATGTCAGTTACTTGCTGTTGAATGGGTTAATATCATGCACCAGTCCATGTCCGTTACTTGCTATTGAATGGGTTAATATCATGCACCAGTCCATGTCAGTTACTTACTGTTGAATGGGTTAATATCATGCACCAGTCCATGTCAGTTACTTAATGTTGAATGGGTTAATATCATGCACCAGTCCATGTCAGTTACTTGCTGTTGAATGGGTTAATATCATGCACCAGTCCCTGGCAGTTACTTGCTGTTGAATGGGTTAATATCATGCACCAGTCCATGTCAGTTACTTGCTGTTGAATGGGTTAATATTATGCACCAGTCCATGTCAGTTACTTGCTGTTGAATGGGTTAATATCATGCACCAGTCCATGTCAGTTACTTGCTGTTGAACGCTCAGGCCGTGTCTCATTTATATGAAAAAGTTGGCAGTTTCTTACGGAGGTTGGTGCACCCAAGTACTGGTTAACGGCTGGAGCCTGCCCAGGAAAGGTGTTGTTAGGTAAACTGCCCGCCAGCGATATAGCCCAAAATGGTGCTGATGCAGGCGTAAAACCCGAAATATATATAATAATTACTTGCTGTTGAATGGGTTAATATCATGCACCAGTCCATGTCAGTTACTTGCTGTTGAATGGGTTAATATCATGCACCAGTCCATGTCAGTTACTTAATGTTGAATGGGTTAATATCATGCACCAGTCCATGGCAGTTACTTGCTGTTGAATAGGTTAATATCATGCACCAGTCCATGTCAGTTACTTAATGTTGAATGGGTTAATATCATGCACCAGTCCATGTCAGTTACTTAATGTTGAATGGGTTAATATCATGCACCAGTCCATGTCAGTTACTTGCTATTGAATGGGTTAAACAAACAAACAACAACTTTTTTTTTTTTTTAGGCTGAAAAGTGGTTTTATGATATAAAACGATTCAACTGTGCACTAAATTGTGCTAGAACGTCGTGTTTAGACAGCATTTAATAACACCATCAAAGGTGTCATAAATGACTGACTGCACTGACTGCTTGAGTCTGAAAACATTCGCATTGATAACATTTCAACATGCAGCAGCTAGGTACCACACACGCAAAGCAGTGAGAAATAAAATGTGTTATTCCACTGCTTTCAACCAGTGGAATAACACATTTTATTTAACTGATAAATTTCTTTATTTTATTGAAAATCATAAAATAATACATAAATACATACAAATAAATACATAGCATTTATATAGCGCAAAAATTAAAAATGATTCTATTGCGCTTCACAATTACAGATGCAATTTTAAACATTTACACATGACAAAACATATTCAAACATGGCTCGGAATTTTGTTTGTATACTCAAAGAAGGAATTTACTGTATTTAGATCTGCAATAAAACATACTTAGTTTATACAAATTTTATTTTAGCTTGATTGCGAAACAAGTTCTTTCAACTTATATTAATCACTCTCGAGACCACATTCCTGATGGAATCCATCGCCACGAGGGAGAGAGAAGAGGCAGCATGGAATTTAAATGCCTTTCCTAAGGGCACAATCGTAACGGCTCCAGCGAGGATCGAACTTCGGGCCTTTCGCACCTGAAGCGAACGTGCTACCACTGCGCTATCACAACTTCCACTAAAACATGGTTAACTGTGTGATGTTGAGCATGACGTCATTGTACTAGCATTTTTCTATTGTTGTGACATCATTTACTCGCTCTAACAAAATAATACCAACTATTTTTAGATATTTCGGTTATGTTGAATGTCGAAATAATATCTGTATTTGCGTTAGCTGGAGCCGTTACGAGTGTGCCCTTAGGCAAGGCATTTAATTTCAACGTTGCCTCTTCTCTCTCTCCCTCGTGGCGATGGATTTCATCATGAATGAGGTCTCGGGCGTGATTAATACAAGTTATAAGAAGTTCGCAATCGAGCTAAGATAAATTTGTATAAACTATTTGCGTTATTTATAGTCGCATAAATCCTGGTTTGTCGTTCTGATCATAGAAGCTAACCACAGAGGTGGTCTGGATTAGAGGTGGTCTGGATTAGAGGTGGTTGATTAGAGGTGGTCTGGATTAGAGGTGGTCTGGATTTGAGGGATTTTACTGTAATAGAATGCAGGACATCAGATATCGTGCACAGATTTTGATACTGTGGGTTTTCTATTACAGTGGATATGGTAGATATATGGAACATTATCGAGTGTTTTAGAGAGAACGGACTGAACACGTTGGAGTCGGACACGGAACTGAACGCATCGAGGGTGGAAGCCATATTGACGAGTATTTATATGCAGCTGAACAAACGAGTACCGATCACGAGACAGGTTGACGTGAAGCTCTGTGTTAACATGTTGCTCAATTGGCTTGTCAGTGCATACGATGGGTAAGGATAGATCTAACGTAGTCTTGTATTTTATGATATGATGGGTAAGGATAGATCTAACATAGTCTCGTATGATGGGTAAGGATAGATCTAAGTGTTGTTTTTTGTTTGTAGTCTGGTATTTTATGATATATTGGGTAAGGTCAGATCTAACGTAGTCTGGTATTTTATGATATGATGGGTAAGGTCAGATCTAACGTAGTCTGGTATTTTATGAAACCATGGATAAGGTTGCATCTAATATAGTCTAGTATTTTATGATATGATGGATAAGGTCAGATCTAACGTAGACTGGTATTTTATGATATGATGGGTAAGGTCAGATCTAACGTAGTCTGGTATTTTATGATATGATGGGTAAGGTTGCATGTAACGTAGTCTGGTATTATATGATATATTGGGTAAGGTCAGATCTAACGTAGTCTGGTATTTTATGATATGATGGGTAAGGTCGCATGTAACGTATCTGGTATTATATGATATATTGGGTAAGGTCAGATCTAACGTAGTCTGGTATTTTATGATATGATGGGTAAGGATAGATTTAACGTAGTCTGGTATTTTATGATATGATGGGTATGGACAGATCTAACGTAGTCTGGTATTTTATGATACCATGGATAAGGTCAGATCTAACGTAGTCTGGTATTTTATGATACCATGGATAAGGTCAGATCTAACGTAGACTGGTATTTTGTGATACCATGGATAAGGTCAGATCTAACGTAGTCTGGTATTTTATGATATGATGGGTAAGGTGAGATCTAACGTAGTCTGGTATTTTATGATATGATGGATAAGGTCGCATCTAACGTAGTCTGGTATTTTATGATATGGTGGGTAAGGTGAGATCTAACGTAGTCTGGTATTTTATGATATGCTGGATAAGGTCGCATCTAACGTAGTCTGGTATTTTATGATATGATGGATAAGGACAGATCTAACGTAGTCTGGTATTTTATGATATGATGGGTAAGGATAGATTTAACGTAGTCTGGTATTTTATGATATGATGGGTATGGACAGATCTAACGTAGTCTGGTATTTTATGATACCATGGATAAGGTCAGATCTAACGTAGACTGGTATTTTGTGATACCATGGATAAGGTCAGATCTAACGTAGTCTGGTATTTTATGATATGATGGGTAAGGTCGCATCTAACGTAGTCTAGTATTTTATGATACGATGGATAAGGTCAGATCTAACGTAGTCTGGTATTTTATGATATGATGGGTAAGGTGAGATCTAACGTAGTCTGGTATTTTATGATATGATGGATAAGGTCGCATCTAACGTAGTCTGGTATTTTATGATATGATGGGTAAGGTGAGATCTAACGTAGTCTGGTATTTTATGATATGATGGATAAGGTCGCATCTAACGTAGTCTGGGTATTTTATGATATATTGGGTACAGTCAGATCTAACATAGTCTGGTATTTTATGATATGATGGATAAGGTTAGATCTAACGTAGTCTGGTATTTTATGATATGATGGGTAAGGTCGCATCTAACGTAGTCTGGTATTTTATGATATATTGGGTAAGGTCAGATCTAACGTAGTCTGGTATTTTATGATATATTGGGTAAGGTCAGATCTAACTTAGTCTGGTATTTTATGATATGATGGATAAGGTTAGATCTAACGTAGACTGGTATTTTATGATATGATGGGTAAGGATAGATCTAACGTAGACTGGTATTTTATGATATGATGGGTAAGGATAGATCTAATGTAGTCTGGTATTTTATGATATGATGGGTAAGGATAGATCTAACGTAGTCTGGTATTTTATGATATGATGGGTAAGGATAGATCTAACGTAGTCTGGTATTTTATGATATGATGGGTAAGGTCGCATCTAACATAGTCTGGTATTTTATGATATGATGGATAAGGACAGATCTAACGTAGTCTGGTATTTTATGATATGATGGGTAAGGATAGATCTAACGTAGTCTGGTATTTTATGATATGATGGGTAAGGATAGATCTAACGTAGTCTGGTATTTTATGATATGATGGATAAGGACAGATCTAACGTAGTCTGGTATTTTATGATATGATGGGTAAGGATAGATCTAACGTAGTCTGGTATTTTATGATATGATGGGTATGGACAGATCTAACGTAGTCTGGTATTTTATGATACCATGTATAAGGTCAGATCTAACGTAGACTTGTATTTTGTGATACCATGGATAAGGTCAGATCTAACGTAGTCTAGTATTTTATGATATGATGGATAAGGTCAGATCTAACGTAGTCTAGTATTTTATGATATGATAGATAAGGTCAGATCTAACGTAGTCTGGTATTTTATGATACGATGGGTAAGGTCGCATCTAACGTAGACTGGTATTTTATGCAATGTTCTCTCCTATTTAGAAAGTACATCCGGTGTAGGCACACCAGAAGAAAGATATAATATAAGTTAATGGCTTATTTAATTGGAAAATGTTTCTTTGAAAGGTCAGGTTTTATGTTTCATAATTGTCACTGGATGCTGTATAATAATAATTTTGGTATCATGTGCAATGTACCATCACCATATTATTATTAATCCTGTGAGAACCGTAAATTTGTAGGGCTTTATTGAAAAATGAAAGCAGTTTTTACAATTTCATTTCATACTATGTGAACAGTTTATTGTAATGGAAATATTAAATGTTATTGTTACTAAAGTATGTGTAGTCATCATATTATGAAACTGTTATTACTATACTGAGCTATGTTGTGGGAAAACCAACGCACTGTTGACAAGGAAAATACATAACTAATAACGAACTCGGTGTTGATATAATGCTGTCCGTGGTATCAAATACAATGGCAAATTGTAGAATACCATTTATCTTTGAAATGGCGCTTATACGAGCTTATGATTTCAGATCGGGGTACGGAAGAATCAAGGTGTTCTCTGTGAAGGTTGCACTGTCTCATCTGTGCTCAGGAAAACTCATTGACAAGCTCCGGTGTAAGTCTGCTATCTAACTAAGTATAAATGACTGTCGTATGATACAGCTCCGGTGTAAGTCTGCTATCTGACTAAGTATAAATGACTGTCGTATGATACAGCTCTGGTGTAAGTCTGCTATCTGACTAAGTATAAATGACTGTCGTATGATACAGCTCTGGTGTAAGTCTGCTATCTGACTAAGTATAAATGACTGTCGTATGATACAGCTCCGGTGTAGGTCTGCTATCTGACTAAGTATAAATGACTGTCGTATGATACAGCTCCGGTGTAGGTCTGCTATCTGACTAAGTATAAATGACTGTCGTATGATACAGCTCCGGTGTAAGTCTGCTATCTGACTAAGTATAAATGACTGTCGTATGATACAGCTCCGGTGTAAGTCTGCTATCTGACTAAGTATAAATGACTGTCGTATGATACAGCTCCGGTGTAGTTGTTTGTGTTTGTTTGTTGTGTGGTGTGGTCTGCTATCTGACTAAGTATAAATGACTGTCGTATGATACAGCTCCGGTGTAAGTCTGCTATCTGACTAAGTATAAATGACTGTTGTATGATACAGCTCCGGTGTAGGTCTGCTATCTGACTAAGTATAAATGACTGTCGTATGATACAGCTCTGGTGTAGGTCTGCTATCTGACTAAGTATAAATGGCTATTGTATGATACAGCTCCGGTGTAAGTCTGCTATCTGACTAAGTATAAATGACTGTCGTATGATACAGCTCCGGTGTAAGTCTGCTATCTGACTAAGTATAAATGACTGTCGTATGATACAGCTCCGGTGTAGGTCTGCTATCTGACTAAGTATAAATGACTGTCGTGATACAGCTCCGGTTAAGTCTGCTATCTGACTA